>JANBXA010000738.1:1680000-1835000 GCA_030556225.1 Cricetiscus sungorus | reverse complement strand
ACTTTTCAAGTCTTGGTGTCAACGAGGAGCAGATGGATTCTGATGCAGGAGGATCCCTTACGGGGGACGGGGGACGCTGCAGCCTGCTGCTTAGATGGGCGTCCAGTGTGGTTTGGGCATTCGAGGTCACTCTCCGTAAAGGTGGCTGTGCTGGTCTCTCTGTACCTCTGTGTCTGCCTGTCTTTCTACAGCAACATGTCTGGATCTGAGGCATGAGGATGTGTAGATAAACGATGTTGTTGCTGTTGCAGTTTCTACGCTGCAGTGGGAGAGCTGGCAGCACGGTGGGCACCTCTTGAGTGGCGGAGTCCTGGCTCTTTGTTTTGTGATCAGGTCCTGAGAGGAAACAGAAGGCGGGACAGGGGACACGAGCCACTGCCACCTGGTTTTGTGAGCCCTGGCTGCTGTCTGTTGGGAGAGCAGCATGGAGGGAATAGGAGTGTGTGTGTGTGGGTGTGTGTGTGCAAGCACTGTGTACTCAAGTGTGTGATGTGAATGTATGTGTTTATGTGTGTGACTGTGTGAAAGACCATGCGTGTGAATTATCTGAGTCTGTATGCACCTGTGTGTACAAATGTATGAATGTGCAAGAGAATTATATGTGTGGGTGTGCAAGTGAGTGAATGTGTCATGGGCTTTGGGGAGGTGAGAAACTGTTTAGTTATGGTGGCCTGAGTAGCCGTTCGGGCGAAATCCAGGTCTTTGGGGATCTACTTGAGGTACAGGTTGAAACACAATAGTGCTTTGCTGATCTCCAACACCATGTGATCTACAAGGTCCTTGCACTTTTGCGAGCTACGTGTCGTTATCACCTGTGGCTTCTCTGAAGATGCTGCCTATGAATTACCCTCCTGCCAATTCCTGCTTTCTCCTCAAGCACCCGCCGAGGTTGTCCCCATACCTTAGCAGAGCATCTGGAGTGCTGTACTTGCACACACACCTACCAGTGACTTCCCACTGCTCAGACTCTGCTGTGGTTGGTTTCAGCATCTGCAGCACGATGGAATAAGCTAGGAGAAGGGGCTCGAGGTTAGGCAAAGAAAAGATGACATCTGAAACAGACTCCTCTGCGGTCATCTGCACAAGGGCGTAGCCTCCCACCCTGTTGCTTCTTGGTCCGTGGAGAATGGAGAAGCTGTGGTGTGTGGGTACGGTCAAGCTGTCCCCTTATCTCACATGAGAGAGAGAGAGAGAGAGAGAGAGAGAGAGAGAGAGAGAGAGAGAGAGAACCGAACTGAGTGTAGCATCTGCTTTTAACTTGTCCTGGTTTGGAGAGAGAGAGGTTCTGCTACTGATTAGTAATTTAATACGCGATGTTTGAGTTATATTTATGAGACTCGGCAGAACTATGTATCGGTGCACTTTTACGAACCTAATTACAATACATTGAAAAGGCATTTCTGCATAGATAATAAATAATTAAAGATGCTGGAGGAACCCTCCATCTGGACACCAACTGCTCTGCCAGAAATGTTCTATTTTGCCCAAGGGCTGTGACTTCAGGGGAAGGATTACACAGTGAAGTGTGGTCAGTTTAGGTTGATTCTAACTCCCAGCGCTGAGGCAGCCTCACCAATCTGGTCAATTCTCAATGGTAGATATGACTGATACTATAGCAGATGTATGCAGAAATTGGGTGGGACCTGGGGAAGGAACCTTGCTACACACACCCTCCCGTTGTGGTAAGAATGGTCTTTCTAGCTAAAATGGTTTCTACAGGACTTAAAGGGCGAACACACTACGCACCCTCTATTTTTGTTTTCCATTTTGAGACACATCAAGGAAGAGGACATATTCAAAGGTAATCTCATATGCAAAATAAGAACATGTCCACTCACAACCAGAGAAGCCGCCCAGAAAAGATGTAAGATGTTAAGTTTACACGCCAGGAAGAGCCTAATACAAAGCCAGCTTGGGACAGAAGAGAAGTGCAAACATTTACAGAAAATAGCTAACCCTGTGGCAGTGGGGCTACCTGATTTCTAGAGTTATACCAGTAGATTTTAATGCACAGTGTTAACAAGCAAACAAAAATCACAAGACATCCAAAGAGACACTTCAAAGGAGAAGAATCCACAGAGAAACTGACATTACCTGAAGGTAGAGGCACACGATGGTCGAGGCTTCAGACAATATCTTAAGGGTATCAAAGAACTCAAGGAAGATTCAAGGAAGCCACGGAACCAATGTGTGGACAAAATAGAAAGACCGCCAGAGAGAAACCTTACAGAGGAGAGCTGGAGCTGAAAAGTGATGTAACAGAGATGCGGGACGCACTAGAGGGGTTCAATAACAGACCTCCTCCTCTCTCTCTCTCTCTCTCTCTCTCTCTCTCTGTGTGTGTGCACGTGCACTTGAGAAAGAGAAAAGCAGAGAGACAGACACACACATACAGAGAGGGGGAGGGACACGCGCACACACACACACACACACACACACACACACACACACACACACACACATATATATAGAGAGAGAGCTGTTTCTTACCATGGAGACTGTCTATCATGATCCCTGGTCCCTGGTCTGACATAATGTCTGGGAGGGAGAATAGGGGAATATGTTCTGTATCTCCTGAGCCAATTTAGTGGATGATCTCTGCAGACCCAGTATCTTTCTCGAAGTCATTGCAAACAACAACAACAACAACAACAAAACCTAATAGCAGAACCAGGAATTAAGTCACCAGCATACTCGGAGCAGCCCAGTGCCCATCCAAAGATTCCATGGGCCTGATGTGTGGCTTTCCTTCTGCTCAGGCTTTGTCTCACCTCATGGAAACTTGGATGTCCAGCTTTTGTGAAAGAGCCACACATTTCTTTGTGTAGTTGAGCAGCACAAAGGCAATTAAGGGGGGGGGCTTGACTAGTGCTCTTTTTATATATATAAATAATTTATTTATTTGCATTGGAGTTTGCCTACACGTGTTTGTGTAAGGGTGTTGGATCCCCAGGAACTGGAGTTACAGACAGTTGTGAGGGGCTATGTGGGTGCTGGGAACTGAATCCAGGTCCTCTGGAAGAGCAGGCAGTGCTCTTAACCACTGAGCCATCTCCCCCGCCTGCCTAGTACTTTTATTTACCACTTCTTCAAAGAATAAGCAGCCTGCCTTTCTGCGGGGTAGGAAGGTCTCCTTGATGGAGGTTTAGCCCTGGAAGGGCTGTGATCCATCCTATGAGCTGAAGAGCGGGCTCTGGCTGCCTTCCTTCCAAACCCTGATGCTCATTGTGTACATTTCCAAACCAGTGACTCACCAGTGGCTTGGTGATGGTGCTGGAGACGGATCTGGGGACACCATCTGTCTCCCTGTCTAGTGTGTTCATACTAAGCTGGTTCTACAAAGAGTATATGGCCAGTGCCAACTCTGCTTCTCAAGCCATACCGTGTAACTTCATTAGTGGGAGGGCTCTGCCTTCTGGAGACAGGGTAGTGGTCTTCCTGCTCTGGGCTGCTGTAGCCTCTTGGGACTCATTGGTAGGTCTCTGGAAGCCAGGAGACTAAAAATCATTCAAGATGGCTGGCGACTTGGCAATCCTTTAGGTTTACCCTAGAAATACACAGACGGGTGCTGGCCGAGGGTTGGCTAGAGAGACAGCTGATAAAAAGTCTTACTGTTCCAATACCTAGATAATCCTGCCCACCTGTTGCAGCTCCCATGTTCCTCTCTCTCGAGGTCAGAACTTGTTTGTGATGAGGGTTTAGGTAGTGATAAACTAACCCTTAAGCCAGGACCTGTGACCTCCACGTGCCTTTGCAGTGACACTTGATCATGGAGTGCCAGATGCTCGTGGCCGTCTTTGTCCTGGCTGCCCACAGATACCCGTTGATGGTGAGTCACAGAGGGTTTGGAAGTGTTCACAACCTTCAGTGGCTTTGCTAAGGGAAACAACTCAAGCCAGCCCTGAAATTCACAGGACAGAGCCTTCCAGATCTAAATCCCCACAAAGGCGCCCTTCCCGCCTCCCTGCTGCTGACTTCTGTGAGTGAGAGATGGGATTCAGATCCTTCGCGTAGCTAAGCGTGTGGTTGTTGTAACAAGGACCCTGAGTGGGCAGGAAAGTGAGACCCATGGCCCCTGCTGCAAGATCTGTTCCTAACACTCATTACCTCACTCCTGGGCTCTGCTGGTGACTCCTGTCCCGGGCAATTAAAGGTTGTTTTGCAAAGGATAATTTCCCATGACAGCAAAAATGCAGCCTTGCCTTTCAAAACCATGAAGTCAAGGGGATTTAGATGGGACTTTCCACTTCTCACTGTCTCAAGCATGTCCTTAGCCCAGTTTACAAACACACACACACACACACACACACACACACACACACACACGACAACAAATGTGTGCACATGTACCCTCGTGTGTGTGTGTGTGTGTGTGTGTGTGTGTGCAAACATACAGGAACACACACACACACACACACACTACATCAGAGCACACATGCAGACACATACAAACAACTGCACAACCTCATTGTCAACCCACGGGGCTTTGCCTTAGTCTTTGGTAGTTTTTGTACCCTTGTTTTGGAGATAAGGCATAGGCAGACACAACGGCAAGGAAGACCTGCACCCATGTTGTCCCTTACCCTGCACTTAGGACGTGAGTGGGCTCGATTCTTACCACTGTGCTTAACCCGACCCCTGCATCTGAGCCCAAGGCGGCCCCTCTTACTGGCAGGGAACTCAGTGGTCTCTGCACCCCTGACGTCATCGTGTCACAGAAAAGTGGGCCTCTTCGTGGGGCGGTGCCAGTGTCTGTGACCAAATGCCAAGTTGGAACTCCTGCTGAGCGGGGTAGATGTACAGTAGACGTTTCTCTGGAGGTGAAGGGACAGTGACTAAGACGGTCTAAGAGGGATAACATGTGGACTCTCAGATCGCCACCCTCCCCCACCCCAGGAGTGTTTTCTGTTCTCAGCGAGACGCCTCACTTCTCTGGCTGCTGGAGAACGGCCTTGACTACACTGGCACACATTCTTGGACCCCGATGGCTGTCACTTTATAGCTATGTGCGGCTTTGCTGTGTGGGTGCCGGACAAACGTTGGAAGGAAAAGAAAATTCCTGTTCAGGAAATGACGTTTGAGCAGAAAGATCACCATACCGTTGGGATGGACACCGTTGTTGTCGTGAGAGTTGGCTGTCACGGTATCACGGTGCAACTCATATTAACCTGATGTATTAATAAGATTTTAAGTGTATACACAGTAACAGGTAAGCTAGGCTTGGGAGAAATTGACAGTTCAGTATGTCTGTTTTTCACTAAGTGTGTAACTCTTAGGTAAATGATGACTAGAAGGAGTTCATTCCATCTCAGCACTTAATCCTCAGCTTTCAGCTGCCTTGGCTGCTGTGCCCGTTTTCCCTGGTTCTCCCCTTCACTGCCCTTTGAGAACTTCCGAGATGTCACACCCTTTGTAGCCTGCCATTCTTACAGTCTCCGAACTGCCCACATCATAGGCTCGGGTGTCATCCAGATGTCACCAAAGTCCTTTACTAAAGCCACATCTTTGTCTCCATTGTAAGCCTTGCTGTTTTCTTGGGTTGACACGATTCTAGTAGGCACACTGGCCTAGATTTTGGAAAACCGTTATAGAGATGCCAAACGTGAAGAGGGACTTTCTTCTTCTACCTTTCTGAGCAAACTCAGTGGACTGATTAAGATAGGGAGACATCGTCGTAGGAGGGTGCATGCAAGTTTGTCCGTCTTCTCCCCAAAGGTGGGAGATTCCAGTACCACACAGCCGCAGGAGGCCAAGAGACAGCTAGGGTGCTGACATCCCCCTGAATACGTTCTCCAGAACTGGGAGGGAAACGCACGGCTTTAGCAGGTTAGGAACTGAGTCTTAGCTGGCCCCCAGCCCCCAGCTGCTAGTCAGCTTTCTATTGCTGTGATAAACACCGTGGCCAAAAGCAGCTTGGGGAGGAATGGGCTTATTTAGTCCATCAAGACTCAACATGGGCTAGTGCAAGTTTCCCTGGTGCAGGGGCTTCTGTGTCCCTGATGGACAGAGAAGAGGGCTCCTGTGTCACGAGCTAGACCTCTGAGCTCTGTCTACCCAGCGCCTCCTTAATGGCAGCCGCATTGCCCGAGGTAGCACCTGGGAAGCCCGCAGCAGCCAGTCTGATAACTTACGGCTCGTACATTCTCTGACGGTGACTGATGAGAACACCCTGGGGTCTCATCCACAGCCCGCCGGTAGCCGCTGAGGCCCTGAGCTCTCTTTACGCCTGTGTTTAACATTAAAGTTCTCTGCCTCGTGTAGAACACAGACAGTTCCGTGGGTTCTTCAATGAAGGCTATCGGGCATTCACCTCGTGCTGAGAGACACGGGTGGCTGCCAGTGGCGGGGCAGGAACTTTGTGGAACCGCTGCTAAGAAAAGCTGAGCCAGGACAGAGCTGAGCCTCTCTCCCACTCCAACTCACCTGTGCCTGCACCCCGCCCTGGCTGCTCCCATCACTAGGTCCCTCTTTGCAGTGGCCTCACTTCTCTAGGTCTTTGTCTCCCTTGGGTTAGTGTCAGGAGTGAGCCTTTGTCCTGCACCCTGTTGAGAATGGGGAGCCAGCCTTCTGGGAGTCCCCTCTCTCACAGCCACCTCCCTATCGGAGTCTCTCTCTAGCAGCCTCTTCTCAGAGCTTCTCCCTCACAGCCACCCATGGGAGTCTCCTTTCCACTCTGCCGCTCTCAATTAAGGACCTTTTGAGTCCCCGGAAATCCTCTCTTCCCTCCTCACAAGCCCCAGATTCTCTTCTTCCTGCAACGAAAACAAGTCTTCCTTCTCTATAATTAAAAGTGTGAATTTCGAGATAATTTCCTTAAAGTTGATCCTTTTCTCTTCAGTTTTGCCTCATTTAACTTGTCACACGCTACAGGATTCACTTCTACCCGTCTTATTGAAAGCTATTCCTTCCTTCAGCATTTTCCGAGAAAAGCTCAGGTTCAGGGAACTAGTTTAGAGAGCTAATCACGTTTCCAGATAAGGAAGGAATGGCTTCTGATGATAGAAGATTTTATGACCTCTACTGTCAAGGTAGAGCTCAAGGTACAACTGGGGCCAGTGGGCAGTGGAATTTCTAATTTTATTTTATTGCAATTAGTTTAATTGTAGAAGCTGCACACGTAGGTAGTTTTTTACTGGACTCTGGGGTCTGGAGGAAAAATATATTTGAGTTACTAAAGGTTCTTTTGAATCATAAGGAGGCCTGAAAGAAACCCCACTGCTGACTGTTTTCTGTGGATCACGGGCCCCGCTACAGGACTGATGTCCAGCATGGTATCACCCGAGAAAAAGATGCCCGATGCCCAGCAGGGAGGGAGGTGTCAGCTGAAGGAATGCAGGCCACTGTCTCCCACTGTGGTGCTCAGCACCAGACACTATCACCGAGACTGTACTTCTCTTCCGAGGCTGTAGATAGCACCCGAGCACTCAGGAGTGAGGTAGCTTTACCAGAGGTGCAGAGATGGGGAGAGCTTTCTCTCCAGGATTCCATGACCTGGCCATCTATCTCACAGTGTAAACAAAACTAAAAATATTCCAAGAATCCCATCCCATATGTAAAGGGAGGTGAGGGAGTGTAGAGGTTCTGTCTGAGGAAGTTCCCAGGCAGGGGTTGGAATCAATCCCAGACCCGAGGCTTTCTCTCTATAGACTGCTTTGGCTTCCTTCCTGCATCATTCCTGAGGATGAACTTAGGAGCCCTCTTGGAAGAGGAAGACCCGGCCTGGTGCCCTGGCAAATGCTACCGTGATAAAGGGAAGAGGCTGGTTCAGCCCCGAGTTTTGGTCGCGACCTTGCTGACCAGCTGAGTGACCATTGGAAATGGTACCTATGTACTGGGGGCCTATGAGCTTTTCCTTCTTGCTCTGATTGAGCCACGGCCTCTGTTCCCACCAGCTTTGTCCCGTATGGAGGGTATCAGCACTTGGCCCTTGAACATTTGACAAAATTGCTTTACTCTCTCTGCTCCAGGGAAAAAACTTGGCTCCTTCTCGAAGGTTCCTCGCATAGGGGATCAGGGAAGAGAGGTGACATTTTCTCAGAGCCTCATCCTACCCAAGGATTCTTGCAATGTGCGTGGTCATTGGTGCTTTTCCTCACTTATAACTGGAAGTTTTAGGGCAAAAGCCCGGTTTCCAGCACCCACAACCTGTTGGGCTTGGTCATCCATCTGGACATACCAACGAAAGAGCAAGACGGTTTTTAATGTGGCCACATTGAGATGAGGAATAGGTGAAGAGTCTAATGACTCTGAGGTCATCTTTAGGGTACAGACATGAGCTTTTAGTATAAATAGAGATAGAACCAGAACATTGGTGGCACACGCCTTTAATTCCAGCGCTGGGGAGGCAGAGGCCCTAGAATCTCTGTGAGTTTGAGTCCAGCCTGGTCTACAGGGTGAGTTCCAGGACAGGCTCCAAAGCAGTACTGTCCCAAACTCCAGTACAGAGTTCCCCAAACTCCTCCTCTGGCCCCTGTCATTCTCCCTGCCACACTGACATGGCTCTTCAGGCAATGAACTAGTATTGAGCACCAATGTGGGGCCATAAGAGGCACTGAGGTTATATAAATGGGAGAAATGTCATCTCCCAGTGATTTCTAGTTGAAGGGCTAAACATTGACTTGCTGAGTCTTTGCGGAGGGTTCTTTCGTATCCTAGGACCGCGTGATGGTCCAGACCTGGGACCTGGAATGGGAGCTATTCATGTTTGATTGGTTGGCACTTTTCTTGCTTCCTCCTGGGGTCTTGGATAAGAAACTGCTTCTCAGTTGTCACTGAAGACAGTGCTCATGGCCCATGGAACCTTCCACAAACACTTGACACTGAAGAGACCTATCTTAGTCAGAACAGGTCTCCCTGATGACCAGCTCTGTCTCAGGTCTGCAGACACACGGCTCTTGACTCCAAAGAGTAACGACGACCAAAGGCAGAGGAAGGCGATTTCCTTATCGCCAAAGACAACTGTTGTGTTGAAGTAACAACAGCCATATGGTATCTTATTAGGAAGAATTTAGGATAATGGAGGTACCCACTGACTCTTACAAATGCAAACCTGTAGCGATGATGAACTGAATTTCATCCAAGAGGAGCTGACAGTAAGCAAAGGCACTTATTCTTACCACCGAAAGTAGTTAGGAGGGAGAGGCAAGGGAGAGAGAGAGAGAGAGAGAGAGAGAGAGAGAGAGAGAGAGAGAGAGAGAGAGAGAGAGAGAGAGATGTTTGGGGGTATGAGGAAGAGAATTATAGAGCAAAAAGGACAGCCTGACCCATACCCGAGTCCAGCCGTGGGTTCCAGAAGCTGAGAGAATGATAGGAAGTAAGGTTATAGTACCAAAAATGGGCATGTCTAATATGCCCATAAAATATATAAACAAGGTTTTATGTCTATTAATAAACAATAAAAGTCAGGAGAGAGAGAGAGAGAGAGAGAGAGAGAGAGAGAGAGAGAGAGAGAGAGAGAGAGAGAGAGAGAGAGAATGAGGGGTGGGGGAGAGACTGTACATGAGTGGCCTGGATGTCTTAGATGTCTCCTGTTCTGTCCAGGACTCTACTTTAAAGATCTCCAGCAAGGTGGTGAGTTCTTCACTGCTTCTGCATCCTGACTGGCCTCACTTTACTCCTCATGCAAGGCGACATTTTCCCTATCCTTGGTCCTGAGAGAGTGACCTCTTGCCTTAGCCTTGCCTGTGGCCAGATGGTCCCTAACTTACTCTAGCCACCCCAGGACAGAGCCTGTCTGGGGGGGGGATGGTTTCGATGATTAATTGATATAGGAGGGCCAAGCCCATAGTGGGCAGCATCATCCCGAGGCAGGTGGTCCTGACCTGTGTAATGAAGCTAGCTCACTGTGGACCTTCAGCGTGTTCTCACCTGTGGACCTCCTGGGTATTCCTTCCCTTTCCCCCTGTTAATGTGTTGCTAATGCTCCATGAATACCTGGCAGTCGTGATCTGGATCTGTGATGGCTCCTGGTTCCTCTGTCGTTGGGGAGTCATGGTGTTTGTTCTTCCATCTGGCACGAGGCACAGCCAGACAGGACAGGGCCATGGGCATGAAGAATAGGAAGCAAGATGAATGCTGTCCAGGGTGCTTGACCCCTCATCCAAGGAGAATGGGCGTGGCCGGAAGCATTTGGATTGAGCTTTCCTTGGGAGTCATAAGAGAATTCAAGGACGTGAAAGAGGAAAGGAAGGATCAAAAGCTTGGCCAATCTGTTCTTGGGAACTACATCGCGCAAAATGGTCCTGTGGGTTAACCTCCATGGTCCCCACAGAGAAGGTCTCAGTGCTGCTACTCATGTGAGATTTTGTAAGGAAGTGTGGCTCCTTAGACCCCCATTCTTCCTGCAGGGGGGAAGAAGAAGGGAGTTCAAAGCATTTCACAGGGATACTGCAGCTTCTCAACCAAGAGTTCAAGCATTCATTCAACAAACCACTTCTGGAAAACAATGACTTTCAAAACATTTCTGTAATAGAAAGAACATAGCATAGTGGTTCACTCCAGTGAACAGAACTTGGAAGGTGGAGCTGGGAGAATTAGGAGTTCTAGGCTACCCTTGACTCCATAGCAAGTGTGAGGCTACCCTGGGCTACATAACAACACACTGTCTCAAGAAAACAATGACAACAAAAATCAAAATGGAAAGCAATAACCTCATTCATCTGGGCACACACACATGTATTCTGACAGTGGAGTCAGTTGAAGGAGTCAGGGCTTACGTCTGACGTTAGTGACTTCCAGAAGTATGAGAAGACGTTGACCTTGAGTGAATTAGTAAAGGGGATATGAGCAGCAACAGTGCCATCCATAGATTCTTTTTTTCCCTCTCCAACATAATATTTTTATTGATTATTTGGGGGATTTCACTTAATGTACTCTGATCACACTCACTTCCTAGTCCTTCCAGGGTCTGCTTCCCCACACCCTTGTGATTCCCCCACCCAAGAAGAAGAAGAAGAAGAAGAAGGAGGAGGAGGAGGAGGAGGAGGAGAAGGAGGAGGAGGAGGAGGAGGAGGAGGAGGAGGAGGAGGAGGAGGAGAAGAAGAAGAAGAAGAAGAAGAAGGAAGAAGAAGAAGAAGAAGAAGAAGAAGAAGAAGAAGAAGAAGAAGAAGAAGAAGAAGAAGAAGAAAAGGAAGAAGAAGAAGAAGAGAGGAAGAAAAGAAAAGAAAGAAAACAAACAAACAAAAAACTCAAGTCCAATTTGTGAGGTCTGTGGTGTGTGCTGATGCTGGAGGCCACGTCGAAGTCTGCGGTCCGTGCTCCCCTGCGAGGGGCGAGGCAGCTCCTTCTGCAGTGGTCTCGATGACCGCAGACTCATGGTTGAGAAAGAGGGTCATAGAAACCTTCTGTGATAACCCCTACCAACCCTATCCTCAGAATAACAGCCTAGACTGGAAGCCTTGTAAGAGGACTCTTACAAACTGTGACAAGGATGCTGAAGTATGGCCTCACAGTCGATGGCTTCTTGCAAGAGTGCAGGTGGGGAAGGAGACAGTTTGGGAGCTTCGCCGTGCGTGCGTACATTCTTAAGAGCTCGGCGGGCAGGTGAGCCCCTTCCTCCGTCTACAGGATCCTAAAGGGAGCGAGTGGGAGAGCACTGCCCGGTTATAAAGGGCTGGGAGTGCTTTCCCCATCAGACCTAGGATATGAACTTGTGGCCTGCGCAATGGGATGGGCGAGGATTCACCTGCCGTTTCTGTCAGGTGTGAGAGCAGAGAGGCCGTGTTTCTTTGGAGTCTGTTCACTGACTGCTCTGGGTTCCTCTGTCTTCTGCTCAACAAGAGTATTTTTTTTTTCTTTTAAATTCTCTTGCTTTTTTTTTCTCCCCACAAGTTCTTGAGGGTCGACCAAGACAAAGACAGAGACTGCAGCCTGGACTGCCCCAGCTCCTCCCAGAAGCCTCTCTGTGCCTCCGACGGGAGGACCTTCCTGTCCCGATGCGAGTTCCAGCGAGCCAAGTGCAAAGACCCACAGCTGGAGATCGCTCCACCGTGGGAATTGCAAAGGTGAGCAGTGACAGCCATGGCGGGAAGAGAGGGTCTGTGCGCGTGCAGAGGTTCTCACACTTAACAGCCCAGAAGTTTCATATTGACAACTATTTCTCAGAGCATGTGAAGAGTAATTTTATTTTTTTTTATGAATTTCAAAGTAATAATATTTTTTGAGAGTTTCATGTAGCCCAGGTTAGCCTGGAACTTACTATGTAGCAAAGGCTGGCCTTGAACTGCTGGCCCCTGTCCTTCCACTTCCACAGTGGCTGGGGTTAAAGATGGGTACGGCCGGCCACAGCTGGTTTATGCTCTCTCTGCGGGAGATGAAAACGAGGACCTCTCCCATGCCAGGCAAGGGACTCTACCAACTGAACTATCTCCCGTCACTTTTATAGGCCGTCCAGCGCTCCCAAAGTGTTTCACGTTGTCATGAGACCAATTTGTCACAATGCTTCTGGTTGGTTTGTATATTTCTTGGTGCCTCTAACATTTATGATCAGCTCTCCCTTCTCAGCGAGCCAGGGAGGCTCACTCCCCGTCAGTCCGTTTGGAGTAGACTTTACCCATGAGCTTGTCCGCCTTCTGATTAGCCAGTCAATCCAGAGTGGAGGCTTAAGAGTAAGCCTGGAAAAGCTTCCCACAGTAATGAAGGGTTCAGCTTTAGCGGCAAACACACACGGTGCTTTCAAAGGGGATTTACTTTCTCTAAATCTCTGGGAAACAAGACCACACAGACTAAACTGGCCTTGAGAAGATGTGTGTTGATGAGCCATTAACCCCGACAATCCTCCCATCTAAACGGCCCGACCACATCAAGTGCCACCAGGGCACGACCAAGTCTGCCTGCAATTAACCAAGTTGCTGGATTGTTTACTCTTGCAGTCACAGGTCCCGAGTTCTAGTAGGGAAGACCAGGGTCGCTGTTGTAGGTGATGAACACAGACTGACTATCCCGTAGCTCAGAGAACTCCCCGGCCTCCCCCGACGAGCTCAGATGTCACCATTTTGGTTGGGCACACTTGCAATCCCAGCACTTGGGAAGCTGGGGCAGCAGAATCCTGAGGTCTGGTCTTGCCCAGGCTACTTAGTGAGACGGGTTGGGGGATGTGGGGGTGGGTGGGTGCTCAGAGGCAGCATGCTTGCATAGCATGAATGAAACCCTGGGTTCAGTGCCCTGGGTTCATGACTGAAGCTAGTCATGGTAGCTCATGCTCATAAGTCCTTTATCTTGGGAGGGTGATGAGGACACCTTGAATTCAAGGCCAATATAGCTGCATGGGGAGACCCCCGTTTCATCGAAACTGAAACAAAACAAAAACCCAGCACCACAACAAAATATCCAGTACTACAAAATAATCCAGTGGTGACCATCTGCCATTTTTAGTGGTTATGAGGGAAAGAGTACATTTAGAATAAATGTCATTTGCAAATAATTTTTTTTTTGGTGGGGGGGAGCTTTGTAGCTCTGTAGACCAGGCTGCTGGCCTCAAACTCAGAGATCCATCTGCCTCTGCCTCAGAGTGCTGGGATTAAAGGTGTGTGCCACTGTTCGACCAGCACACATGGCATTCTTCATTCAGCCCTAAACATCCAGCCCCTAAACAAAACCCTGAATATCAGCTTATTGACTCTCATCTACCTGACATTTCATATTATTACTTTGTCCTACTGCTCTTTGTTTCTGGATGTTTAGCTTGTAGTAAACTAAATATTAGTTTTAATTTCCTCAGGGGAAGCTTGAATGAGGAAAATCTCATTTTTATTCATTGTGGAGCCCACATGCAGCTACACACAAACTTCTGTATATGTGATCTTATTTCTCCATAAGCATGCAGCCATACACATGCATACACATGTATGTACTTGCACACACACACACACACACACACGCACACACTCAGGTGGATTATACATAGCACCATTTTAATGGACATTACACCCACTGGTCCTTTTAAATCAGAGCATTGTACTAGGTCTGGACAGTTGTGTAGGGTTGATGCCTTTGGTGAGTTGCTGGAAAGACCCCTGGAAAGACCCCTCGAACAGTGCTCTGTGGTCTCAGGGAACCCTTCATCATGGCTACACATACAGAAGGAACACACGAAAAATCCTTTTAAATACTAGGATGTAATCCTGACAGGAGCTTCTAGAAGCAATTGCCTAGGAGGCCTTAGCCTTCAGAAATGAGCATAGTGGGAAGTGTTGGTGGTCACGTAACCCCACAAAGTCTGGCATCTTCTGTTCCTACTTCCTGCCTGCACATTCTCTTAGATGACCCCAGTAGGTGTCCTGCTCGTGGACCACAAGGAATTCCTGCCATGGTTTCTGAGGGCCAGTAACGGATGGCAAGTGTGATGAGGCCTAGGAGATGCCCTGATCTCAAGGAAGGGGGGGGGCAAAATGACAATGGGAGGCTCTCCCGTCCCTAATGCCCAGGGTCTTCCCAGGACTCGGACTTTCAATGACTCTGGTCACAATTTGATTCCTTTGTGACAGGGGTCAGCTAGAAATGGACAGAGATGTTTCCTCAGGGTGCCCCAGTGTCATTCCTGTTTACAGGCAGCCTGGATAATTTTCTTGGTGGAGTTCTTATCCCTTCCTGGGGAAATTTTATATGGGTAAACTTGAGACCTCTACAAACATAACGGGCGAAGCAGTCAGATGTGACACCTCTCCAAAGTAAGTTTAACTTAAATAGAAAAGGATTACAACAAAAATGCCACAGACTCCAGCAGCCTTCTGAGTTGTGTTTATGTTAGGGCTGCAGCCAGCCCAGGCAGCAAATGCAGACCTGGAGGAGAGGGTACCCTCCATACATGTATTCTTAAGACAAGTGGGCTTCACACTGGGGTATAGGTGAGACCCCAAGATTTGCTCCCGTCTGTGGTGAGTGAATTTTACCCGCTAGGGTATACTTTCATCTAGTACCTGGCTCATAGTAGGAGTAAGGAATTAACACGGGGTCTGGGATCTTTGCTCAGGGAGGCTTACGCCACCAGGTGTTTCTTACCAGGTCCCCGTATGTCAATCATGATGGCTTATGGGAATGGACCCCGTGTCACGAGACCCAGGCACAGCACTGGCTGCCACAGAGTGAACCTTAACAGGACTGACAATTTCTCTCCCATTTCAAAGACAACAAATGTCGTGGGCTCTACAAGACCCACGTGAGCCTCACTCCCCTGGGCTAGATGAAGAGGGAGGAGATCAGGTTCTCCTTTATTGCCCTCCAGGAAGTGCAGTGTCCACCCAGGCTTTCCCTGCGTTCTGCTGGCGTGGAAGCTGGCCACTCTGTAGAGCATCCCACTATAATTGGCATCTGTATTTTGAGGCCATTTTTTCTTTTTTCTTTTTCTTTTTTTTTTTTTTACATATTTTGTGGGTGACAGATTTGTGGGACTGTCTCATTTGTATGTGCTGGTTTGGAAACAACAATTAAAATGCTTTATTCCACATTTAATTAAATAGAATTAAAATGTTGTCCGTGTCTCATGTCATGATTTGACATTGACCCTGACTGGAATTGCAGTGGCTAGACGGGTGGATTTTTCTCGTGTTTTCATAGAAATTTTGTGGAGTTTGTGTTTTCAGAACTCAGCAAACACATTAATAATTTTTTCTTTTGATCTGAGACCAATATGGCTGCTTTTCTTTTCAACAAAATCTCTGGAACTCAGCTTTTTTAAAAAAGAAAAAAGGAGGGAAGAATAGAAGAAAATAGGAAAATGTCACATGCTAGGAAAAACCTTGAAATTATTTTGAGATTTCTGGGAACAACGCTATACTAGATTTCTGAAAACAGTTCCCTTGAAGGTCTCTAAGCCAATGGCTTGAAATGGACTTGGGAGGGAGATGTAGATATTTTGTTTTCAGCCTAGTCCTCCTGTGCCCACCACTCACCCATGCCAGGATCCTTGACATAGGAGAGTTAAACCCTGGCCGTTGGGAAAGCCGTTCACAGGGTGGTCACAGGCAGATGACCCATGACAGGAATAAAAGGTTGTCCTTGTTCTGAGACTGTGGAGTTCTCACTGTCAGGACAGGTCACGGTGCTCTCAGCATCATTTATCTAACAGAGATTAAAAACGGGCTCTTAAGCCGACACCCTAGCTCAGCTCTCCAGCTGCTCTGAGCCCCTCAAGACAGAGCACTCAGAGCTGGGGAGGCCCAGGAGTCAGGACCCTTTGGCATTGGACTGGAGAACACGTCTGTCTCCCTCTGAGACAGGCAGTAAGAGAACGTGAACTCCAGGAGTTCTCCCCATCCGAGGGTTTCCTCAGATACCTCTAACACACCTTTACTAATGGGCAACCCGCAAACTAGAAACCGGGTCACTAAGAAACCGGGTCACTAGTTCCAGCATTTTCTGTGCGCACTCATGACCCCATCTTTGAGGACAACCCCTAGTGGATGGTAAAGGAGACACTGAGGCAGGCTACGAAGCAAGCAGCCTCAGGTGGGACTGACTTGGAATTCAAGCTATTCACAGGAATAGCTTGGATGGTTCTGCTCACTGCTGCAGAGATGGGTGGACCCATCTGTATCTCACCCAGGAAAAACGGCTTTCAGTAACAGCTCAGTGCAGGGGTGAGGGCACAGGTGTGCAGGTGTGTGTGTCACTGAACACAGGTGCAGGTATGAGCACGGACACGTGTACTCGTGAGCATGCAGGATTAAGCATGCAGCGTATGCAGCGTGTGAGAGAGAGGGTGTGCATAGCTTTGCTCCTAAGTGTGGTGTGAGAGTCTGTGGCTCTCTCTGTGTCCAGTACCTGCCTTTGGTTCCCAGGGATATATACAGTCCTCGGGGACAGCAGCTGTGTCCTAGGATCCCGTAGCCCTGCCTGTTGGTATCTTTGCCGAAGCCCCACCTGTATCATGCTTAGCTTCTGGACCAGCCAAGCCACTGTCAGGAACAGGAGCAAAAGTCATTGAATCTCCAGCTGGAGGAGACAGCCTTTCCTCTCTGCTCCAGCTCAGCTGTGATCTCAGGATTCAGCTTCCACGGGGAAATTAAAGCCCTCACATGCAGCCTCGGGCAAGCTCTCCCTCTGGAGGGATCCCGGCACTGCATCACCCATTTCGATGGGCCCAGAGTGACACGGGTTCTTGTGGGAGAGATTCCCCCCCCCACACGTTGTTGTCATATGAAGTTAAACGGGCTAACCATTCTGCTGTTACCAGCGCAGGACGAACTGTTTTAGCTGATTGCTTCTAGAAAACAACAGCGACCTGCCTCTGGTTCCCAACACAGCACCCCACTGTATGGATGGGAAGTGTGCTTTCAAGCCAAGGGTCACCGCAGCATCGATCCCCCACCCCACCCCAAGCCTGGCCTTAAATTACATGCGGGCAAAGTGTAAGTATTACAGCCTAGGAACACAGTGTGTGCCTCTATTTGAGGCCATAAACATCAAAGGCAGGCTGCCCTCCTCTGTCATTTCTGTGGCCACTACACGGAGCCACAGGGAAGAGCAGCGAAAACTGTTCCTGACCCTAGAGAGTTCATATCGCCAGCCGTGGCAGTAGCCATGACAACCTAGTGGCCCGTAGACTCAGATCTTGCTCTCTTGTCTGTCCAAGACTGGTGCGCCTGCCCTGCCCCGTTCTAGAGACACTGAGGCATTTACCCACCTCCTAGAGGGGTGGGAGCTGCACAGGACATGTGTTAGAGGCTGCCCGGTTTTGTTTTAGTTTTGGTTTTTTTGTTGTTGTTTTGTTTGTTTGTTCTTGTTTCTGCCATTTTGACACAGGAGAAAATGTCTCCATCAGATTGTCTGTAGGCAAGTCTGTGAGGGCATATTCTTGATTGAAAATTGCTATGGGAAGGTCCAACACACCGTGGGTGCCCCCAACCCCGGGTGGGTAGTCGTGGGTGCCGTAAGAAAGTGGGCTGAGCACGCCATGTGGAGAAGCTTTCTTCATGGCTTCTGCTGGAGTTTCTTCCTCCAGGTTCCTGCTTGAGTTCCTGTCTCCTCCACCCCATCCCTTCCCCACCCCTCCCCACCCCTCCCCCACCCCTCCCCACTCCTCCCCCACCCCGCAACGTTGGACTGTAATAAAACCTCTGTTTTCCAAGTCGCTTTTGCTCACGGTGTTGAGGTGTTGACTGCAGCAATAGAGAGAGCCAGTAAAGACAGTAGTTTGGCAGGCGGCATCTCAGCACGGGCAGGAGTAAACAGAGCCCTGGGGATCTTGCTCTTCACCTGCTTTTGCTGAACAAGGGTCCCCGAAGGAGGCGCCCACTGTGCCCAGAAACCACCAGCTGTCTTTCTGAAAGTGCCACCCCCACACTCTACCGGAACTCTCTCTCACTGAGATTCCTTGGTAGAAGCCATCTCTTCCAATGCTTGCTTGATTCTCTTCTGAGTGGTTCCAACAAGAAAAAAAATTATTTGCTTCCTATTAAAAAACAAAAAATAGCAGAAGCAACCACAGCAAACCTCTGTCCATTTGCTTCTTCATAGCAAGCATCCCAGTTTCTGAGCTAATGTAAATTTATATGCGAGCAGTCATGTGACCCTACTGGGTTCTATTTATTTGACTCTCCAGTTGAGATTGGGTGTGTGTGTGGGGGAGTTGTTTCCAAATGTATTAGTATTAATCAACAATTTATCAAAAGCTTCTGTTTGGATATTGCTAGTGGTGCCTTGCTCTTTTATTTGTAAAGTCTTGGATCTTTCTGGTCGGAGAAAAAGGTCTCCAAAAAGTCTAATTAAATTTTTCACCAAAGGTATTTTCTCTGTTCTAGTAAAAAGTAAATTACATAAAATTAATTAACTTATTAATACATTTATGTAATTGGAATTTTCTTATGTGTATGTGTCTGTGTAAATGTACTTGTGTTTGGGTGTCTGTGTGAGTATATGCTGTGTGTGTGTGTGTGTGTGTGTGTGTGTGTGTGTGTGTTTGTGTGTGTGTCTCCCAACGGAAGCCAGAAAAGTGTGTGGGATCCAGAGGGCGGAGGAAAACCGGTCTCCTTTCTACAAGAGAGTTGGATCTCCTGGAGTTGGAGTCCCACATGCCCAATGTGGGTGCTGAGAACGATCTTAACCTCTGAGCCATCTCTCCAGCCCTAGTGAGAACATTAAGATTAGAATCTCTAGTTAAAATGAGTTTTCCTATGACATAGAAATTAACCATAGTTTTAAAAGTACCAAAACAGTTGTGTTTACTAAGATGGTCAGGGCAGTTTGAAAGGAGAGAAGAGATAAATATTGGCAAACGTAAAGGTGGATTGTTGTAACCCTCGTCCTGTCCACAGGATGGGAAGCAGTTCAGCCAGTGTAGAAGCCCTTAGCAGCTGTTCTACTAACGAGAGAGTCAACTGTGACACAGCGATTCTACCCTTGCGTTTAAACCCAGAGGACACGAAAGCAGGCACTCAGAGCTGACCTGCAGATGTCCTGTGTGGCACGTACATGGTACCAAAGGATGGGGGAGGGGGGGTCAGTCAGTGTCTGCTAGTGGACGGCTGGGTGAACCAATCAGCAAATGTTGGCACCTGGCCCATCATGCAGCTGGGGTTTGCTGTGAGAAAGTATGGGCGTGAAAATCTCTAGATGGAGAAGGGGCTGGGGTGGAGGGTGTCTGTGTACTGGACACAGGATCCTTTCCAGTGGGACAGCGATGCCTTGGAGCTGGAGAGGATGGAGGCTGCAGAGTGCTGGGGTTTCCCCACATCAGGAATGCAGGCAGTAAATACCACTGATCTGAACTGGAAAATGGCTAAAGCAGAGTTTTTAATGTACTGTTCAGTGGTACCACAGTCACATTCATTTTGCTTAGGCTTTGAGGATTTAATATTCACAGAAACAAAAGGCCCAGGGTAAACCATCTCAACAAGACCCCTGAATAGGAGAGCTGTTTATTTCCTAAAGTAGTAAGTGTGTCTGTTGTGCCAGTGACACAGGGAACACACTGACCAAGTCTGGACGGCCCTCAGCAAGCTTTGCTCCACCTCTCTGCAGCATCGTGAGATGGGTCACAGTTAGTGTTATATCCACACCTGAAACCTCCTCGCTGGCATCGGACATGAGCCAGGAATTCACCTGTGGTTCTCAGATGCCAGTCAGGTCCTGTTTTGGTCAACATAAGAGAGAGAGGGGGCAAAAAAAAACTTTCTCCCTCTTTGAGTACTTAATTCATCTGTGCTATTGTGTTCATGTGAAAATACATTTCCCCCCCTAGAGGAAAATCAAATGTACTTTAAATTTTTTAAATGACATTACTTTATTTATATTTATTTGCATGTATGTCTATCTTTCTATCATCCATCCATCCATCCATCCATCCATCCATTGTGTGTGTGTGTGTGTGTGTGTGTGTGTGTGTGTGTGTGTACATGCCACAGTACACAAATAGTGGCCAGAGAACAACTTATAAGACTTGTTTTTTTTTTCCTTCCACCATGTGGGTCCTTGGAATTGAACTGAGGTCAATAAGCTTGTTGGCATGTACCTTTGCTGGCCTTAAATGTACTTTTTTATTCACATGGGGCCTGATGTGCATAGGCACTATTTTACCCCCAAACTCCTTGCCTAGCCTGCTCAGATAGTTTCAAGCTTACCCGTTTATTTATTTATTTATTTATTTATTTATTTATTTATTTATTTATTATCAGTCATCAAGTCCCTGGAATCCTTATGCTTCCTGTCACTAAAGAAACCACTGAGACATCCTCATGTGCATATATATATATATGCCCTCTAGGATGTTTAGCTTTTCATCATCATGTTTCCCTGACTGTTTGAACAGATTTTAAGGTCCTAGAGACCAAGCAAGATTCAGAGGAAAGAGACGAGTCTTGACTTTTTCTGGAGGGGTTCCACCAAGTGTTGGGTTACAGTAGGATGTCAGGTCCCAAGATGTGAGGGGCACAACACCTGCCTGCCTCTAAGTTGGCTACCTCTCATTTGAGTTGCACTGTGTCTTCTGGGCTCCCGTATACATCTGGATTCACCCTGCCTCTTTTTTTTTTTTTTCCAGGAAGTCAGACTTACCTGCTCCCCACAGACACATTCTGGGAGTATTCCCAGTCTCCATTTCCCTTCTGCACGGTGGGGGAAATGAACATTTTTTTTTCTTACCAGCTCTTGTGAGATTGAGAGGGAGGCAACCACTGTTCTGGGTGGTCCTCATCATCCCGGTGGGGCAGGCAGCATCCTCAGCAGCTTGTACTTGTCTGTTAGAATGTCATCTTTGTCTTCCCCTCCTGCCCTGGTCTTCCCACAGATGTGTCCAGGTGTGTGGCTGAGAGGAAGTATACCCAGGAGCAGGCCCGGAAGGAGCTCCAGCAAGTGTTCATCCCGGAATGCAATGATGATGGCACCTATAGTCAGGTGACTCTTGCTGCCGGGATAAGTCTGCAGCTGGGCTATTGTGGCCGTGGTACCAAGGACTGCGGCGGGGAGGGTGATGGTGAAGGGGAAGGAGCCTGAGCTGCTGAGTGGGGAATACTTACCTTGTTCTGAGATGCTGGGCTCAGGAGCCTCACAGTGTCACCGGGTACGTGAGGGAAGGTTTGAGAGCCCAGCTGGTGCGGGTCATGTGCATCCTTGTGCTGCATGGAAATGGCATTGGCAATCCTCTCATGGAGACTCTCCAGCCCTGGTCAACTGGCCGAGCTCTGGCTCTGGTTGCAGCTTAGCTCACCCGTGAGCTCCAGGACTCAGTCATTGTAGAGTCCACACTGGGATGCTGCTACCTCGAGTCATGGCTTGCCTGTGGCCATGCTGGACAAACCCGGTGCCAAAAACAGCTTGGTTCTGAAGGACAGAGTCGGTAGTATCAGAGAGAGAGAGAGAGAGAGAGAGAGAGAGAGAGAGAGAGAGAGAGAGAGAGAGATGCCTACAGTATGCTACCGGTATAGTAGATTCTGGGGACAGCAAAGGCATTTTATCATCAACACCCATAATGTCATGGGAAGTGAGTCTCCCAGTCTCAGCATAGTCATGTGACATCGGGGGAGCGGAGGGGAGAAGGAACAGCATGGGGAGGAGCTGGCACTGCTGGATGTCACCTGAGGGTCAGACAGAGGGCCCTGGGGGACCTAGAAGGTGCTGCAGAAATAGGTCCTTGCTGCTGGACACTTGTCAGCCATGGGCTCACCGAGAGATGCTGGGGAACCTCCTTCTGGCTCCTCTACGTGTGAGGAGAGAGCCTGATGTTCTTTGCAGCTGGGGCCCAGCTCTCACTGCCATGTAGGAAAGTACACTGGTTCCTTTTTCTCCTCCACACGTCTGTGGTGAGGCTCACCACATAGCCTCCTTCCACTGAGTATCCAAATGCATCACCCACGGCCTCTGAGGTGACTCTGCAGGGGAGCATCTGTGGCTAGCTCACCTTCCTGTCTTGTCTTTGCAGGTCCAGTGCCACAGCTACACGGGTTACTGTTGGTGTGTGACACCAAACGGAAGGCCCATCAGCGGCACCGCTGTGGCCCACAAGACACCCAGGTGCCCTGGTAGGTCTGACTAACGTTGGCTCCACAGAAAAATATTTTCTGTTTCCCTTGGTCGTGTCACTCATATTTATTCACAAATCAAAAGGACATTTGGAGGGTGGGGGTGAGCTCGCTGGACACATCACCCCATGCAGACCTGAAGAAAATGACCAGGGACTGTTGTCTACCTGCTGTGCAGGGGACAGCTCACCCCAGGGACACAGTGGGCTTGAGTCATTTGAAAATATAACCACAGAGGCTCGAGTCACTGGCCTGAATGACCCATTGTTTTCTTTGGCCAAAAAAAGCAAAAAGATCCCGCTTTTATATACATGGGTTTCCAAAGAGAAAGTGGATCGTTCCTCACAGTTCAGTTTCCAGACGTTTATGTGTGATATTTTATTACTCAGACGGGAGCTTGATGTACTGAAAGTAACAAGGCTGGCAGGCCCAGTCTATAAAATGGTCCCTTTTCCATTAATATTTTTACCAAAAAAGGTTATAAATGATTCAGATCATTTTTATGTGAAAACAATCTCCCGCCCGGTCCTGACTAACTTGCTGGGGAGACTGATGAAGCCGAATGATCTTGTCATCTAAGTTTCTGGGCTGTAATATGAAAACAGGCAAATGTATCAGTGGCTAGCAACGTAAAACAAGTCTGTCGTTTAAGGGTTGGAGTTAACCGTCAGATTCAATTTCTATTTAAGGACAGGAACTGACTGTCGAGATTCTGTTTGTTATCGTGACCCAGGCAGAGGGACTGGGCACAGGTCAGAGCTCATTTCTGTGGCTTTAGTACCATGTGACAAATCCTATATTTCGATGACCACTCATCTATGAAACAATCCAATGTGAGGTGTGTCATGCAGAGTGGAAATATGTTTATTTCAAAGCTGTTTTGTTTTGCCATTGGAGCCTATAAAGTGCTAGTTTCCTCCCCCCTCAAGCTATTGTTTACATTGAATAATTCCTGTACAAATGTGTGGAGGAAAATATATGAAGAAGAAACGGGTAGCGTCACGTGGGTCTTGGTGTGAGTCCCATCACACATAGCTCTGTTTTCATCTTGAGTGGTCGTGTTTTGCACGGAACCTGCTCTCGTAGGAGCGGGCAAAGAACATGGTGGTACCCACAGTGCTAGCCATGTTGTCAGGAAAGCTGAGTTCTCTGTGAAACATCCCACTTAGAGTGGAGTATAAGCTCGCCGGGGTACTGCGTATTGCTGGAGCAGCTTGCTTCTGGGACAGACTGTGCCAGGTTTTTCCTGCCAGGTGTCAGTGGTGTGTGACTGCATGCAAACACGCCATGCTCATTGTTGACACTGGCTTTGCAGATGAGGGAGTAGCCTGGCCCTTTGCTTAAAAGCCCAGTGTAGTTCCTGGGGAGGAAGCAGAGTGATTAGGTGAAAAGTTTCGGCCCAGTGTAGCGGTCCCCACCTGTAACCCTAGCACTCTGGAGACAGAGGTAGGAGAATGAAGAGTTCTAGGCCAGCCTGGACTACGTAAGAAGACTTTGTCCAAGCAAAATGAATGCAAAAGTTGACCAGGGCAGGGCTCTTTGGGACAGCTGCCCCACTCTGAGAGAGTATTTTGTGTGTGTCATGGTTAACTGGCTGTTCCATCCCTCCATAGTGAGGTTGAAGCTCTTTCCAACCAGGTTGGAATGACTGGTGTATCCGTGGGCCCCTCAGAGCAGTGTGCGAGAATTTCATTCTGCAAACCCATGGGAATGACAGAGCTGGAATTATTTCTTTCACGTCTCTGGAGACATTATTGGGCTGCAATGAACAACTAAGGGGTATTGAATTTTAAGGGAGGGCTGTGAGAGAATTGAGCATCCCATGCTAGCCCACAGAGACAGAATTAACAATATATCTGTATGTAATACAATGGATCCCTTCTTACATGATGGCACAGCCTGATGGAGTAGTTGTCACTTTACTTTGGTCAGGGAACGACGGCAGGCTAGATGGTCCTGGCTTCACCTGCACACTGCAGGGAGCTTGTGCTTTGGATATGCCCACCACATCAGCAGCCAGCAGACCAGTGGTTCATACTGTCCTCCAGTTATAAATCATCTGTTAAAATCGGGTAGAACTTCAGAATTCAGTACATATCTTCTGCCTTCAAATTCACACCAAATTCTCCATGTAGGCAAGTTCTATAAACCTGGAAGCCAAATACAAGATTAGAAACCAGTAGAAGACAGTAAATTTCTGTTCTAAAGTGTTTACGTATGTATATGTAGATGCATGTATGTGCATGTTTACATTGGGTATATGTATGTATGTGTGTACATATGTGTATACATATATGTATGTGTATATATGAATCTGTGTCTGTGTGTGCTTATTAGGGCCATATGTTAAGATGCTCTGTAGCAATCAGGTATGAATAGGAGCAGGTATCATTTGCAGGTCTGTATCCAGTGGCATGGAGCAGAACCCCCTCCTCAAGTCCTTCTACCCTTAGTTGCACCAGGAAGACATGGGTGAGGCATGAACAATTGTATGTTAGAAGCCATGGGTGCAGAACACCTCAGTTCCAAAGCAGTCAAAGCAGTAACATTTTCTAGAGGAAAGTGTCCTTTTGTCTTAGTGCAGGGCAGCTCAGGTTAGAATCCCAGTAGGACTCTCAGAACAGGGGCTTGGAGACAGAAACACAGCAGGTGACTCCGTGGTGAGCTGGTAAGGACAGTCATGGAACCATCCATGGCAGTGTGTATGCCAGTCACTAAGGATCCTGCTCTTTCCTTCTGGGATGGACCCTGGAGAAACACAGATGCATGCTGCAGATGTGTGGTGGGCCTGCGACAGCACTGCTGGAAATACCAAACCCTGGGACTGGGTCTGTTGGTGTCTGGAGGATAAAGTACGACAGAGTGCTAGAGTCACAGTAGGATAAACAGCAGTGCAGACAGACAGATACACCCCCGTACAGCAGTGCAGACAGATACACCCCCGTGCAGCAGTGCAGACAGATACACCCCCGTGCAGCAGTGCAGACAGATACACCCCCATACAGCAGTGCAGACAGATACACCCCTGTACAGCAGTGCAGACAGATACACCACCAGACAGCAGTGCAGACAGATACACCCCCGTACAGCAGTGCAGACAGATAGATACACCCCTGTACAGCAGTGCAGACAGCTACACCACCAGACAGCAGTGCAGACAGATACACCCCCGTACAGCAGTGCAGACAGATAGATACACCCCTGTACAGCAGTGCAGACAGACAGATACACCCCCGTACAGCAGTGCAGACAGACAGATACACCCCCGTCTCCCTCACTGGTGCCATGGTGCTGACATCTGTGTGAGTCAGAGAAGCCACAGGAAAACACAACACAGGTCAGGGAATTTACAACTCTGAGCAGACAAAACCTCTAGCCCGGAAGTGTCCTGTAGTGACCACAGGGGACAAACTGACAGGATGGACATAGAGCAGAAGGGTTTACGTTATACAATCTGCGTAGTCCTGCAATGTCTGTCTTCAGAACCGAGTAGCTGATCAGTCTGTGAGGCTGGATGCCTCCACAGTTCCAGCCTGGTGCCAAAGGCCTGGAGACTTCCTGGGCCGTCACTGGTCTTCAGATATGTTAGAAGTTGGGTTCTGGCATCTACAAAGGAATGTAGCGACGGTGGCCACAGCAACCGAAAGGCAATGAGGCAAAAAGTCCACCGTTTAGGACGGTGAGATCTGCATTTAGGATATACCTTCTTCCCACGTCAAAATCTCTGATCAAAGAAGCAATCCCTCACAGGTATCCCTGAGTGGCTTAGGTGTTAGTTGCTTCCAGATCCAATCAATGGCAATTGACATCCCAATCTCCTTGAACTTTTCTGTTTCTATTTTGAATGCCGGTTCACAATTGTCTTGAGGGATCAAGATGGAAATGGCCTAATTCCTCTTTTTAAACGAATACGAAAGAGTCAGCTTCCACATTGCCAACCTCCTGTTTGTGCTAACAAGTGGCCATCAAACAATGGCCTCCCTATCCTGACTCCTGGGTGGAGGTCTGGGTGTGGGGGGCAGGACTTTGGAGAGGTTAAGCCAACTTTAACCTTTTCCTCCTAGCTCTGTCTTATTGCTCAGTGGGCATTCCTGAGTCAGTGGGCTCTGTCTCACCACAGGGCAGTACTCACCAAGTTCTTGTAGTCCTCCTGTCTAGACTCGTTTTTCAAGAAGCCCACTCACGGTTCACTGTTATTGTAGTTATTGCCAAGCACAGGCCACCAGGGAGCTGGTAGCGAGTGGTGCCTGGCAGACACTGGCAAAGCCTGGAGGCTGGGCCAGCTGTGAACAATCACCACAGGCACATTTGCTCCGTCCAGTAAAATTCTGAAACGCACCACAGAGGGGGGTGATCCTCATAACTAAGGGCAGCTTGGCAGGTGTAGCAAAGGGTCTCATTCCCAAGTGCTATTGACTCTGATGCCTTCTGGATTATGTCTGCCTGCAGGTAGGTATAGAAAGAGGGAGGGAGGCCTGCAGAAAGACTTTTGGGGTGGTGGTGGGGTAACTTCAGGGAAGAGTGGTGCAACAGGCTTGAAAACAAAAGGTGCTTTTACAGGTGCCCCAGATGTTCCCAAGTGACTTCCTGTCTCCCCTCCTGAGAGTGGGTACCCTCAGGAGGAAGCCTGCAGACTCACAGCTCCTGGTCTGCACCCAACACCTGCAAATCATCTCTTGGACCAGAAATGTCCAAGAAAAATGGCAAAGCATACAACCCCTTTCCTCGTGTCCTGTTCTGCTGAAGGGAATAGGGCATGCAGATGACTGTGCATTCGCCTAGTCTTTTCATCCTATACCTCCCTCCCTCCCCCCTTCCGCTGCTCCCTCCATCTTCTCTTTAAAAGACCGGCCTGGCTTGGCATAGATTCCGATGTTAAAAACAAAGAATTTTCCCTCTGAGGAGGGTGTGTGTAGCTGGCTAAATCTGTAATTTGGAAACGGCTTCAGGTGTTAATTTCACCTCTCCGCCCTAAGCATCAGCTGAGAGCTCATTCCCAGCAGGCTGGCCCTTCATGAAAAGACTTAAAAAGGATTTATTACTATGTTTATTATGTGTATATGTGTGTGCCTGTGTGCTTATGTGCTCGCATTTGCAGATGGTGGCAGAGGACAGAGGGTGCCATGAGATCCCTTGGAGCTGGACTTACAAGTAGTTTGTGAGCTGCCTGGTGTGAGTGCTTAGAACTGACCTCAGGTCTCTAAGAGCGCTGAATGCAATAACCTTCCAGATATTTCCCCATGGGAGGACTTTTAGCATCACTATTTCCTGAGAGTCTCTAGTTGGGCCTTGGTTAGAGCTCAGCCTTTGAAGTAGGCTTCAGATTTCCATTCTCATGAGGGACAGAAACAGCACAGCTTGTGTGTGATGACATTGTATCACTTGTATGTGGTAACATTGTATCGCTTGTAAGTGGTGTCATTGTATCGCTTATATGTAGTAACATTGTATCGCTTGTAAGTGGTGACATTGTATCGCTTGTATGTGGTAACATTGTATCGATTGGTGCCCACACCAAGGATGGGGTGGGGGGGGGAGCGCCCTGGAGCTTTTGTCAGGCAGTTGCTTCAGGAGAGGGCCAGAGATCTTGTCCAACAAGACAGAACCACACCAAAGGTGTCAGGGGAGCAGACAGCCACCGCCCACTCTGCCTGTTTACTAACAGGATTTTTGTGACTTGTAATTTCGTGGTCATTCCGACAGGCCTGTGCAGGTTTGTGGTCTCTTCTGGAAAATTCTCACGTCTATCTCTGCTGATGGCCCAGAGTATTTTACTTCAGGAGTGTAAGACCCAGGGATACACTGCAAAGGCTCTTGGGTTGGACCAGATGATCTTTCACCAAGTTGATAAAAAGTAAGATAGTCCCCTGATGGGGATGGAAGGGCATCCCCATCGATCCCCAGCTTCAGCTATCGTAGTCTTTGTAAAATTAATTTAGCAGAACACTGGTGAACTTCCCTTCGCCATACATAGCCCACACAGGGTTTTCCCCTATGTATTCTAATAAACTCTCTGAAAAAAAAAGTTAAGAGGCCTTTTATAAGTAAGCAGTTCTAGTTTCTATCACTTTGTGTAAAGAGAAACACCTGGGAACTTCTGGAGACAGACATCAAACCTTAAAACAAGAGCAATCTCTTCATTTCTCACTTGTGTCTCACTCCTGAAGTGTGAGATGGGGAGAACAGAGAATGCTCTATACTCCTGGGCCAGCCCCAGAACACACGACTGTGAGTGCACTGTGTGTGCTCACCCGTGGTGTTGATTCTCTCCATACAGTGGGTGTGAGTTGCCGAAGTGATTCCCTCTGCGCAGGCTGCATTTCAAGGCACCATAGCAGCCAGGTGCCCTTCTGGCCTCCTGGGTTGTGAAGGAGCTTCTCAGGCAGCACCTGCAAAGGGCAGGACATACAGAGCTGTCTCTTGCCTTCCAGAAGCCCCCAAATCAGTTGCTTTTGTGTCTCCCAACACATCACTCCACTTTTCAAGAAATGCCAGCAACAGAGAGCAGCACAAAGTTGTCTTTGCCTTTAATAGAAGAGTGATCTCTCTTTCCGTGTCATATTCATGACTGAAAAGAAAAGGAACAGGTCACAAGGTGAGGCATCTTTGCCAAGGGTGACCGTGTTAGCCTCAGCTCTGACCAGAGCATTTTTTTTCTGATACGTTGAGCAGGTGGCGATGTGGGAGAATTTGGTATCTGATGCGGTTTCTGTGCATTGGAATCAAAGGAGCACTGCCTCATATTTGTAAGAGTTCTGTCCACACCGAAGCATCAACACCTTTTTTTCACAAAGCAGCAAATGGGAAGTGCGGTGAATGGTTGGCCCTCACACAGAAGGGAGACAAGTTCAGTAGAAATATAGGCGCTTGCAGCGCGTCTGTCCGGGAAGCAAGTAGTCCTCAGCCTGTGTCCCTCACTGTCCCAAGAGCTTCAGTGGTCTGTGTCCCTCTATAAAAGACAAGTCTATAGTTTTCTTTCTTATAATCAGACTCAAGTTGAAGCCAAGGGTTTGGTTTTCTTAAGCTTCATACCTCCATCTGTACCTCTTGGCACCAACACTCACGGTGATGAGTGCTGACAAGGAGACTGTGGCTGCTTTTTGTTTGCAATATATTGTCACGTGTAAAGGTCTTCCACACTTATCCACAGAGCCTGAGAGCTGGTGGCTTTCCTTTTCTTTCAGGGTTACCATTTTGGGTGACAGTCCCCCCCCCCCCGGGGTGCCAGGTGATGTGTATAATTTAACTGGAACGTGAGAACTTGCCATGTGTAATGATGGATCTGCTTTTCTTAATTCATGGAAACCATATGGTAGGGTGTTATAATTCTGCTCTTTATTTTCCTCTCTTAGGGTCAATAAATGAAAAGTTGCCCCCGCGGGAAGGTGCAGGAAAAGCAGGTAACTATCTTGAAATAAATTTGCATGATGGTATATAAGATTAGACCTGATTGCACCTTTAAATGACCCTCAAGTTTAAAACTGAACTATATTGGAAGTTGTTACCCACATCTTCCAGCAGCATGGCTGTCACCTGTGGGTCATGGGTATTGGCTACGGCTTGTGTGGGGACCCATGAAAGGGGCTTAGGACCACTGTGGGTCTGTTGTGTTCAGTTGTAGGTGTGTCAGATAGTACTGTAGTCTATGAAGACGACTGAGGGTGTGGCAGGTTCAGATATGACTGTTGATCTGTGAGTACTGCTGTGGATATGTCGGGCTGAGCTGTAGGTGAACTATAGGTGTGCTATGTTCAACTGTAGGTGTGTAGATGTGTCAGGCAATACTGTGGCTATGTCAGGGTTCCCGTAGGTGCACTGAGTACTATTGAGTGACTCAGAGGAAATCAAGAGAAAGAGTAGAGGCTCAGAATTGTGACTTCTCACACATTCCAAGCCATAGAAATTACTGAGGACACTGATAATGCCTTTGAGAAGGTGACAGCTTTCTCCACAGCAGGTGCCCTTCTGAGGGAGAGGCAGAACAGTTGATTTCCTTAGGAGACACATGATGGCTGAGTTCATCTTCCCTACTGAGAGGACTTGGGAAGATCTGTCCTCTTGTCCCTTGACCTTCCTCAGTCTCCCCTTCCCCCCCACACTCCCTGACCCCCACTCAGCCCCTGGGAAACACATTCTGCTTTAAGTCTTTGAAGTCAGGAGAGATTTTCAAGATGAAATTGCTTTTTTATTTTTTTACATAACCGTAGGCATTACTCTTCTTTCTACCATGGATTATAGTATAATAAACCCGACAGAGAGAATATGAAGACAAGACAAATAGAACTGAGTTTCCACAACCCCATTCTCAAGGCATAAATTGAAAGTCTCTTGGCTAGGAACAGGGCTTTCTGCCCTGGGGAAAAAAAGAAGATCTTTATAGATTTAAGACACATATGCCTGGGGTAGATACTGAGAGGGCTGGAGCATCCATTGAGGCTTGAGGACTCTGAAACAGACGCAGTCATAGATCATTCTGTCTAGAGAACACCTGAGCGGACTTCTGGGAGGACTTTGTGGTATAGTATGCATGTGACAGAGAAGCCACGAGGTGGACTTGGGTGGAAACAGTGCAGCTTCAGCAGGAGTAGAAAGGCCTGAGAGGGCATGGTTTGCATTTAGAAGACAGATGTTCAAGTGATAACCATTGCTCCCACTGCTGGATTTTAGGAAAAGAAGTGACAGTTCGTGAGTAGAAAACTAGAGGCAGGTGATTGCACTGCCCATAAGCATCTCCTTATTTATGACTAAAGGTTTAAAAAAATGATTGTCCTCTGCTCCCCTGAAAGCCTTATGTGGGGCTTCTAGACAGCTGGAGGACACAGCGGGGTCACGGCTAGCTAAGCCCCAGCCCTTGTCTTATATGCTGACTCTGATATGGCTGTGTCAAAATGTCTGAGGCAGACTCGCCTGAAAGCAGTGGGGGTAGAGTTGGTGAGACCAAGTACCCAATCACTGACCCTGAACTCCTCAGGGATTCCGCAAGGAGGTGGTTAGTAAGTTCAGTGATGGTTACCCTTCAAGAAACAGAGCCACCATTCCTCTTGGTGTACACACTGCCTTCCCACCAACCCCCTCATTAGCTTGACCCTTCCCACACTGCATCCTCCCATGCATGCTATTCCTCAGAGCCTCTTCCGCAACTCCACTGCTAACTGGAGGAAGGGCACAAGGGTAAGGGAGGGTTGGCTGGACCAGACCATGGCTTCCAAAGCGGCCTCTGCATAGGAACACACACAGGAATGGGGTTTCAGCTCCCACCGTGATCCCTGTGGGTCTTTGTCCTCTTCCCCACCCTGTGGCCTTTGAGACAAGGTTTCCTTTCCTGGAGCGGAGCCCTCCTGCTCACAGTTTTCCACTTGTCCCTCATTGCCCTGTAATGGCCACTGCCCCGATGATGGTTCAGAACTTCATCCAGAGTCCCCTTGTAGGCCTCAGCTCTCAAGTTCCCATAGTATCTGAGGGTGGCAGTTCCTAAGTCAGTGGGTCGATGTTGCCTCCTGGGTCCCCTGGTGCTGGCTTGTGCTCTGTGCTGGGCTGTGTTGGGAGGTTCTGTGGGGTGGTTTGCAAGTCCTGGGCTCCAGCCTGGATGCACACTTACTTAGCTTACTCTCATAATTGTAGTCTCCTTGCAAATCTTTTCCGTTCTGAATTCAGATGATGCTGCAGCCCCAGCATTGGAGACTCAGCCCCAAGGAGATGAAGAAGGTGAGCTGGTGATAGGGCACTGGGCAGGGAGCAGAGAGGGGTGGTCAGGGGCCGGGAGGTGGTATTGAGTCACTGTGGGTATGATGCTATTCACAGTCTAGACACACACAGAAGGGTTCTGCCTAAAATGTCAATCAATAGGTCTAGAAAGGAGAGCAGCATGAGGACCGTGGTAGCACAGTCTGAGCTAGTTCCTTCCAGAGAGAATCAACTGGCACACCCCATTACACACACACACACACACACACACACACACACACGCACACGCACACGCACGCGCACGCGCACGCGCACACACACGCACACGCACACACACAGTGCAGAAAATGACAGGCAGGCACTTTGCTTAACTGCAGACATCAGTTCACTATGGATGTCAAGGTACCAGGTGCATGTGTTAACACAGATTCCAGATAGTACAGAGTGGCCTGGCCATGTGTGGCCATTTCCAGTGTCACAAGGCACCATTGCTTTTCCTGGTGGTTTTCCACATTGACATGGGGGTCCTGCTGAGCAGAATACCTTGGTAGTCATTTTACTAATGGAAGCGTATGCATTCAAAGTTTTTCAAAGGTGCGATAACATCTGCTATTTCCCTGCTTGTATAGCTGGTCTCTATGACAACTATAACAAGGATAGATTTCCGATGTTTACTTTTGCTGAATTGCCTGTGACATTGGTTATGCCAGGTCAAACAGGGCCATCTTAGGGGAAAATGTATAAGGAATGCACATCATAAGAAACTGGAGTGCAGAATCCCACATGCTTTGCAAGTAACAACAGTGACTAGCGTGTGCTGGGGGTACTCTGGAATCTGCCATGTTACCTCTCTAACCTGTAGAACCCCAGTCTGCCCACAAGAATTCAGGGCTGCCTGTCCTACATGAAAGGGTGTTCAAGCCCAGATTATGTGCAGGGTCTGTGTTCTCAGGCCAGAATAATGTGACCCTGCAGTGCACAGCCAATCACATTTGATAAACTATATTAAGGGGGATACTTTCCTTAATGGTGTTATGTGAAAGTTATATTTTAAATATTTTGTTTTGTGTTGAGTCAGTTAAATGTGCGAGAACCCCATGTTACATGCGTAACTACTTGTACCACATGGGATGTGTTTGTGCATTGAGTTGCTTTATTGCGGTTTAGTAAGGATCAGGATAAACAGTTAGGCCGAATAGATGTTTATTCGGGGAGAAATAACTCACAACATAGACAGATGAACACCAGCAGGTTGCACTGGATGCTCTCCTCTCCGTTTCCAGCCAGCACGAGAGAGTTCCCCAGCTCTTTCTCAGACCTAGTTCCATGGGTCACTTCCGCCCCTGGCTCCACCCCCAATGGGCGTGGCCAGTGCCGCAGAAGCAGACAAAGTGAATATCCCACTACATTGCTTCTTTCCTCCCTGTTACACTCGCCCTTTATCCTTGACTCAGTGGCCCTGAGAACCAAACCCAGGGCCTGCTGTGTTACTAGGAAAGTTACCGAGCTGCACCTCCCGCTCACTTGGGAGTGTTTTATGCCGTGTAGTACCTGTCTTTATTCAAACAGGTTTTAGTTACACTTTTGGGTTAAGAAAAAAACATATATATATATATATATACATATATATATATATATATATACACATTGAAGAAAAATTGTATTGTTGTTTTCTTTGTCTTATGCATTGAGTCATTTTTAACTGTTTGTCTTAAAAAGGTGCAGTACACCTTTTTATTTATTTTACTGGGAGGGGGGTGTTCAGGGAACCTACCGAATTCCTCAGCCGAGGGACTCCACGCTTCCTGATGAACTGTCCACGGCCTTGTTGTTTCTCTAGATATTGCATCACGCTACCCTACGCTCTGGACCGAGCAAGTTAAAAGCCGGCAGAACAAGACCAATAAAAATTCAGGTAAATTGGGACCTGGTGTCCTTCTGTGTAAGGGAGTGTTTAATTCAGACTCTCTGTAGTCTCTGAAGGAGTTCTGTGCAGCTGTGCACTTTCAGACGCGTGTGTGTGTGTGTGTGTGTGTGTGTGTGTGTTTGTTGTTGTTGTGTGCTGTCCTCATTGAGGCAGTTTCTGAGCTGTTTTAGGTTCAAAGTCTCCAAATGTATGGATTGTACCCACTACAGAGCAGCATGACAAGCTGACCTTTAAAGGCGTCCACTTGGACATTCTGTAGAGGAGCTGTGCAGCTTGTCAGTGACTGCCTGGTTTATGGAGCTCAGTGGGTGGGTGTCCCGCCTGTGTCCTCTGGCCTTTTGTAGACTCTGAGTCTGCCCTCTGGGTGAATGGATAGGCAGCCAAGGGAGGTCAGGGTGACCACAGGAATTTCCTGGGATTGACCTTGAACACAGATGAGAGGCAGCCACTTCCGAGGGCATCCTGGCACCGAGTGCTGCCATCTGGGCTGTATGATCCTTTCAAGGCACGTTTTAAATATGCTACAGTAGAGCCCTAAGCTTAGGGCACCACAGCCCAGAACAGGAAGAATATATATGACTCTATACAGAGCACAAAGAGGCCTGGCTGTCAGGAAGGCTGTGCCTGGCGCTGTTCAAGCCCAAATTCTCAGGAGAGCCCTGTTTGGGAAAGCTTGCCAACTTGGACTGCACAGGGGCAAGGCAAGGGGCCTGGTGACGCAATGGAAGGCTTACATGGAGTGCCAGTGGGCCCCTGAACCCCTGAAGAGTGGGTGCCGATCCATGGTGCTCCTCATCCAGTTCCTCCTGGCTCTGGCTCTGAATGGCTGAGCCTCACCTTGTCCCTGATGGAGACTTTCCCCCTTGACTGCTCTAAGGAAGGGCAGAACCCAAAGGTTTCATTACCGGTTGTAAGTATGGAAATGGAAGGACGTTGTAAATATTTTTTTTTTTCCATCAACAATGATTACTATGGACAGCTTTCCCTGTTGCAGTTTTATTTCTGTAGCTGTGATAAAACACTCTGACCAAAAGCAGCTTAGGCTAGGAAAGGGTTTATTCAGCTTACACTTGGGGCCACAGGCCGTCATTGAGGGGAGTCAAGGCAGGAATTCAAGCAAGAACATGAAGGCAGGCCTGCTCCCTCTTTCCCACAGCATTACTTATTTTGCAGCCAAAGATTTTGGCAGGGCCATGGAGGATGCTGCTTGCTGGCTTGCAGACTTATCTATGCTTAGCATGTTTTTTTATTCAGTTCTGGATCCTCTGCCTAGGGACGGTGCCTCCCATTAATTATCAATCAGGATACTCCCTTACAGATATGTCCACAGGCTGATATGATCTAGGCATCTCCTCAGCCGAGGCTTTCCTCTCAAGTTGACAGAGCACCCACTGAATTAAAACGTCACTCTCTCATAATCTCAAAAAAATAAAGTCTACCAGTTTTATTCAATTCTGTTCCCATACTTACAAAAGGTATCTGATTCAACCCTCTCATACACAAGTAATTCGTGCATGCGAAAATAATTAAAGCTTTGCTTGTCTCCAATTTATCAGTTTACCTATAGGTCTTGAGAGCTTCTCATGGGAGAAGCAATATGACCACGACTGACCTTGATCTGAGAAATACAGATGGTTATAAACACAATCAACAGAAACATGTAATTTAAAGGTGCATTTGCTTGTGCTATGGGAAGAATTTCAACTTAGGCAGATAACTTGTAGAACAAGGGTGTCACCTCTCAGCCACCGTTGGCAAAGTGTTGGGCTGGTTATAACTAACCTTCAACAACTGAGCAAGCTTTCAGGGTAGGAAGAATTAAAAAAAAATATATGCCCTAGGAAAGTCCAGTTTACCTATAATAGCATAGGTTATTATAGCTTGTTTTAAATTTCTATATATGAGTAGAATTCAAAGCAGAGACGGTAAGTTGATTTACGGACATGGGTTGTGAAACTATTAGGATTTGTTTGTGTCTAACTGCTATTATCTACTTTCTGAGGGTCACGAAGGTAGTTCCTACGTGGTATCGTAGGATCTTAAAAATAGTAGTAGTAGCAATGCTGTGAATACTCTTAGGTTTCTGTGGCCTGGCTATTGTTAGAACCATGAGAAGAGTTTTGTTTGTACTTAATTTCTATTTCAAAAGCTACCTTTACTTACGATCATCTTTGGCAGATATTTAATAAGAACATTAATGGGTCAGAATGCAGACTGGCAGCAGAGTACTTCACCACCTGGGTTTTATCCCAGGTTAACAAACAACACCAACTATAAGAGCAGTGATTTGTGAGTTATTACTTTGTATTTTAAACATTGACTTACCTTATTGCTGTCCTTACATGCTCTTTTACAGGAAATGCAAAATTGGAAAAGTATACACATAAATTAGCATTTTTCCATGAGTGAATACTAAAATGATATCATATTGCTTTTACTATGAAATCTGTAGGGCACCTGCTCTCCAGCTGCGAGTGCTCTCTGGCTTTTTGTAAGGACCTTTCCTAGGATTTCAGTGGACTGGTGTGGGTGTTGACCTGCCAGTTTCCCTAACCCAGGGTGGACACTGGTAGCATTCACTCCTCACAGCTCCACTGAGTTCTCTCCTTCTGATCTCCTCTCTTGTCAAACACTCCCTTTCTCAGTCTCTTTGTAGCCAGTGTGAGTTTGAACTGCTGTCAGCATCCAGCTAGGACATCTGGAAAATGGTCGCCTACCGTTTTAAGACAGAAAAAGTCGTATAGACAGAGCCATCCAAAGCCCGAGAGAGTCCTGTTGCTCCTGTTTTCAGCATCCATACCTGTCTACATCAGAGCTCCCAGGTGCCTGCTCATTAGAGCCTAGGGAGGACACAGAGGCTCTGCCCCCCATCTCACCCTCTCATCAGAGCAGGATCAATGGTGATATAGCCTGTCCATTGCCTGTGGGGTTGACAGATTGGGTTCTGTGGCCAAGGACAGAATTCAGACTGGAGACCTCCCGGAACAACCCCACTACTCAGACCTGAATCCCGTGCATGGTAGCTGGGGAGAGTCAGAGATGGTGGCTACAGAAAGCTAAGGCTGAGGGCACCTCTGGGGGGCCCTGCCGCTCTACCTACAGTCCAAAGCCTCAAGATCACGGGCAATGGTTTTGCGTTTATGGCAGCTGTGGCACCCACCAGCTGGCTGAACACGTACAGACCCCAGAGTTACCCTACTCAGTGGACTCTGGTTGAGCCTGTGCACAGATGGATTTTTTCTTCAGTCAGGGCTGCAGCAGCTGAAAGGCCCAGCAGGGAACCAGCATCCAGCCACTGGGGCAGCAGTGGCTATATTTCAGTTTCCTCACCCCTGTGTGGATGGACACAGAGAAGCTTCAGAGGCTACTGCCAGCCCCAGTGGGAGCGGCACGGACCTCAGATCAGCCACCCCGTGGTGCTTACCAGGGTCAGAATGGAGTTCACAGAACACAGTTATCCCCTTTGCGAGCTGTGAGAGGAGGGAGATGCTTGACTACTCTCTCTGTCAGGAGGACCATCCGAGGCTCCCTTAGGTAAGGAAGGACCTGTTACACAGAGTAGCCCACACTCTGTATTTCCTACCACCTGGGAGCTCTGTGGTAGATGGGCTCTAGTGGGCAGTGCCCATGGTCATCAGCTACTAACTCAAGTGCGGGTTCGTAGGGCTGCACTCCCTGTGGCTGGGAAACCTCATTCGTCTCTCCCAGGTCAGTATGCTGTGGCTTTAGTTGCAGCTGTCTGCAGGCAGCCGTTCCTGGGTACTAGCCAAGGACCAGCCCTGGCCTGTACCACTGAAGGGCTTCTGGCTACAGCTCCAGCATCCGCAGCTGGACTTCTCTCCCACTTGCAGTAAGAGGTTGAAGACTCTGAGCACTGGTTGTCTCACCGCCTTGTTTGTTTTTTAAACATGGAGTGGAAGATGATGAGTATCTGCTTTTTCTCTCCCTCCCTGGCTCTTCCAGCAGCCCAAGGCCAAGCCTCCTCTAGTAGAGCTCCAGGGAAGAGGGTTCCCTGTCCTCAGCCTTGCTTGCAGACTGTTGGACACAGGCTAGCCTCTCCATCTCCCTCAGGGCTTGCCAACCTTTTCCTGTCTTCCTGTATTTTGCACAAGCTGGAACATACATAGAGGCCTGGGTTGTGTCATCTTCAGATGCCTTCCCCCCTCCCCTTGGTCCCCCCTCAGCGGTTAAATCCTCCTCTGGCTCATGTCCATCTTTGAAGCTCATCATGGCCTGTGGTTTTATGGGACCCCCCTCAGTGGAAATATCTTCTGCCTTATTCAGGATTGATAACTTTTGCTTTATTACACATATTAAAATTAATGCCAAAAGATAATTATCTTTTAATTCTGCTTTAAATCAAGCTAAATTGCATTCTCGGGGGCGGGAATTACATTTCATTAGTGACTTCTAGGTTTTTCCTTCTCCTTTCGTTTTTCAAAATCAACATTATAAAACCATCAAGATACCTTTTAGACTCTCTAAGCTATAAAGCTCTAGTCATTGGAAGAGATCAAAATCTATATAAATTACATAATCCTCATTAAGTATGGCTGTAACCATGCATGATTTTAAAATTTTCACCATCCTGCTTATAAATGTGCAAGACCAAGTTGATTTAACTTTGCTAACTATACAGGGACGTGTTAATTTCAAATATGCTTAATTCTTAGATTTCAATGTGCAATCAAACTGTAAATGGTCAGGGCACTCTAAGATCAGAAAGAGAGAGGAAAAAAAGGCAGCAAAATCAAGCGGACCCTGGCTAGACTGGTTGGAAACACACCAGAGATTCTCTGGGACGAGAAGCACACTTGACTTTATTCTCTGAAGGGAAACGAAATTCTGCTTGCCCTGGGATTGCTCGGTCCAGTATGAGTCTCCCGAGGAGACAGAGCTATGGTGCTGGTTACTCATCTAGCAAAGGACTGTGCTTATACACGGTGCAATCTTATCCTTAAAACAATTCTGTGAGCCCGAAGCAACTTTTCTTGGGGGCAAGCGCGTGTTTCAGGATCCCGTGTGGATGTGCAGCTTTCTATTGCTGATTTTGGCAGGGAAGATGTGTGAGGTTCCAAAGATGGGGGCCAGGGGATCTTGGAGTGGGGTGGAAGGATAGGGGGTGAGGTAGCTCGGGCTGACAGAGGACTGGGCTGTGAGGGCTCTGTATGGACCCGCCTTAAACATGTATTACCTGCTAGTGTTTCTCTGCTGCCTAGCTGTGGTTAGGGGAGAGAACAGGCATTGTGCTCTGACAGATAATGGAGTACAGGGTCTGGTAGAAGCCTTCTGGGCACAGAAAAGGGAGGCAATCTCCTCATAGCAGATGCTGCTAGCCAGGCCCTGTGGTCCCTCCTCCTCAAACCCAGAGGAGCGGCAGGCATCTGATAAGGCAGAGGTGCGTGGTGAAGTCTAACAGGTCAGAAAATGGCCCTTTCCAGATGCACCTGGAATTCATGTGCTCCTTATCCTGGGCAGCACCAGGCTAGTGGGAGCCATTCTGACAGCCAACGGGGCTACTGTGGCTTAGAGTCCTCCAGGCTTTAGGAAGCACAGGCTCTGGGCTGAGGCCCCCTCTCACCGTGGGATCCTGGCAGAGAATGTGGCCTCTTGAGGAGGCGAGGAGGCCTACCACATAAGAGAGTTCCAGTTCTCAGTCCTGTTAGGTCGTGGGTACCCAAGTAGCAAGTAAGAAGAGATCTGACAGCAAGGATCAAGGCTTTTCTGAGAGCCCTGCGTGTTTTCTTATGACTACGTAGCTAACCAGATTTTAGAGGATTCAGATGCTGGGAGTTGTAACAGTAAGGCAAAGAGTGTCTTACTAAAGGCACCAAGGGTTTACCTGTAGTTGTGACCTCTGCGAGGCTGTCCTTCAACATGAGTCTGTCCAGAGCACAGGCCGTGTGAAGGGCATTTCACACCTGAGAACAGAGCTTCACAGAGGGGGTTCTACTGTGATGTTCTATTCTACGTTTCCCCCCCATCCCCCCCGCGAAGTTGGAGGATGTGTGTGACTCACCAACAAGGGAGGCCGTTTTTAGAAACGACCACACAGTTGAACAGAACCTGAAAAGTCAGCCATCTTTAAGTCAGTACGTAGCCACTTTCTCCTTCCCTGGGAGATGTTAACACTTTGTGTTGGGTGAACGAACAGTACAGAACAATGGTTCTCAGTCCCGAGTATTTCTCCCGGCCTATGTTCTCTGCAGGGAGCAGAGTGGGGCATCTTACCTTATCATGTGTAAACCACTGGCTGACTCGGCGCCTTAGCCAAACATGAGGCATCGGTACAGGCTGACTGTGCTGCACATTTGCAAGCATAAGGCTGGGGAAAGAGCCCAGTGGTTAGAAGCACCATGTAAAAGGCCAATATGCAGTGTGAACATCTGTAATCCCAGTGTCCCTACAGGGAGATGTGAGAGTCAGACAGGAGAATTCCTGGAGGGTCACATCCCAGCTAGCCTGTGTAGACAGTGGAGAAAACAACAATGGCATCCTGTCTCAAGCTAGGTGGGAGTTGAGAGCCAGTACCCCTGGTTGTTTTCTGACCTTCAGAAATGCTGGGACACACATGTCCATATTCACGTTCATGAGTGAACATGTGTGTACATATACACACCATATACCTATATACATACATCCATGTATACATCCATCCATACACACACACACATAAATACCCCCAAAACATGGTAGGACATTTGCTAAGGAATTTGGTCCATTTCCAAGAGGTACATGGTGGTCACACACACACACACACACACACACACACACACACACACACACAGATGTGTGTGTGTGTGTGTGTAACCAAACACAGGCTAAACCGCTATTTATTCAAAGATATCTTTTTGTTTCAGACAGAACCTTTTCTCTGACCTCTTCTTGTTCCTACACTGTCATCTTCACCTTTGACATGGTCACGTCCTACATTAAATGCTATATGAAAGTCTTGATCGTGCTTTTGTCTAGAATCACCTGAGTGCGTTGCTAAAGCTCGTGTCACCAGAGTGATGGTGCACGTCGGGGAGGTGCTAAGCACGCGGGAGGTGCTGAGATCTTAAGGTGGGCTCTGTGGTAGCATTCTAACTCTTGTAGAAAGGCTTATGGGGACCCCTTCAGTTCCGCTATCTCGGGGACATATGGAAGGCACCACATGTGAAGGACAAGATGGGCTCTGACCAGATATTCGGTCTGTCCGTTCTGAGCTTGGTCTCTAGATTGTAGGGAGCCAGTGACTTCTGTCCATCTGCACAGACCCTGGAGCCCTGTTAAGGCAGAGTACCAGCTAAGTAAGGTCCTCGTGGTGCTGAGGAGGTCAGAGTTCATGTTCCGTGTTTGCACATTTGTGGACACTGGTGGAAGCTGCTGGAGCCTGGTCTCCTACCCTTCTTCTGCAGATAGTCCCAGGGAAAGACATGGGTTCTTAACACCTGCGTTGCTGGCTCTGAAGTCACCCCGATGACAACATTTTAAGCTTTTTGTTGGTGTGTTGGAAGTTAATGTTAAAATTTATGGGCCACCAAAAACACAAAGTCACTATTACTGATGTGGAGTTCCGAATGTATTTGAATGCTCCTAATAATCATACTGGATATGAAACATGATACTGCTCTCAGGAAAGCTCTGAGGGTTTTCTGAGGCATTCTGGGTAGAAGTCTTCGACACTGAGTAAGCAGACACTCCATCCTATTCCGTGATCTGTCCTTGTGCTTCCTGGGCCGTGTCCTTTGAATCCTGGTGTTTCCCCCTTGCACGGATCCTATCCATTTGGCTGTTCTTTCGTCTCTTGTCGAATCCTCTTCTGCAGAACCCTTGCCTAGCTCTGTCCTCCGTGTTGGTCGGTGTTGGTCACTACAGTCCCTGAACAGGGATGAAGCCGGTTCTTGATGAAGCCGCCTCTGGGTCAGAAGCCTCTGTGCATCCAAGGGCAGCTGGTCTTGGCTTTGTAGAATCTTGTCTTGTGCCATCTCCTCTTCAATGAGGTTGAGTTGACCCTTGAGAGTAGAATTTGGGATTAATCTGCTTGCCCCTTCATTATAAAGGATTAAAAGTGGCATCAGCAACACTTGTGAGTGGGAGGGATGACAACAGTGTCATTTACAAATGTAAGCCCTGCCTGGGATGCCCTTCCATTGATAATCGCTCTTGCCCATTGAAGTTCTCTTTCGCCCTGGCAGCTGTTTTGGTCTGACTAGGCTGACTAGAAGTGAGGCCACCATGAGGTCCACAAACCTTTGTTTAACCTCTGCGGGCCTTAAGGGTTTGGGAGAAAATCCCTTGAGCTCTCTTCAGAAGCTAATTTTACTATTGTGTATTATTTTGCCTTGGTTGCCTCCATGAGATTCCATAGACACCCCAGCCCCTCAGCTTAAGGAGTGGGGATTCCTTCTCATAGGCCCTGAGCCAGGGCTGAGCCCAGGGCAAGGAGCTGGAGGGGTTGGCTTCTCTTGTGGATTCTCTTTGACCCGTGGGACAGTGTCTCTGCTACCTCACAGGGACTGTCTTCTGAGCATCCCAGCTGCCCCTCTTTCTGTCCAATTGGGACACACAAGGAACTCACTTAATTGAAATGCCTGGCCCCCCAAACCTCTCGAATCCCCTCAAGCTCTATATATATGAGGCTTCAGTGAATGAATTTTGGGAGACCCACATCAGGATCATTTCTACTTGGTGACTCGGGCTTGAGTAGAAGGCTGATGTAGAGAGGGGGCTGCCCATGATTATGTGTACATGGTCCACGGGTCTTAGTGTCCACTTCCTTAAAATGCTCCCTAAGTAAGAACAACTTTTTCTAGCAGGTGAGAGGGACACTCGGTGGCTGGGTGAGTTCTCACGGTCCTTTATACACATTCCCATCTTTACACAGCAAACACTGACTGAAAGTGAGAATTAGCCCCCAATCCAGCCATGGTTTCCCAGCCACAGGTATGATGTATAAAAAGATTGCTTTTCACCAGCAAGGCCTGCTTTCTAATTTTATGAGGACCAGCCAAGTATAAAACTATGTTAATAAACTTAAAAAACAGGCACGTGTTCTGAGAAACCACAGCTGCATGTCTGTCTGGTACTCCAGCCAGAAGGATGCTTCTTTCCAAGCCACCCGGGCCCCCCCCCCGTCCCCTCAGGGCATGTCCTGGTCTGTGAGCTGCCGCTGTGCACACTGGTGAGGCCCAGGTTCCACGTGTCTCCTGTGTGCACATTGCACGGGGAAGAAACACTTGCAGCGCTACGGCATGTCCTTGCTGTGGGCAGTGTGTCCGTGTTTTCTGTATCTGTGAGTTACTATGACCGCTGGAGGCTTTCAACTAAGCTAGAGAGTGTCCCTGTGTATCATTAACATTTCCCCACATACAGCAGAGCCAGTCTCTGCAAATGTGGCATGTCCAGTCACCACGAGAGAGGGCCACTGTAGAGAGAAGGATTCTGGGAATGTGCACCAGGAGATAAAGAGACCCAAATCTTCTGAACTCGTCTTGAGAACTAAGTTCTGCAAACTTCTCCGCTAAAAGGCATTTTTTTTCTCTCTTTTGATTGGGAACTTAGAAATAATTTCTATCCCCCCCCATTTTGTCATAACTGTGATTCAAGAAAAAATATGATACTTTATTTTAGAAGTCAATTGTTAAAACTTAAAAAAATTGAGTACTAGTTTAAGCTTTTTTAAAATAATGAACTGTTTTAAATAGTTATATTTTTCTCACAAATGCAGACATATTTTATGATATCTAAGGCTACCCCTATAATTTTGTCAGTAGCAACTTGTTCTCATCAAGTTACACATGAAATGAAATTATGGGTTGAAGCAAAAGTTAAATTAATAAACGAATTAAGATGGTTATCTGTGTTTCTTGTTTTGCCTTGCTGTTTAAAAATCAGTATCTTTTACTCCCTGCTTGTGCTTTGTCATAATTTATAAATTCACACTGATGTTCTTCAGGAAACCCGTGGAGTGCTGAAAGTCCGTGGGTTTCCTAGAATACCCTGTCACAATTTAACCACTTTTAGCTGTGACCGAATCAAAATTAATGACACATACACACACATGCATGAGCATACATGCACAGACACACACACATGCATGCATGCTCACACATATGCACACATATACAGATGTATACATACACACACATACACGTGTATGCATAGCATAACACATGCACACACACACACACACACACACACACACACACACACACACACACACGCGCGCGCGCACACACACACACAAGAATAGTGGCAGGAAACCAGTGGCGCCTCTTCCCAAACACAAGTGGCCAGGCAGGACTGACTCAGACTTCTCTTTAGATGTGGACAAATTTATTTTTATATTCTGTATACTACATTTTGCAGACGACACATTGTCCTGAGAATAGAACCATCACAGGCCTCCTCACCACCCCAGAGGGTGACATGTACGTTTACATGCTGGGTGGTCACATTGGCCAGTGATACCTGGGGTGTTGCTCTCAAATCCCCCATAGTTCACTGTGCTCTTAGAAGTGTGTGGTGATGGTTTCCATAGTTCTGACATCATGCATCATGGCTTAGCTGCCTAATGTTCACTGTGCCATCCTTTGTGGCCACCTGCGGTCAGTCTGCTGTCCCTATATATTTTGACTGGGCTGAGCCTCTTATATTCAGAAACATGCAGTAAACTTTCCCAGGAGTACATCTTCATGACATCACATTTCTTTTTCGTGTTGAATATCCCACTGTTTATCTGTTCACGTTCTGGCTTGTGACTCCAGTGTAGGGCAGTTATGACTAAATCAACTGTAGGTATTCATATACAAGTCTGTGTAGATTTATATACATATGTCCTGACTGCATGCTTAGGTACAGGATTACAGTGGATGTCTCTGTTTGGCTTTTGTATCCTCCAGTAAAATTCCACTTACGATGATGAATGCAATATTTGAACAGAATGGTCCCCATAGGCTCATATGTTTGAATACTCGGTCCCTCGTTGGTGGAAATATTTGGGAAGGGTTAGGAGGCGTGACCTTGTTGGAGGAGGGTTGTTGCTGGAGTAGGGCTGGGGGAAGACTCATGTCATACTCTGTCCTCTCTGCCTCCTGCTTGTGGATCAAGATGTGGGCTCTCAGCTGATATTCCATGTTCCTACCGCTGTGCCTTTAGTCTGCCACCAAAGACGTTAATCCTCTGCAACCATAAGCCCATTAAACTCTATCTTTTCTAAGTTGCTTTGTTCATGGTGTTTTATCACATTAATAGAAAACTAAAATGAACTAATCCTGGAGTTAGTACCAGGGAGTGGGCTGTAGCTGTGATAGATTGAACCATATTATTTTTTGTTTTTGTTTTTGACTACAATAGCAGAGCCACGTAAGCCCTTTGGCATAAAGACACAGAGCTACAGGATTTGGAGTCTGCCCTCCTGGATTTTTGTCTTGCTTTGGTCCAATATTTATTTACTTATGGCGTCCTGATTTCTCTTTTTAGGAATGGTGATGTCTATTCTGTACTACTGCACAAGTATTTAATTTGAGTTTTGATTTCACAGGGGCTTATAGTTAAGAGATTGCTTTGAGTCTCAGAAGAGGCTTTGGATTTCAGGTTCTCAAACAATGTAGAGACAGTGAAAGGCTCTGGAGGCTTTTAAAGTTTGAGGAGTAGGGAGTGGTTGGAGTAACAACATTGTCTCTGTGTCTTCTCATGGCCATCATGAGCTCTGCCCCATGGAAACATTAGGCCCTGTTAAACTCTTTCTTCTGTAAGTTGCCTTGGTCTTAGTGTTTTATCAGAGCAATAGAAAAATAACAAAGACAGGGTGTCAGTCCCATGCCCCGTGCCTCACCAGCCTTTGGTGCTGTCAGCAATCTGGGTTTTAGTTTTCACAGGGGTGTAGTTGTATGTCCTAATTGTTTTGACTGAAATCCCCTTACAGCTCTTGAGTCCAAGAGAATGAACCATTCTCTAGGTTCATTTCATGTCTGGATGTGTCCCTCGGTGAGATGTCTGTTCAGATTTTTAATTGAGTCTTTTACTTTCCTATTGAGTTTTAAGTGCTCTTCCTATGTCAGGGATGTGTTTTGTAAATATTTTCTCCCTGTGTGTGGCCTCTTTTCATCTGCTCTGCAGTGTCTTCCCGTGGGCAGATGCTTTGGTTTGTATCGAAGTTCAGCTTGTCAGCTGGTTCTGCGATCATGGGCTGATTGTGTCTGAAAGGCAGCCTGCCCCCTGTGAGTCACTGACCCTCCTTGCTTTCTCTCTGCCAGGGCTCTCTAACCCCAGGTACGTAAGTATAAAAAACAGAACTTAAAATCAAACATTTCCTGGTTTGTTGTATTATTTATTAATCACGATAAAATTTATTTTGGCACAATTCCTTGATGTGCATATAACTTTACCATCTATTAAAGATAAAAGAAAAATTTCATACTAATACTTTGGCTATGCTTGTTTAGTTTTACATATAGTCTTGGCTGAACATCTGTGGTGTGTAGAGCATCTTGAGTGCTTTTCAGAGATGGTCAGTATTCTGATTTCGTAATTGTTAGTGCTGAGAATATTGCTTCTCATAAATACATGGTACAAAATGTCAGAAATATATTTAAGGCCATTTCAGAAATGGTTAGGGAATTCTGTTCTTATACATAGCCAGTATTCACTTAACAATTTATGTGTCTGCCGTATATGCATAATGCTTGAATGTGTGTGTGTGTGTGTGTGTGTGTGTGTGTATTATGACAGTATGTATCCACACATACTCATATTTATTTATTAATGAAAGTTTCAGGCTGATGGAAATATTCATTCTTTTTTCCCCATAACCAAACCCTTATGTTCCATTAAAGCAGAAAACCTTGCAATTTCTGACATACAGCAGTCTTGACTCTGAGCCAAGGACTTTCAGATAGTTTTCATTGGTGTTGTGTGGTATGATAGTCAGGCTTACTATTGCTGTAATGAAACACCATGACCAAAGCAAAGTTTGGGAGGAAAGGGTTTATTTGGTTTGCATTTTCATATTGCTGTTCATCACTGAAGGAAGTCAGGACAAGAACTCCCACAGGGCAGGAACCTGAAGGCAGGAGCTGATGCAGAGGCCATGGAGGGGAGTTGCCTACTGACCTGCTCCCCATGGCTTGCTCAGCCTGCTTTCTTATAGAACCCAGGACCACCAGCCCAAGCTTTGCCCCACCCACAACGGGCTGGGCCCTCTCATGCCAATCACTAATTCAGAAAATGTCCCATAGATTTGCCTATAACCTGAGTTGTGGAGGTGTTTTCTCAATGGAGGCTCCCTCCTTTTTGATGACTAAACCTTGTGTCAATTTGATGTAAAACTATCCAGCACAGCTGACTCTTTATCAGCTCGACACGCAAACACATCACTGTTGAGCCGCAAACTTTTCTCAAGATCGCACATTAATAGAAATATCACACACACAAAACATTTCCAAAATGCTGTGGTCTTCTGCTGCAATTGGGACGCACCTTCCCTGGTAGCCTCTCCTGGGCTCTCTTCAGGGACCCCAGCCCTGCCACGCAGCACCTCAGCTGCTCTCAATGAACCCTTTACGTCTTCAAAACCAGCACCACCTGAGTGACACTCACACACTACCAGGCTTGATTGCCAAGGAACGGGAGGTGCTACCTCGGCTGACTCTGTGTGCTGACTGAGGAAACACATCCCAGATGGCTTCCTCTCAGTGACTCTGGTCTCCTCTCAATCATCACTAATTCCCAGCTGCAGCTGACCAGCGTCAATTGTCACAATACAGCAAAGGTCTCTCACTAATTGGCTGATTCTTCCGCTCCAGCTGACCCAGCCCCTCAGAGTCTTCACATAAATGGCCAGGCAGGGTCCTTGCTTCTCTAACGTCACAAGCCAGGCCTCCATGCGCTGCATTGTTTCCAACATTCTTATCTTCAGAGCAGCCCACTGAGCTCCCAACACCCAAGGCTCTTCTAGTCCGAAGTTCCAAAGTCATCGCCAAAACAGCATGCTCAGGTCTGTCACAGCAATACCCGACTCCTGGTACCAACTTCTGTCTTAGTTGTGTTAGTATTGCTGTGATAAAACATTGAGATCAACAGCAAGTTGAAGACAAAAGGGTTACTCTGTTTGTTTTTGGCTTACCCTTCCAGATCACTGCTCATCACTAAAGGAAGTCAGGAACTCCCACAGGGCAGGATCCTGGAGCCCAGAGCTGCTACAGAGGCCATGGAGGGTGCTGCTTGCTGACTTACTTGCCATGGCTTGCTCAGCCTGCTTTCTTTTAGAGCCCAGGATTACCAGCCCAGGGGTGGCACCACCCACAATGGCCTGGGTCCTACCCTATCAATCACTGATTAAGAAAACATCCTACAAGCTTGAATATAGTCTGGTTGTCTTAGAGTTTCTATTGCTGAGCTGAAACACCATAACTAAAGCAACACGAGGAGCAAAGGGTTTATTTCAGGATACCCATTACTTCCTAATTAATTAATTAATTAGTTAACTGATTAATTAATTTTACATGACTCTGTTTGTGTGTGTGTGCACGTGTACTTGGGGCACACACGTGCCAGGGCATGAATAGTACATAGGTCACGGGACAATTTACCAGAGTAGGTCCTGAGAGTCAGCTCAGTTGGGCTTTACTAAGTCAACTCATTAGCGCCTTTGTGTTGCTAATTAAAGCCACTGTTTTAGAGAGGTGGTACTCTCTGGCCTCTGACAGGCTGGGTACTCTCTGACCTCTGTCTGCTCTGCATTCAGTTCACTACAGAAGGAAAGCCAGCGGCCTCACTGCTGGACTTTTCCCTAAAAAGGAAGATACTCAGAATTATTTTGTGTGCACCTAAATACAAAACAAGACCACCGTTTCCTTAACTTCCTTCCTTCCGATAGATAGATAGATAGATAGATAGATAGATAGATGATAGATGATAGATAGATGATAGATAGATAGATAGATAGATGATAGATAGATGATAGATAGATAGATGATAGATAGATGATAGATAGATGATAGATAGATGATAGATAGATAGATAGATGATAGATAGATGATAGATAGATAGATAGATAGATGATAGATAGATAGATAGATATAGATAGATGATAGATGATAGATAGATAGATGATAGATAGATAGATAGATAGATAGATGATAGATAGATATAGATAGATAGATAGATAGATAGATAGATGATAGATAGATGATAGATAGATAGATAGATAGATAGATAGATAGATGATGATAGATAGATGATGATAGATAGATGATAGATAGATAGATGATAGATAGATAGATAGATAGATAGATAGATAGATAGATAGATAAGAGCCAGTTTTCACATCCTATAGAACTTTCAGGCAGCGGCCCCTCCGATACAGCACATTCTCAGGCAACCCGTTCCTCTCAGCAGCCCCTAAAGGTCCCGGGACGGAAGTCCCAGAGCCAGCCTGGGCTGATTCACTTAGTGAGACACTTCCCTGGGCAGCCTTGGCCAGGCACACGTTGCTGAAGTGTGACCTCTGGGTGGGACTAGGTGACAGGGGTGGGGCTGGGAAGGACAGGTTTCATGAGGCCAGAGTGGAAGGACAAACATAGTCCAACAAACTGTGGATTAGTTTGGTGTGATGCTACTCTTCCCATGGCAAGGTACAGAATAAGTGCTCTGAGCTAGAGCTTCCTTGCTGAACAGTGCCGACCCTAATTTTGAGTCTAGAAAACCTGGGTCTAAGGCATTTTTATCCAACTTTTTTTTTTTTTTTTTTTTTTTTTGATGGGGTTGGGGACTAGACTTTTTTGGTGAGCCGCTGAGTCTGGTTTGTCTTTTAGGGGTGCTCTCAGAGAGGGAGGTGTTGGCAGTTTGGCCCCATCACAGGCTTGTGTGTCCACCCTGATTTCCTGGTTCTATGGTCTCCTGCAGGGTGTGCGAGCCTGTGCGAGCCTGGGTCTCCTCGTTGAGGGAATTCGGGCTCTAACACACATCTCCCTTGCACACCTATATTTAGTATCAGCCTAGCATGTGTATTGACCGTGATGGTGATGACCCTGGATGTGAAAGACAAGCCTGAAGTCCCCCCCCCCAGGATTATATTTAGTTGGCAATCATAATCACGCCCTGAACACATGTGACCCTGCTTTGGTCTTTTTTCTCTTCTTTTCTTTTCTTTCCTTTTCTTTTCTCTTCTCTTCTCTTCTCTTCTCTTCTCTTCTTTTCTTTTCTTTTCTTTTCTTTTCTTTTCTTTTTGTGGACTTTCAAGTAAGTTTACCCTGTCCAAGCTGGGTTCCCCAGGCACCTACCTCGTCCTGCTCTGCTCTCTCCACTATGTCATCTCTAGCAAATCCAGATCCTAGTTTTTTTTTTTTTTTCTTAACTTCCCTTCAAATTCTTTGATCATCTCATATAGGTTTTTGTATAATTGGAAAGGGAACCACAAGAGATTCCATGACTGATGAGGACAGCATGTCTAAAAAATTAAGCGCTGTAATCAGCTCTAGGAAAAACTGAGAGCCAGAATGGAGAAACCTTTGGCACGTGAAAACATCGCTGATTTCACCGTGATCTCAGAGCTCCTCAGAAACTCAAATTATGGGGCCTCGCCTATCCCAGACCTGCGGGGTCAGAAACCTGGGCAGGAAGTGGGCAGCCTCAGGGCAGCTCTGATGTCCTGTGGGCTTCCCTCTGGTGCCTTTCCTTGAGGTCACTGTTGCATCGTGTCACGAGTCATGAGTTGGTGACTACCCACAGTCGGTAATCACCACAAGATTGAAAACCAGCTCTGTGTGTGAGAGGGTGACAGATACTGGGGTTTCATGCCTACGTAGGATTCAACCCAACCTGCCCCGACCTGTGACCTGCCTCCCTCAGACTTGCCACACACCCTCCAATATATCCCTGTTCCCTACCCATACCCCCTCTCCCACAGGCCCTGCCTGTGCCCCTGGATGTTCCTGCCTGCCCAGATCAAGTACCTTACCTGTGATGTGTGCTGCCAGCCAGGGATTGCGTACCAAAGAGGGAATAGATGCTTCCAGAAACACATCCCGAGAGGGTCCAGAAGATGTCTTAAGAAGACATGGGGAAGCCGGAAGACTTGAGTCCTACCCCCTGACACACATGATGGGTGGCTAGCACCAGTGTAGCCGGCATGAGCTAGTTACTACCGGGGTGGTGGTTTGTTTCTCTATATGTGCTGATGCATGCATGGCACAAAGTGAAGCTGCAGGGAGAGAGAGGGCTTGCAGTGTGCTGCCGGGAAGGAGTGAGACACTTCCAGCCTTTTCAGGGTTGTGGTGGTGATAATGGTGAGAGCCACCAGGATGTTAGCACAGGGCATTGTAGGTAAACAAGCCAGTCCACAGGCACACATCAGATTAGCAAGCAAAATGCAAGTACAGAGTGTGTGTATGGGAATATTAGGCCAGCTACTGATGGCAGGGTTTCAGAGGGGGCACCGTGATATTTACCGTGGGAACCCAGGAACTCAGGGAATTCTGGCCTCCCAGAACTTAGTGTGGGGCCAAGTTCAGAGGAAACAGGGCTGTATCGAAGTTAGACCTTCTCATGGCGTCCTTAATGAAAGCCTTCTCTCTAACAAAACCAGCACCCCGGGGCCCGCAGTGTCATTATATACAAAGAGAAATGTGCACACAGAAAGTCAGACCTGGAGACCACGGCTGTCCACACCTCATTCAAACTCTGCAGCTCATGGAGAGAATTTGTGGAGAGTGATAAAGGGCAGTGGCAGGTCCTCTTGGAAGAACACAGGGCAAGATTGCGTGTGCACACGGGCTGTGTATCAGGCAGCTCCTTCCTTCCTGGCATTTCTGTGTCGCCAGGTGTGAGCGTGAAAAATGCCAAAGCAGGAAAGCAAAGGGGCTTCCTCAGTAATGGACTTTGTTTAATGGCAAGTGTAAAAGTACTAGCAGAACGAGACAGGAAGTTGGTCTTGTCTCAAGAGCATTGAGGGATGCTTGGGTAAACACACGCACCTCTGGAGATCCTGAACCTGTGCCATACGGGATGCTACTCCATAGTTCTGGAGAGTAGCCCCCATTGACAGTAAGGGCCTCGCCATGATCCCAGCCACCACACACACACACACACACACACACACACACACACACACACTCCCATCCTTCCCTCTCCGTGATATATACATACAACCTTATATTATTGCATATGATATATAATACTTTACCTGTGCATTTCTTTTTCAGTTCATAGGTAAGTGATTTTAACAGTCAGGCTGGGACCTTTGGGAAGGCCCCGTGTCCGTTCTTTCCTTGGCTGTTTCATGAGCTTGCGCTTTAATTTCTCCCGGATGCGTGTCTAGGACGGGATAGTGGCCCCAGCACTGGGTCTGCTGTGAGGAGGCCTCGGGAGCTGCAGGTCCTACATGTCCTGCCAACATTTGGTGTCAGTGCTTCTAATTTGGAGCATACATGTGTGTGACATCTTTGTGACGTTATAGTTGCTGTTTCCATGGTGACTAGCCATGCTGCCCTCTCTTTCTCTTTAAGTGTTTATTGCTCGGCTGATGGCTGGCTTTCTGAACTCTCGGTGAGTTTCAGATTGGGTTATTTGTGGTTTTATTGATGTGAAGAGCTGGGGGTCTTTGGCAGATGTGTGCATTAGGAACATTCTCCCCAGTCTGTGGTTGCCTTTTACTATTTAATTGCACCTTTTGGTGATTGTTTTAAATTTTAGTGAAGTCTAATTTGCCCAGTTTTTCCTCTGTGGTCAGTCTGTCCCAAAGACACAGTGGGGGCAGGGACATGGTTGGGGGTAGTCCTAGCGCCTATTTTTAATCTGTACATCTCGGGTTCTGTATTCATGTCTCTCTCATATCAAGCAGTGTGTGTGTGTGTGTGTGTGTGTGTGTGTGTGTGTGTGTGTGTGTCTGTGTGTGTGTGTGTGTGTGTGTGTGTCTGTGTGTCTGTGTGTCTGTGTGTCTGTGTTCTCTTTCATTGGTCCACGGTCATCCTGATACTCTACTGTCATTACTTGGGAGAAGTTTCACTCCCCTGTTAGTTGTTCTGTCGGGGTGAATGGTTTTATAGTACCTTTTCAAATGCGGCAAAATTAGCCCCCTAACCACGGAGCAATGCTTCAGGCTTTGTCTGGGTCTTTGGAAATTTCCATATTCATTTTAGAGTCTATGTGTCAGGTCCCACTGAGGAGTTGATCAGATTTTGATAAGAAATACATTATATCCACTAATCAATTTAGAGAAATTGACTTGATAATGTTCCTAAGTCTTGTTACCCATCTCCATGCTGTACCTCTCCATTTAGTTAGTTAAAAGTTGTTTTTTGGTTTGGTTTGGTTTTGCCAGTGGGACCAGGACCTGTCAGTGATGCTTGAGCTGGCTCTTTGGAGCCTGTTCCCTGTGGTGGGATGCTTTGTTCAGCCTTGATGCAGGGGAGAGGAACTTGGTCCTGTATCAGCTTGATGGGCCATGCTTTGTTCATTCACACCTTACCCCATCTGAGTGGAGATGGCAGAGGGGGGTGGGGGGAATGCGGGGGAGGGAAGGGAAGGGAGGAAGGAGGGGAGGGGAGGAGGGAGGGGAGACTGCGGTTGGTATGTAAAATAAATTTTTAAAGAAGAAAAAAAAGTTCCTTTCAGTAATGAAATTTTAAAAAACGTCTTGTACCTCCCATTATGATTTTATTTCTAAGTATCTTAGTTTTAAAGTTATGACATTTAATTATCTTTATTTGGCAATCATTTACTCATGGGGTATAAGATATAAATGCTTGTTGTAACATTTACGAGTAGTTTCTTCATAGCTGTTTTAGGATTTTTATGTATACTTTTATGTTGTGTGCGTTTAAAGATATTTTTATTTCTTTCATTACAATCTTTACTATTATTATTATTTTTTTTTTTTTATTCTGTTGCTTTGCTCGGGACCTCTCACAGAATGCTAAAAAGGAAGGCCATTTCCACATGATGTCAGCTATGGGCATTTAAAGAATATGTCCTTCATTTCTGACAAAGTTTTCCAGACTCCCAGTTTTGTAAGAAATTTGGCATTGGAGTTGTTCACCTTAATGGAAACAAATCGACTAACCCTTGTGGGAATACTGACTGGCCTTGGGACTGCCCTTGAGGTACAGCACCCTGACAGCCTCCAACAGGGTTATTGAGCTTCGTCTGCAGGGTTCTTAACAGCCTCTCCAGTTCTGCAGGACAGTGGATCCCCCCACCCCACCCCCCCGGGACTCATGCTCAGGTGGTTCCACCAGAACCCCTTTCTTGAGGCAGTGAAGGAGGTCTGCTAGCTCAGGCTGATGTGATAAGGCTTCATGGGTGAAGTCACCTAGAAATAACCCAAGCCCGTTTCCTGTAAGCCCAAGTAGTTCAGCTTCAAGGTAGAGGCACACTTAGTTTCTGGAGACCTATTTTCTGCTCTATAGGTGGCGCCTTCTTGAGGGTCTTCACATGGCGGAAGAGGCAGATGAGTCTCCTCTCTGAGCAGCTCAGCGTTCTGCCCTGTGACCCAGTCACCCCAAATATCCCATTTCCTAGTTCTATCTCCGTAGAGGCAAAGATTTTGTTGTGTGATTAAGGGACATATGCAGTATGTGTGCGTGCGCGCACACACACACACACACACACACACACACACACACACACACACACATGAGACTACCCTTTGCATTAGAAGCATGAAGCCTTGTGCCCAGGCAAATCCAAATTCAGATTCCACTGCTTCCTCTGTGATTTTTTCTCATCTTCCCTATTTCTTCACTGAGTCAAACTTTTGAAAGGATTAATTCTGAGTTGAGTAATAAAACGCTTTTACTCTGAAAGCCGGCTTTACCTGACTTCTTCTTCAGACACAAAGTTAGAAATAAATTAAAAAAGATAGAAGTGGATCAGTCCTACCAGGACTTAATTAGCCGTGGATTAAGGGAAATGTGGTGAACATTTCATTTAAAATTGCATTTATTTTACGGTGAGCTGGCTGTGCAGCAGGACCTCCAAGAGTGGCCCGTGCAGATCTCCGCAGTGGTCAGGGCCTGGGAGGGGAGGGGACCACGTTATGAATTGCCTTCTTGCTTTGCCTTCTATTTATGGAAGCCTCACTCATTTATTAAAACATCCTTTGCCTTCGTGGCAGTTTATCGTACAAGAGAATACGATTGCATCTTTCTGGTATCCTTGTGTTTCCAATATGCAAGCAGATTGTCAAATGTCAGCACCAGTTATGTTCAACACCCTAATGTTCACACAAACAGGATTTCGTCTGATTCGACCGGAGTAGCTTCGACGTTTTACAATATGTGCAGCAAATTTTGGAGCTTTTTTTTTTTTTTTTTTTTTTAAACTCAATCAATTTCATTTCGCTCAAGAGGCCCTTTCGAATATGACATAAATTTCTCGCAGGGACATTTCAAAAATTTTCCACTACCGGTCCCGTAGACACAGTGTGTCCTTGGAATGGAGTACCAAAAATATTTTGTGGCCAGATAATCACACTGTACATTCTATGAACTAATGAAGTTTTGAGGGAATGCCAAGCGGCCTTAGCTAAACTGAAGAGGTCCGTGTTGCCAAGCCTCACATTCGGCCCAGCTGCTGCCCCATTTATTCTTACACTGATGACCCAAATGGCTCCGTGGAGAGAGTCAACCGTCTTCAAAGATAGCTGCCTAAACCCTTGTGTTGCTTGGCCCCCTTGGATGGATGGATGGATGTCACAGCCTTGGCGGGATTCGGGAAGGAAGGCCAGTGGGTGCAGAGTTTTGTTCCGTGCCGGCTTCCTGCTGGTAGATGCGTGAAAGGCTTCCATCAAGATCCTTGCCAACCTGAGGGGTGTTTTGTTTGCCCGCCTGCCTTCGTTAGATACACCTAGAGGGAACACGGAAAGTGAAGACCATCCGGGAAGCCGTACAAAGTGTCTGCCAAGGCCGGGTTTCTTCATTTCTCTTTTGCATTTAGTGAGCTTGAATGATCCCCACAGGTGTCTGTTTGGGCAGATTCTCAGTTTAGCATCCTCTTTGTCATCCAGCTGTCCTTCCAAAAAGCAGCATGGTGTATGTGTGTGTGTGGGGAGGGGGTGCTGCTATCAGCAAGGTGCATCTCTCACAGTTAATACTGGTAATATAGTCAGTTAACAGCTCACAGGAGCACGTACAGAGCTGGCCCCAGAATCACCCAACGAGCTAACATCTATGCCGCTTTCTATGGTTTAGTGTATCTGGAGACGTTAATTGCACATGTAGTGAATGCTAAATAAGTGTTCTTTCAGCCCTGGAACAATAATGAAAGTGAGAGCAGACAAAGCCTAGCCAGAGGTCCACTTTGTGCCTGCCATCTCCTGGTCCTCGGAGCATCACCTGGGCTGGGCTCCGCCCTTTGACTCACGTCTGCCCGCTGTGGCTGGGGCAGCACTGAGGGAGAAGCCCACGCCCCATTCAGCTCCCTTACTTCTTCTCCTGACACCACAGTGTCCACCAACTCCTAGTGACAGTAGCCAGTGCCTTCGGAGCAGGCTTAGACACACTCATCATGTCCTACTTGACAAGTTGTAGAGATTTTTCTCTTAGCTTGAGAGGAGCGTTTCCTTGCTGTCCTCTGTCTGGCTGAAACTGTTTGTGGTCACTCTGGGTCTTTGGTTCTTTTTTTGCTTACTGGTTTAATCCCCACACTTGAACTATTGGGAAAGCAGCTGTGTGTATGTGTGTGTGTGTGTGTGTGTTATGTGTGTGTGTGTGTGTGTGTGTATGTTTGTGCGCACGCGTGTGTGTACCAATTTGTCTGTCTTTTTGGTAGATGCCCCTTGGATGTAAACCAGTGGTAGCTAAAGACCAAGAAGAAACCGTGTCTTTAGCCTGAGAAGAGATGGCTTTGTGTACCGTAGTCCATGCTCTCTGTCGGGAAGCAGGCGTTTCCTTCGTGGGGAACCTGGGAACAATAACCAGTACTTCTCGGGGAGCATTGGCGGGCTTGGGGGCTCACAGCACAGTCTCCTGAACAGAATCACATGATCTTTTCCTGTTGCACAAAACATCCCAGCCTCACAGCACATGGCTGCGGAGCTAGGAGGGGACCCCTGGCCTGTCCTTAGGCCTGGCTCCCACTGTAGCGCTGGGACAGCACACAGCATCATCTAGCTGCGACGGTGCCCCGGTCTCCAAGGTTGGCTCTGCGTGAGCGTGCCGGCTCACCACCTGTTTGTTCCTCTCCCTGCAGCTTCCTCCTGTGACCAGGAGCACCAGTCAGCTCTCGAGGAGGCCAAGCAGCCCAAGAACGACAACGTAGTGATCCCCGAGTGTGCGCACGGTGGCCTCTACAAGCCAGTGCAGTGCCACCCGTCCACTGGATACTGCTGGTGTGTGCTGGTGGACACCGGGCGGCCCATTCCGGGGACCTCCACAAGGTAAATGCATCCTTGTGGAATGAGATGGTGGGTTATGGAGCCGGGAAAATGGAACATCACTCCCCCCTCCGCTGCCCTGACCCCAGGTTCTTTCTACTGTGGGCTCAGCTCCTCCTAAACTCAGTGTCGCACTCTGGGTGTGACGATCGCACAGGGACTCTATCCTCTGTTCCCTGTGCTTAGGTAATTAGGAAGAGTGGTTACGACCCTGGGGCAGGGAAGTGCGCCTTTAACAGTCATAGGCTACCAGGCACGAAGCAGAGAAGGCTGGCAAAGAACATTTGGACCACATAAAAGACTAAACACACACACTTTCGGCTGCTGACTTTAGACGCAGAGGTTAAATATTTAAAAAGCCAAGGAGGCCAAATGCCTCGAATAGCTTTAACAGGACGTATCACGTGCACCTAGAAATGGTCATTTAAGGAGAAGAGCCTGCAAGGCAAGGAGCTGTCAGTCATTCATGATTTGCTCGTGCTCTCTGTCAGTTTGAGCAAACAGTTACGCTCTCCCAGAGTGCCAGCAGAAGCTAGTACGTTCCTGGGCAGGCTGTTCCTGTGCCCAGTGGGGACCTGTGTGCTGCCTTTTGCCCTGTGACGTTGGTAATGCTTTCCTAGACTCTTAAATACGCAAATGTCTTTTCTATCAGACTTTGGAGCTCCGTGCTCCAGTTTCATCCCACGTGCCCAGATGAGCACCAAAATGCTTCCTAAATGATTCAGGTGTTACGGCTAGCTCTCGGTGGGAGTCACTGTTCAGCATAGACCTCAGAGAAGCAAAGTACACTTGGCCGAAATGTCAGTGACTTCATCAAGACATAACCCGTCCCCTTCTAGCTCCTGAGTAAGGCCGTCTTCCTTGGGGGTCTGGTCTGGGTATGTTATGATCCTAGAGTCAACACCACCTTGCCCTCACCGCGATAGAGGACAGCTATGTTCTCCCTGACGCAGAAAGCCAAGACAGAGCAGAGCCCCAGGACAGCCTTGGGTTTGGAAGCAAGCTCTGGCATGGCTGAGCTGAGAACGCCACCATTGCTGGATTTGGCTATGGTAATTCGTTGTCCCGTGTGTAAGCAGAAGGATGATCTTGCTACACACAGAGCCTCTGGTTCCTCCACCATTCGTCACGTCACTCGGGGCTCCTGCCAGCTGCAGCCTCGGTCCCACGCCACACTTCAGCCATTGAGGGGAAGCATCCCTGGCGGATGTTTTCTTAGAGCTGGGCAACAAAAATCCTTGCAGAGTCAAAAACAGCACTCCTCCAGCTGGCTCTGAGACAATGAGACCAGCATTTGTAATGCTATCCCCGAGAGCCCGAGAGCAGTTTGGATTGTGACTGAGCACAAAGCCAGGCTCTCTCTTTCCTCTGTGCAGACTTGCTCTGGGTTTTAGGATAATGGGATGACCTCAGCTCCATGTTCGCCCGGTGGAAGGTTCAGGAAGGGATTCGCACTAAGCCAGACTGAAAGGTCTTCTTCTGAACCATCCTTCCTTCCATCCACTAAACAAAAGCCAGGACGGGGCGTCAGATCTGTTGGGGCCAGAGTTACAGACAGTTGTGGGCTGCCACGTGGATGTTGGGAACTGAACCCACGTCCTCTGGAGGTGCGGCTGATGCCTTTGTTAGCATTTCTCCGGGCCCAAGGGAGTTCCTCTTTCTGACAGTGGGAGCAACCTTTTCCCGTGGAACTGGCGGACTTGCTCAGTGGCGGTCTCATCCCTAGACTGTCACCAGCCCTGCCCTGCTTCCTGCATTGAGCACCAGGTCCCAGTGTAACAAACTTGGCTTTGTGAGAAAACAGATGATACCACCCTCAGCATCCAACCGTCCTGTACACAGAAGGTGACACCAAGGCAGCCTTTCTAGTCCCTGACTGGCCAGCCTTTCTGGTCACGGGAGGGTGCAGTCGGTGTCCTGGGAAAGATGAGCCCATGAGGCAGAGGTAGCATGTGGGGTGCAGAGGGTTCAGCTGGAGCAGGGACAGCAGAGAGCATAGTCAGGCTCACACATCCCACAACGGCCCTGATGGGCAGGGCTGTGCTGTTGCGCTTGGGCAGTGGTGGTGAGAACATGTCCTGGCTTCCTTTCCTTCGTTTTCCTTTCAGTAAACACTTGAGTGATTTGAATGTCCGATTTCATTCCAGACATCGTGCTGGGGGCTCAGGGAACGGAGGGGATAAACACCAGGTCTTCCGGAGGGAAAGCCAGTGATGGTGACAGAATGGGTCCATGGCTAAGCCTACATGAGGAAATGTTTTGGATGATGAAGGGCATTGAGCAAGAACAGGGACTTGGGGCACGGAGAAACAGAGCAGCTGGGTGAGGCCCCTGAGATTATGATACTGGAGTGAGACAGGCAGTGGTCAGGGAGTAAAGTGTACAGGTCACACAGTGAGGCCCAGAACACGGCCCAGAAGGGAAGACGTCACCAGGCAGCCTTTGCACGACGCTGAGCAAGACAAGAGTGGAACAGGCCTCCAGGAGTTGCCCTAGATAGATGGCACTCAGCATTTACTTTCCCTACCTTCTTTCCTACTTCTTCTCCGTGAGGACCTTGGAAGCCAGGAAGCTACAAATGTCAAACGCTTTGCCATTCGTAAGCTATCTCTCTGTCCCCGTGTACCACACAGGGATAAGGCGCTTCTGTTGTGGACTTGAGTCAAAGTGACAAGTCCCCCGTGCTGTCATCATCCTTGCAAAGCTGACAGGCGGCGGGATGGTGGTCTGGCAGGCTCTCCTATCCCTTGGGGTCAAGATTGGCATTCTGACCATACTTTGTGTGGCCCTGCATGGAGTTAGGCACACCTGCGGGGGGCCCTGCTGGCACTCAGACTGGAAGAGGGGGCAGGTTTCTACCTGGCTGCTTGCTGGCCAACAGTAGCAGGGGTTGGAGGGGGGCACTGGATTCCTTGTGCAGGCTGACAGCCAGCCACCCCGCTGGTGCCAGAACAGGCTTCCCTTTCACCTTTGTGGGTGCTGGCTCAGGCTTTGTCTGCCAACCAGCGTGGTGCTGCGTTCTGGCCTCGAGACAGCCTCTGTTTCTGACCCCCAGCACTCCGCACAGTGGCCGCGCGCATGTGGCCGTGTGGGCGTGAAATTGCGCTTCTCCATGGCTGCAAGCCTGGTATCTGATGGGCAGCCCTAGCCAGGCAATGTTCTTTGCTCCCTCTGAGTGAAATAACAAAGGTTGTTACAGCCTATGAGCCCCTCTCCAGATTACCGTCTCCTCTGCACTGGCAAGCTGTTCTCCGTGTGCTTTCAGACGAGCAGAGCACAGTTACTTAAATGTACCCTTCAAATTTCAGTACCACTGTGAAAGCTTAGCCGGGGATGGCTGAACCCCAAGTGACAGAAACGGGACAGAGATGCCCTGGCTCTCACACTGTGTGAATGACGTGAACTCCGGGAAGAAAGCTCAGCTCCCTAACACCGTAATACTGTCTGCGGCTCACATGTGACGGGGCTGCTGGCTTGGGGCTCTATACTGTCAGTTAGGAGCTGAGCACATGGTCACGGGTCACTGTAGCATAGCCGTCAGCCCTACCTTACCCCTGAGCCTCACACACTGCCCGGCACCTGGAATGAAGCTTTGCCCTACCCAGGGCATTTATTCTCTCTAGGTTTATGGTCAGTGAACACTGACGCGGCTAGTTGCCTTCCCCATTTTCTTCAGATGCGTCTTGGCTCCTGTGTGATGATGTGGTCCTGGGCAGCAGAAGCCATGTGACTAGGTCTCTCTCCTCCCTGTCGTCACTGCCCTGTGCTCGCTCTTTCTCTCTCTCTCTCTCTCTCTCTCTCTCTCTCTCTCTCTCTCTCTCTCTCTCTCTCTCACACACACACACACACACACACACACACCCCAGTGGCTTTGCTGAAGGAAGGACGTGGTCATTCAGCTGTTTGGCAGGGTGCATGGGGGACACTAATTTTAGAAGCAACGTTTTGGGAAGATGTAACATTTGTGTGAAGAGGGCATTGATTTCTCAGGTGTCAAAGCTGCTGCTCAGGGGAGGAGGGCCTCGTCACGGCTGGGCTGCACTACTGCTCGGCTCTGGTGAGAATTAAGCCAGAAGTCTTTTACTGTGTATTCTTCATGCCATAGCATATCTTGCTGTTTTTGTAAGATTAAATTCCCATGTAACCAAGGCTAGTCTCAAAACCATAGCCAAAGGTACCTTAAACTCTTTTAGAAAAGTGTGTGTGTGTGTGTGTGTGTGTGTGTGTGTGTGTGTGTGTGCGCGCACCTTTACAGCTGTCCACTCCACCTCACTGGGATGGACCTCTCCAGCCTTCCACACCTAGTCCAAGCAACCCCTTCCCCGCCGACCTCACAGTAAGAGTGTAGTTATACTAGTCAGGGTTTCTATCGCTGTGAAGAGACGCTATGGCCATGGCAACTCTTTTAAAGGAAAACATTTAATTGGGTGGCTTACAGTGTCAGAGGTTTGGTCCGTTATCATTATGGTGTGGCATGGCAGCCTGCAGATAGACATGATGTTGGAGCTGAGTCCTGCATTATTTAGGCTGGCAACGGGAAGTGAACTGAGACGCTGGGCGTGGCTTGAGCATATATGAGTCCTCAAAGCCCAGCACTACATGTCACACTTCCTCCAACAAAGCCACACCTCCCAATAGAGCCACTCCCTGTGAGCTTATGGGGCCAATTATATTCAAACTTCCATAGTAGCGTATGGTACAGAGGGAGGAAATCGGTGATCTGGGGTGGGGACTCCATTCCAGCACTCATACAGGCCTGGGGCAAAGGCAGTTTCCAGGAGGTGCTGAGCAGCATGAGAAGCTCCTTTAGGTTTGGACCAGAAACATTGAGGAAGCAAGCACCTCTAGGCAGAAGAATGGGCAGACCCTCCGAGGCATTATATGAACACCTTTCCTTTCTTCTTTCTATTTTCTGTGCAAGCATTTGGACAAATGTTTGAAGCTCCATGGGTGGTATTGAGAATTTCCAGCCTGTCAATGGTAGGGCCACCGTGGGCCCTGAGTTCTGAGTCTGACTCCTTCCTGAAGAGAGCCAAGTGTTCAAACCCTGGCCCATGCAGGCCCACAAGCGTCACTCCCCTGCATTTGAAAACCCTGCAAGGGACTACTGAGCAGAACCCTTGCTTTTCATAAAATCACAAAGTAGAAGGTAGGGTGGGTGGGTGTTCAGGAACCAGTACACAGGACTCTTCTGGAACTAGATTAAGGGTCCAAGCCCGGCCACGTGAGGTGAGCCTCTTCGTTCTGTGCACTGTGCATGTAAGTTGATCTAGGAATGTTTGCTCAAGCCAAGGAGCCAAATAAACCATGGGGCCGCGATGCAAGGATGGATCTTGTGGAGCATTCTGGAGTTAAAGCCCTGCATAGCTTGCTAGATGCAGGAAGCTTGAGACCACTCCAGCTCAGCATCTCACCCCAACTCTATTCTTTGGCTTCTAGGTATGAGCAGCCCAAGTGTGACAACACAGCACGAGCTCACCCAGTGAAGGCCCGGGACCTCTTCAAGAACCGGCCTCTGCAGGGTGAGTACAGCATCCGTGGATGCAGGCAGCTCTGTGACCACTGGGTAGTGTGGTATGAGGAAGCGGACACCTCTGCCTCCCTGTGGCCTGGCGGTCCCCGTGTCTTGCGCTCCACGCTGGCAGACATGGGGACCCATGTAAGAGACAGGTAAGACGCATGCTGATCTCAGAGCTAACTCTGATTTGGCATCGTGGAAAGGACTGCCCGTGTAAGAGCAGGTATGTGCGGGAAGAAAGTGTCTTTAAAGCGAGTCGCAGTGACAACACTGCGGAATTTCTGCAAGTTACTCTGTGAGGGACGGGCATCCCTGACGTCACCCTTCATCGAGCTGGCATCTGAAGCTAGCAGTGGTTTGAGTGAACACTTGGCATCTGTGTGCCAAGTGAACATAACTGCGAGGACCATTTCAGATTGAACGGAGGGTAGATTTAAACTCACAAGGAAGCAGATCTTTTGCCGGAAGAAAGACACTTCCCAGGTGTCTGGTTTCCTGGAAAGGCACACAGGCGTCTGTGTGTGGCGCATGGGGGCCTCAGCAGATAGGCCTACACTGACGTCATGGGTGAACTCGATGCCGTGATCACCACGCTTGGAAGAAGCTTGCTGCTTCATTCTGTCTGGGTGTTTTCTCTTTAAGTGCCTGCGGACTACGCATGTTCAGTCAGAGAATGCAGGCTGTGACTACAACTCTGTTGTGTTCTCCATGCCAGGCACGACTTGTCTGGCCTCCTCTGGTCAGGGCAAGTCCTCCTGTAGTAATTCTGCGTGCTTCCTTCATAGCGTGGACAGTATTGACAGAGACGGTAATTCTGTAAGGGGGAAAAAATAAATTGTTTTCCTATGTACAAACAGAAAGAGAAGGCCAGCACACCCACATTTCCATATCAGCCAATGACACTGGTAAGCCTGCTCACCGCAGAGGAGCAGCATGTCTAGCCCTGTTACGGGAAAGCAGGCCCACACTTTCCTCGCAGTATGGACCACATGACCCGACTAGTAGTAGACCACTTCCTGCTTTCATGCCCAAGACCTAAGCTTCCTGGGGGTCCCTCTTCCCTTTCCACCCATAGGTTCAGGAACCCGTGGCGACTACATGTTCAGAGCATCATGCTTCTCTGTGTGGGTAGCTTCCTGCTTTCTCTTCCTGCTTCCTACTTCCTGGTTCAGGTCTGAGACAGAGTCTGGGGTTCAGGGCAAATCTGGCCAAGACTCACTGACCCGGGGCCTTTGCATATGAATGCTGTGTTCTCAGAGACCTCTCAGCTGCCCCTGAGGCCTGTCTGACCTAAAAAGTACTCTCTCACAAGTATCTGGCCTCTAAACTCAGATTTTCTTTCGAGGTAAATTTTCATGTAGACTCTGCTGGCTTTCAACCCCCTATGCAGTTGAGGATGGCCTTGACTTTTTGGTCCTCCTGTTTCTTCCTCACAGGAGCTGGGGTTATAAAATTGCTCCAGCAATGTAGGCTGAAATGAGGCTTTTTTTTTTTTCTTTTTTTTTTAAATCAGTGGACCACATGGTTTTTTTTTTTAAAAAAATATATATACTTGCTGGATTTGCCTAGTCCTTATCATATCTTATAAAAGTTCATTATGTCCTCTGACCCCAGCGCCTACCTCGAGGGAGCCGAGGCTCTTTACTAATACAATACACAATACCCCATGACTTGTAAGCACGTGGCTTCCCCTGGGTGAACAGCACGTATTACTGCCCCGTGATCCAGCTCTTCCTTGTGCTTCTTTCATGGAATCTCACACTCCCGCTCTTGTTTCAAAGACTGGGCTGGTAATTAATTTGGTAAGAACCCAGGGCCGTCATTGTTTGGTCTGTCTAGCAGTCAGAAGAAGTTACTCAGGGAGCAAGCGTTCCGCACGAAGCACAGGATTCCTGTGAGAGCCAGTGCAGCCGCTGCATTTTGCTGGCACAAGGAGGAAGGGCCATGGAGCCCCTCCTACCCCCCTGCAGTACAGACACTGCCTCACCTTCCCTCAACAAGCCCGTGGTGTTTGGGAGAGTGCCGCTCACAGCCACATAATAGCTCTCGTGATTTGGAAAGTATTATCCTTATTAGGAGAGAAATCAGGAAAGCCTTAAATTAACTCCAGGAATCAGACTTTTCTTTGTGAGAAGGAGATTTTTTTTTTTTTCTGCAGTAACCCAGCAGTCCCTGGGTAGGTGAGACTTCACGTGGCACAGAGCCAGAGGGGTGACTTTCCTTCTGTGAAGACATGTGTTCCTTCTGCGTTGCTTGCTTCCAGCTCTGCAGCCTTCATCTCCCACATCAAGCCGGATAGACCGACTGCTTGTAGCCCTCACCTGTTTCGTAGCTCACGGGCAACTGACAGCAAGCGATGACTCAGTCTTTGAAGCCCAACATTTTAGCGTTGGGCAACATGTGAAAAAGTGGCTGTGCGAAGTCCTTTCCTAGTGTAGGTTTCTACGCCAGCTTGTCTTAAGGCCCAGAGAAAAGTACAATCTAGGTCAGTAGAAATGTAAACGAAGGCTGCAGCCATCTTTCTTCCGTCTTTGGCAAATTTATCGGTTTTTTTTCACTTCTAATGAAGATCCCTCTTGGGGATGGATGGGGTGGGGCTAGACGGGTGGATCCGTGCTCAAGAGCATTTACTGCCCTTCCAAGGTCATAACTTTGGTTCCCAGCACCCACAGCTGTGTCTCACGCTGTCTGTTACTCCAGCTCGAAGGCGATCTGATGTTCTTGGGCTTAGACGGCGCCTGCACGCGTGTGCACACACCTACACACAAATGTACACAGGCACATAATTAAAACATATATTATTTAATCCAAAAAGAAGTCACAGGTATTTTAAGCAATGTCCCTGCCCTGTCGCTACATCTACCCCTGCTCTTCTTGTCCTCATACTCTCTTGAGCTGAAAGAGCTATTTGTGAAGAATTCAATGCTCCCTTACTGGAAATGTGCTCCCTTACTGGAAATGTCCTCCCAGCATTTGCCTTCCAGGGAACCCCCACCGCCCACGCCCACCCCCCTTGCTTCTCTGTCAGCACACATCTGCCCAGGGTGCTCCCATGTACCCAGGGCTTGACACACTTGGTGAAGGTGTTGAATTGCTGGTTTTGCCCTTTTGCCATACCTCGAAGAGTCCCTTGGGCGAGACCTGGCTCCCCAACTCCCTCCCATCATCACAGAGCCCACCCATGTGACAAAATAAGGGACCAAGTTTCTCTTCCTCTTGCTATTGTCTGTCAATGCAGCATTGAAAGACATTTGTTGATTTCAATTAACATCACTCTCTGTATTTTTTTTTTTTAATGTTTGTTTTGGTTGAGATAGGCCCCCATGAAGCCTCTGAGGACTCTTCATGTTAGACAGGCCTCTAACTCACAGTTGAGGGTGACCTTTGAATTCCTGATCCTCCTGCCTCTACCTCTTAAGTGCTAGAATTGTGAGTGTGTGATACACTACTTCATTTAGTCCGCGCTGGGGACTGGACCCAGGGTCTGGTACATGCTAGGCAAGCATTCTACCAGATGAGCCTTGCCTGTGGCACAAGGCTGGAGCGGGGAGGGTAGCTGATCCGGGAAGTTCACCACTTCTTTAGACCTCTGAGCTCTTTTCATCCAGCGAAAGGCGGAAGAGACACAGGAGTGTCTTCTCTACTTGGCAGCCTACAGCAATTATAGGTGTAATTATAACCCTTGACTCAAATACAAACCCTCGAGCCACCTTCTATCCCTTTCAAAGCAATATTTTAGCACCATTTTAAATTGCTTCAAAATTAATTATGACTTTCTGAGGCAGCAGAAAACGATCCTCACCTTGCCCTGGGTATAGCTTAGCTTGCTTCCCAAAGGTAATTAGACCCCAAGCTATGCATTCTTGCCAGCCAGGTATTGCATGACACACAGGGAGGTTGGTGTTTACCTTTCTTGCACAACGGATGGGCAGCTAACAGCCAGTAACCTTCCACTGCCGGAGGGTCCCATGGCAGTGAGAGATAGATGTCAGTGGTTCTCTTTCAAAATACTAAATGTTGACTTCCATGATTTCTGCTGTCAGATTAAATGCTGATTAAATGCTGTTGTCGGGGGACAACAAGGTGCCTTTATGCTTGTTTATTTATTATTCATTTAAAGCATTTTGAGGCAGAGTCTGATCTAGCGTAACAATGACCTTGTGCTTGTTATGTGATGAAGGATTGCCTTGAACTCCCCATCCCCCTGCCTCACCTCCTGGGCTCTAAACTTACAGACATGTGCCATCTCACCAGGTTTCTGCGGTGCTGGAGAAGCCAGCCCAATGCCTCCTGCGTGCTAACCAAGCACTCTGCTAACTGAGCTGCAGCCCATCCTCTCTGCTTTAGGCACACAATCCTCTAAACTTGAACATATAGGTGGAGCTGTGTGTGTGTGTGTGTGTGTGTGTGTGTGTGTGTGTGTGTGTGTGTGTGTGGTGTGTGTGTCCCTCTCCGTGCCATCTGCTTTCCCAGCTCCCAAACCACACACACACACACACACACACACACACACACACACACACACACACACAGCATCCTTTGCCATCCTCCTTCTACCAGGCAGACAGGGAGGAGGTTGGAAAGTAGTAGTATGCTCTGTGTGTGTGGACCTTGCTGTCAGGTGACTTTCTGCTCCAGTCAGGGACACAAGCCAGGATATGGTTTCTGCATGTGTTAAGGGTCCCTTCTAAATGGCAATGATTGACGGTGAGGCCTGGGTTTCCATGATGTTAGTTTCTGATCACTGGTCTTGATGACTAAGTATAAAGGTAAACTTGTAAATGAATGTCATTGATGGCCTTTCATAAGACAGCTACATTGGTTCTGATGAGAAAGGACAGTTGTGGGTCTGGCCAGTCAGGAGGCTCACCTCATACCTTCCTCCCCAAGGCTTTAGGAATAGGAGCAGCACGAAAGCCAAGAATGGAGAAACCCAGTGGTTGGGTAGAGGTGCAGTATGAGAGCCATGTCTAGGGGGACATTCTGGATGTCATCTCACAGGTGTGTTACAGGAAAGAGCCTCCTGGACACCAGGGATAAAGGAGAACAAATGTACTGTTTAGTCCTTCCTTCTTTCCTTTCTTCCTTTCTTCCTTTCCTCCTCCTCTTCTTCCTCTTCTTTTTCTTCCTCTTTCTCTCCTCCTCCTCCTCCTCCTCCTCCTCCTCCTCCTCCTCCTCCTCCTCCTCCTCCTCCTCCTCCTTCTCCTCCTTCATGGAGTTGTAAGACCTGAACATGTGGCTGGAGGCAAATGATGGGGAAGAATGAAGGAGGGATGCCATGTAGTACTTGTCAGAAGTCTTACTGAAATTTTTGTTGGAATATTGATAGTTATTTTCTGGTTTTTTAGAGAACGGGGAGAAATTCTAGGCTTGGGTGAAGATTATGAAAAGTATTCATGGTAAAATAAGAATAGACAGAATACAGAAAGAGATGCTCCCACCACTAGCTTGCAGAAGAACTAAGTGATAAGTGCCAGGCAGAGATTGTTTTGTCAATCCCTAACAGCCACGGGGTCCTGTGTGAGCAAGAACGATGACATTTTCTCCATTACTTGATGAAGAAGTGGAGCTTCCTTCCCCCCAAAGGGTTCTAAGAAGGCTGAACGCTGGGGAACAGCAAGCTTAGGATTGGGAGTGGTTTGGAAGGGGAAGGGGTGGGGCACCAGAGTGAGCCCCCATGGCATCCTGTCAACAGATCATTTACTGTCCTCATAAATTAGGGGGAACATGGCTGCTGACCCTATGGGGAGAGAAGCCCCTGGGAGACTCCTTCCCCCCTGCTACCAGGTTTGTGGAGTCTGGGAGAATTATTGGCCTACGAGTAGATCTCATCTTAGAAAGAGGGCAGCATTCAGACCATACACTGCTCCTGGCACATGCTTTTTTAAGCATCAAGGCCAGCTTCACTGTAGGGACTGAGCACGTGACTGGGCTTTGATGGGCCCTCTCAGTTACTGTTCTGCTGTTACCATGGTGAACATCATCCTAGAGCGTGAAAACACAGCCTTGTGGGTAGCTCTACACGGGGCTCAACTAAGCAGCTACCTGTGATTAGTGGTAACACACTAGTGACTCAGCTTCACATCATCTCCAGGAGTGCCATGATGCTTAGAGAGCATTGGTGAACTGTGGGAGGAGTTAGGAGGGCCGGGAAGTTTGCACAGCAGGGTAGAAACATACTGGCATGGTGAGACACTAGGAATATCAGGTAGACCAGAAGGAGCAGGTATACCTTCTCCTCCAGCAAACATCATCCCTGTAGAGGCCCAGCCCAGAGTGCTGTATGGGGCTGGAGATAGCAGCAGAATTCAAGCACATTTCTCATCTCAGTGAAGGCCAGAGCAAGAATACTGAGGTACATTGATGGGATAAGAGTGTTCAAAAATGGTTGGCTTTCGAGAAACATCTAAATATCCTATAGATGTACTGGTTTTGATTTAATTTCTTGTTTCCCAACACTTTAATATCATAAATACCTCATTTACAAGCTACCTATGGATTTTCCCAAGTAGCCCTGGGGCCCAGTGTCATGTGATACATAAATTGACAGCATAAATGTTCAATAGAGAACCCTATGAGTCCTGGGCTCTGGACCGGCTCTTCAACATGGCACGGTGCTCCACCAGCCACAGCTGTTTAGAAGAATTGTGTTTATTTCTCCTGCTGAGGCAGGTATGTGGCCAGTTACGTGAGAAGTTACTTGACCCCAATGCCTTGAGAGTAATATTTACAAAAAAACAAGGCAGAATGAAGTGTAAGTCACTAACAGTCCTGGAAGAAGCATCATCCGGACAAACCAAAATCGTAAACAGAGTGTCAGCAACAGCTCCAAAAAGTTACCAGAACGCACTGTCCTCGAACAACACCAAATGTGCTTAATTGTTGCTAAACAATCTTTATTCTATTACAAATATTTCCTGCCTCTCCATTAAGGGCCATTTATCTAGAATAACCCAGTTGGAAGAAACAGCCAGATTACTGTCCTCCGACCTTAGCTCGCTTCAACCATTTAGGCTTTTTCCAGAGCTAATCTGAATTTGCTAAGACTCAACCACAGCCAAGTTAAAAAAGCTCCCTGTAATACATCATCTCTTCAAAGAATCTCAGCAGACAACTTAGACAGACTGTACTGGCCAGAGACATTGCCAAGGGCCCTGCATCACCAGGCAGGTAAGAGCATTACGTCACTCCTCAGGTGCTGTCCTTGACTTTTGAGACAGAATCTCTCACTGCTTTGAAGTTTACCCATTTGACTGGGCTGCCTGGCTGCCCAGCCTTAGGGATTCACTTGTCTCCACCGCCCCAGCCTGTGCCGCCCACACCTGTGTGCTGCCATACCTGGCTTTGCTGCAGAGGCTCTGGAGAGGGAACTCAGCCCTCATGCTCTCAAGGCAAACGGTTTACTGACTGAGCCATTCCCCATTTCCACACTCTTCACGGTTTTTTGTCATTTTATTAAGTCCGAACCCTGACTAGTCTCACTGATATCATTTAGCTCCCTCTGATAGCTCCTGAGTTGGTCTTATTTCTGGAATGATTTGGATTGCAGGGGGGTTGTGATAGCTGGTCAGCTGTGCAGTGAGGTGACACCATTAGCTTGTCATGTTGGCTGCTGGATCCCTTCAGGGACTGAAGCCACCCAGACACTGCCAGCTTTCATCTGCTGGCTTCCTTTCCATCCCTACTAAACCTTTTCATGTTTTTTGCATACTAACACCAAGTTTGCAACTTCGTACCCCTGTGCTTTGAATCTAGATGGCCACAATGCTATCCTTTCTTTCTGAGAGTTGTTCCTTTCTAACATTGTGTGTGTGTGTGTGTGTGTGTGTGTGTGTGTGTGTGTGTGTGTGTCCTCGAACATGCACAAGGGCATGTGAAAGAGAGAGAGAGAGAGAAGGAAAGGAAGAGAAAAAGAGAAGAGGCAGAGGGAGGGAGAGAGAGCTCTGAAAGTTCACGGTTTGGAAGATCATCTCTGCTTTTTAGGAACTGGGACCTGGACACCAAGATTTTAGCTTCATTGCCCTACAATCCATGACCTTAGGCAAAAACCAAACAAAACAAAAGTAAAAGCAAATCAACAACAAAAGCTATTACAAAATCTGAGAGAATGAACGCCGGCTTTTGTTAAAATCTCCACTGAATATGCTTGGGTAAGAGTCTTAAAGACTTTTATACCGACTCTTTAAGATAGGGACAGCTCAGCTCATCCCCAAAAGTGCTGAGTCAGGTCCCTCAGAGGGAAGGCACCTCACCTGCTAAAGAAAGTCTGGGGGTGGGAACAGGCCACACCCAGCTCCCCGAGGTGATATTGACCTGCCATAACAGGCGGGGACATGAAAAGCCCCCACTGGTGGTAGAAACTGGGCTATATTCTTTCTATAATTTTCTCCAGACCAAGATCACGGTGTCCACGGGCATCGACCTGTGACAGGCAGCAAGGACACTCCTGTAGCCAGAAGTGAAAGGAAACTTGATTTATAACGAATAATAGCAGGGCAGGGGCATTTCTAGGTATTTTTTTCCCCTCTAAGAACATGACTTAATTATTTTCTCAGTTCTCTTCTGACACAGTGTCAAACTGAGGGCAGTTTTACATAGGGAAACGGAGTCCTTTTCCCTGACAGAGGGTGAGGCGGCTGCCCCTTAGGTGCTAATTGGCCTTCAAGGTGGACTGAGGGTGTGTTCCTGCTGGAGTCTGTCAGGAGTCTATCTTTTTCTCTCTGCTCCTTCCTATCTAGGCAGCTTCCCAAGCGAGCCCTTGGGATCCCCTTGTCCCGAGACCACAGTTGACCCTGCTGTACCCAGTTCTCACTCTGATGTCATCAAGGTCCCACAGAGTGAAAGAGGAGCTCAAAACTCAGGGCCTTTGTGATGCCTGTCATGCAGGGACACCTCTGGGGCAGCTCCTTGTGCTCAGCACAGAGGCTTACTGCCACTTAACACTATCTTCTCAGATAGCGGCCACTTTCCACCTTCCCCAGAGCAGGGGGACGTTGGAAAGCAAGGCAAGTCGCTCATTCAATGCAACAGAATTTTATCTTTGTAATCTTTCTAATGGGGAACTCTTTCTGAAGTACTGAGAGGAATAAAGCAGACACCAAAGTAGAGACACCCACAGCTCCATCACTGCCCCCTCCTCTGGTCTGGCCATGACATGTCTGTTGCCATCACTGTTCATTCCTGAGACGCCAATTCTTCTTGCACACATGGGTTTCCCAGAATGCACCAGCCCCGACAACCTCCGAGCACAGCATCTGGAAGGCCATATGGCCCTCTTCTAAGTCAGTAGAAGCAGAGTTTGTTTTGTGACCACAGAATCAGCAGGGACCTGGGTTACAACCTTCTCCCCCTCAACCCCCCGTGGTTTTGACTTTTATACCGGACACCTTCACAGCAGCCTCTACAAAAGGATAAGCAGACACTTTAAGAGCTGGTGCCTGTAGTTGCAGATGGGACAGTTTCTGGGAAGCACTCGTGGGTCCTCCAGAGAGGACAGTGTTTCCTCCTCCTCCTCCTCCGAGGACAAGGTAGCTGTAGGAAGCTGGCAACGTCCAGGCACGATGTGAAGGACACGTGTGCTCCGAGCCTTTATTCAGGAGTACCCAGGAAGAGCCTGCTGGAGTTCCCACCACTGCTCTGTTTCCACACGAGCTCCTATGCTTGTAGTGACCCTTCAAGCAGAAAAGATTCTGCAGCAGACAAAGGGCATACACAGTGCTGAGACAGACCCCGAAGGCCTGGAGCTTCCAGACTCAGACCTCCCCCTATTGAGGATTCCCCCCCCTGTAATGGTTGGAGATGATAAGTGGGCAATTGCATTTATATTCATAATTTATATTCATAAACAACCATCCCGATGCATTGTGAGGATGTTTGAGCTCTGAGACCCTCATGGAGTGAGGGTCTGTGTCAGCGCCTCAGCTGCTAGGACTGGGAATGCTGGGCTGACCGTGAGTCCAGAGCACTCCTAGTTTGCACGGTGTTTGCGCTCTGCAGGGAACATGGAGGCCAGGACAGAGGGGTGAGGTTAGCTACAGGTCGTGAGACTCAATAGGACTGTCATGCTCTGAAAGCCGTGCTTAACCACCTCTTGTTGCCCATTGGCTTTTGGTGGTTTTATTTTTCAGTCTTTATTCTTTACAAAATAAAAACTTGGTAGCAAATGCCCAGTTGATCTACGATGACGTTTTATGCACTGTCTTGAAAATACCAGTTTTCTTTGAAAACAGTCAATAGCTGGGACTAGAACCCATGCAGGCAGCGTGTGCATGTCCCCACCAGCTGCAACCTATGCAGGCTATTCACACCTATCCACTCTACCCGTCTGCACATCCTCATCTGCCAGATATACACCCCATCTCTAACTCACCCCTCTCCATTAAGAGACAAATGACCCAGAGCCAACAAGCAGGTGGTGGGTTTTTTCCGACACTCGCTTAAGGGAATGAACGTCCAGGCCATCAGGAGTTCAGCGTGCTGCTCAGGAGATATGAGCTGATGAGTGGAGCCCAGCACCAGCTGCATTGGCTGCACCTTATGCCCAGTCTGTTACAGGACCCGAGCAGACACAATTTTGGCAAAGTTCAGCCGTGTTGTCCCCAAGCCTGCTGTTCCCTGTGTAAGTTTGTCCTCATTGTCCTTGCTGTCATCTGTGGCTACGAAAGACCAAAAAAAGGCTACAGAGCTCCCATCCCATGACTGGTGCTCCTATGACTGGAATGCAGGCAAGGGATGTCTGCTCTAATGACAAGCTGATGAGAGTGCAGAACCCAGTGATGCCAGTACTGCTCAGAGTGATCCAAGCCAGGCACAGAAAGGACAGCATGCCTCCCCCACCCCGCACACACAGAGAATCAGGTCTCTGTCGCTCTCAGTCCTTAGTGCTTGTCTGGAGCAGGTGCACCCAGGTCCTGCCTACGGGGACAGGGTGCGAAGCAGACACCGGCCACACGTGCCAGGATCCTGCAGGCTGTGCCACGTTTCCACCGAGGAAACAGAGAGCCTGGCGATGGTGTAAGCATTAACGAAAGGAAAGTGATAGGTAGCTCCCAGTTTCCCCATGCAGAGGCTGCTTCCCAAATGAAACTCTAGGGGTATAGAAAGTCCTTCAGGGTTATCAACATAAACCATAAGCATAAACAAGCACAGGAGCATGAGGTGACAGCATGTGGTTCAGAATGGAACCGAAGCAGCCAGTGGGCGACAGTCTAGGTAAGGGAGTGTGGAGCAGCTAGGGGAAAGTCTGTAGGAGATAGCTGGGGGCGGGGCATCCTGAGAGACTCTGTTCACAAATGCAAAGCCAGCAGCATTTAGTGGGGATGAATTACTCTTTCATTTGTATCGAATCCCTTTTCTGACATCCCCACTCTCTACTCAGACTCAGCTTGTCGCACAAGGTTTCCATAGGGTGTAGATGAGTGGAGGCTTTGGTTAACCAAACAAAACCTCTGGTGGTACTCTGCTCTTCCTAGCATCCTCTTGCATCTCTGGCTGCCGCCTCACCTGCTGGCATCCTACCAGCACTGGCCACCAGCCAGGTGCTTGCTTCAGGAGCTGACTTTCAGTGCGTCTTACGCCTGATGTCCTCTGTGTGCTTTTGGTCCTTCCTGAACAGGAATTACCAAGACGGGCCAGCAGGTCTCCTGGAGCAGCCCAGTCCTGGCCCTTTCGTGATCAGCCCTCCACTGTGTGAGGCAGCTTTGAGGTCCCCACACGTGGTCGTCAGAGCACTGGTGCTGCCCAAACTCTACGCCCCAAAGATTTAATTAAATAGGCCAGCTGTCACCTGGGAAATTTCAGTTTGTCATATATACACCATCTGGTGGAGTTTCCACAGGAAGGAATCCCTGTGGCCAAATAGCACCTTTTTACATTAACAACACTCTCCTTGCTAACATACAGCCCTGGGGGACCTGGGAGTCATCAGGAAATGAGAGGGATTGTTCTGACCTTCACTGAGCAGACACAGAGCTAGGAGAGCAGCTGAGTCTGAAAGCAGATTCTCAGGCTCTGGGCCACTGAGTTTTAAGGTGGAATTCTCATCCTCATTTCATGGTCCATCCCCATATTCTTTCTCCCCGATGCTGCCATAGAAGTGTTCTTGTGTGTAGGAAGCTGGCTTGTTCCTCTCTGTCCCTCAGCTTCCCTTCCTAAGCCCTTTCATTCAGTAGCCTGATTAGGTTGTAATGTACCATGAGGGCATCCAACTCCTACCCTTCAGGCAAGCTCTGAGTCTCTGTCTTTGACTTCTCCAGGGCAGGATCTGAATGAGTCATGGTGAGACTGAAGCATTTTGTTCCTATGCAGTGAGGACACTGCATAGTTGGTTTCTATTAGGGGTCCTCCATGCCAAGATTTCTAAGGCAGGAGGAATCCAAATGCCTATAACGGGGTATGGTCTTCTAAATGTAACCAGCACCAATAAAGATTGGAGTTGGCATGTGAGGTATTCTGGTGGTATGGGATTCATGGTGGGGATGCAATGGATAGTGGTGTTGTATCGTATGGAAGAGGAAGGAAATCCTCATCAGAGGCACCAAGAAGACAGTGGGAAATCCTCATCAGAGGAACCAAGAAGACAGTGGGAAATCCTCATCAGAGGCACCAAGAAGACAGTGGGAAATCCTCATCAGAGGAACCAAGAAGACAGTGGGAAATCCTCATCAGAGGAACCAAGAAGACAGTGGGAAATCCTCATCAGAGGAACCAAGAAGACAGTGGGAAATCCTCATCAGAGGAACCAAGAAGACAGTGTCCTCAGCATACTGAATCTTTGAGCTTATTAACTAAGAATAAGACATCTTAATAATTTATTAAGACAAAGAGGACACCTAAGTAGGATCCACACCACTAATGATGAACAAAAACCAGACCCACCAATTTAGAATTGAGAGAGCCAAGATCCTGAGAGCTTGTGTTCGTAGAAGAGCTTCCTATGCGTCTACGTGGTTGTGTAGCATTTCAGTGTTACACATTTTTCAATGAGAAGAAAATTCACATTAGTCATTGTCTGGGTCCCAGGGAGATGGGTCAGACAGGCATAACCTTTCTTTAGAGAACTTGCCACTTTGCTGCACTTTAATCCTGGAATTGCTTGGGCCTTTTCGCTTGAGTGACAGCCTGGAGAAGAGAACGGTTTAGTGACTTGAAAATGGAGTAGCAGTATTCCTCCGATGCTCTTCCGGGCTTGATGCCCTAGCGAAATGGTAAAACGGTGGTCTCCTTCAGCCTCTTCTCCCAAACCCTTCAAATGGCAGGAGGCTCTCCGACAGCTAGTCCATTAGTGGCTGCTGGTTACCTGTGTCTATGTTCTGATTCTTTTCATAGGCCTGGCAAGAAGGTATGATTTGTGCCTCAGAAAAGACAGCAGAGGGTTGATGGGGGAACAGGTCCCATCATCCTGGATGAGCGTGTGACTACACAAGGAGGAGATGCATGTTACCTTGGAACAGCTACGTTGTAGGAATATCTGTGACCTCATGTTTCAGAGGCCACGTGACCTTGGATCATTATTAGTGGCTAAAGTCCCAGGCTTCTCAGCCAAGCCCATTTCCCAGCCTCCCCACACTCTAGGTGGTGGACTTTTCCTTGGGCACAGGAAAGGTACTAGCCAGGCTTGGCTCAAAGAAGCCTCTTGCCTGCTCACAAAAGTGCCCACCTTCCCTTCCTCACTCCCCTCTCAGCCAGGAATCTGAAGTCATCTGAGGACTTCTCTCCACTCCCATCACATACACGCTAGAATGACAGTCTGGGGAGGCTAAATCTGATCCCTCATTCCCATCAAAGTGGGCTTAGGATCAGTGAGGAGAATGGAGGGGTCTTGGTCCTTGTTTAGTTACAGGGTCCATGCACTGGTCTCCTCCAGTTCAGTCATGGTTTCCTAGACCAACCACTTTCAGGCTTTCACTAAGCTGGCATAAGGGTCATGCCTCCATCTCTTTGCATCTTTACGTATCTCTCTTTCTCAGTATGAAAATATCCATCAATTTTGCAAGGCTGTAGAGTACCCAAGGCCGGCATGGTGATTGGGAGAACCTGTGGGTTGAAGTGGGTTCAAACATCAGGTGTAACATCTTATGTCATGAGCTGGGTGCTACGGCCTGACCTCTACTAATGTCACACTACCACCATGCCCCTTATCCCTTAGTCCTTGGAAGTTCTTATTCAAAAAATGCTCAAGGAAACGCTAAGCTTAAATAAAACAGCACCCCCCCCCCCCCGGCTCCTCACTGAGAAGTCACTATAGAGAGACAGATGTTTTGGCCCTATGTCCAGTTCAGTTGGTAGTAATGATACAATTTAAACTAGACTTTTCAAACTCAGTAAGAGTCAATGAGCCCAGAGTGCAAAATATGCCATCAACCAGATACATCACATTCTAACACCAAGCAGCTCAAGGCTGATGGCTGGCCCCAGTCTCACTGTTAATGGTGTGGGGCTAACACCTTTGTTGTGTCTGGCCAGCACGAGTAAGGTACCCAGATTGGGAGCTCACAAAACTACACTTTGTCTTCATTGACTCCGTGTGGGGTTTCTTGCGGTAGCCAGGCATGCCACGTAGGTCACCCGTAGAAAGCACAAATTCATTGTGATGTTCTGCAGAGGGGGCTTGCCCTGCAATCAACGGAGTCATCATGAACATGTATAAATTCATGCTGGAGGGAAATCATAAGCAAAATTACTGAAATCAGTAGTTTTTTTTTAAAATAAAAGAAGTCTGTTTTTTTTAAAATGAGAGTGTTTTGTAGAGAGTGCAGAACATATTTATTTTAAAAGATTTTTTAAAAAGTGATTTTTTTTTTTTTTAAAAAAAAGGCATTGGCTGCAGGGCCAAGGACTTTTGTACTCGCTCAATTCTGCGTTTACTTGGCGAACACCCCTCTAGCACAACAGTCTCTAAGTGAAGCGACTTTCCTGTCACATCAAAACCAGCATGCCTAATTCTGACACCCTGGAGCACCCGCATTCCTGGAAGCTACTGGCAGCTGGTCAAGAGGAGAAGCATGAAGCGTTACCCACTGAGTCTTATGTTTCCTGTCAGCCTGTGTCTGGAGAGAGACCTAATGTTGCAGAGCAACCCAAAGGCTCACTGTTCATGAGCGATATGGACAGCTTAAGGTTGTAGGAGTGGGAGCTGGTACCTGCAGAGCTCGTGGGTTTCTGTCTACAACACCAGACAATTGTGAGGCCATGTGGGGGTCACTGCCCTTTTATCTCAAGACTGGTCAGTCCTCTTGGATGCTAGCCAGACTGCATCTCCCTGGTGACACACTCTCAGCACCGCGATGCGGCTTCGTTTCATACATGTGTCTTGAAGGAATTTCTTCCAAGAGCAATGGGTTGTTTTGGCCTTCACTTCTGTCTACTCTGTCTCACATCTCTTTGTCTTGGCCCTTGGAAATAACTACACATTTGCTGCAGTCCATGGTGCTCTCAGAGGCAACATTGGCTGGGCTCTGCAGTGGGGGCAAAGGGCTCTCTGATTATGTCAGGGGACAAACAGCCTTCAAGGTACTTGGCGATGAAGGCAAGGCAAACCTGGGTGGTGGCATGTACGACCTACGACCTGCAGGCAGCTCTGACCCTTCCTGTGGCTGTCTTTGTCACATCTCCACTATTATGTCTGAGCACCCATGTTCAGGAGACACCCTTCACTTTCCCGACTCTGATTGCCCGTGAGTACCTTCCAGAGACCCCATTCCAGCCAATCCCACCAAATGTCCTTCACTCTCTCCTCTTTGGAGATGACACAGTTCTCCTTTTCCATTGCCAATATCCCTAAAACAATAACATCTATGTGTCAGAGTATAATATAAAGTAAATGGCTTTCCAAGTTATCTCTGGCAAAATGAAATAAGGACTTCATATTCAGGCATCCATCCCAAACAAGGGTCTTGCTTGACTTTGATTATGACAGGTCCCTGCTTCTCTGCAGGTCCTCAATGGACATTCTCTGAGTGGATGTGGCCAGTGGCTTACCTTCTACCATACGAATCTCTTCAGGCTAAGCACTAGAGCTCATGGGCGCACCTGGGGGTTTTGCACAGGTCTGCTGTGCTCCCTCAGGATGCCTCCTACCTCATTGCTGTCTTGGGTCATCTGGCTATAAGGCTGGCACTTGGGAAGCATCATCAGATGGGGCTGCTATATCTCTTCTGCTCTGTTTCCACACCACTGACAGCTGTGTCATCTATAGTTGTCCAGCAGGGATAGCTTCCACCCTCAGTCTCTGCCATCTCAGGCTTCTGTTTCATTCCTAGTGATTGCCTCGGGGGGATACAGGGCATTTTCTCAGAGACCTCCGCCCAATGAGTGGTTCTGGCTTTTCCTATAGATCGTAATCCATTCTTTTAATTGGGCACAGAAGAGATACACAGTCTTTCTGGTCTCAAGTTCCACACACTCTATGAAAGACTCACATCTGTTTTTTGCTACAATGTTTAATAAGTCGAAACAGACCTCCACAGATCCTTGCCATGGGCAGCTAACATTTTCTTGAATCATAGTAACAAAAACCCAGGTGTCCAAAAGAAAAAACCATGAAACCAGAGTGTCTTTAACCACACCAGCAGGCTAGTCTCGCTGTGTAGCTGCCACAACTCAGGGTCCAGGGGCCCCCAAGTGGGACTGTGTAAAGGGAAACTTGTGAAGAAGTATTGTGCGTGAAGCTCTCTGTGGAAAATTGAGAGTTAGATGGAAAAAATAGTGATTTATTCCTGGGCCCAGCAATCCTACACAGCCGTGTCTGGGGCTCAAGGGTGTGAACTCCCTTGTTACTTGATATGTGTCGAGCTGATGTTCTGGATCAGATCTGTCCCTAAGAAGGCAACCATGCATCTTCCTCATATTGCTTCTAACCAGATGTGGGGCTCCGGGAGACCTGCAGTGGTGGCTGACAGCCTCTGGAGTGACTAGCCTGGGTTAGATCTCAAGGGATTGCCCATACATGTTTGTGGCGCTGCTTCAAAGGTTAGCAAGAGACTAAGCCTGAGAATCTCTGCTTCATGTCACAATTCAACACATGTTAGATAATATGGTTGTGCGTGTCAAGGTCCATGCCTATGAGTTACCAAGTGTCTGCATGTGTAGAGTGCCAGAGGCACACACAATCTTATATAAAGTGTTTGCATCAAATCATCTCATCCATGTGAAGCAGTCTAACACACTAACTCCTGAATACCAACTCTTTTCCATTGTACTGAAAAATCCGTTATACTTTATGGATCCCACTAACATAGGGGAAAAAAAAAATCTGCATTTTTTTTTTTCAGGTTGTCCTGGTGCCAAAAAGCATGAGTTTCTGACAAGTGTCCTGGATGCACTGTCTACAGACATGGTTCACGCCGTCTCCGACCCCTCTTCCTCCTCTGGAAGGTATGCTGTGTCTCACTGCAGAGCAGCATGCTGGCCAGAAGCCCAGAAATTTGAAGGAATCTGGAAGGCTAAGTCTTCCTGGCCAGTGGCCAAGTGAGACTAGGCAGTTCACGAAGATATAGTTAGAAGAAAGGAGCCCCTCAGATCACAGACACTTGGAAACAGCCCCCACTGTTCATTTCAGGGGCTCCTGGGGTCTAGGCAGGACTGAGAAAGGGAATGCACTTGTTTTGGGTGGGAATATAGGTTGAAATTGAGTCTAAGAGTTATCTATTGAGTTTTAAACACTTTGGAATTCTGCAACTAAAAAAAAAAGTTTTGTTTTGTTTTGTTTTCAAGACAGGATTTCTCTGTAGAGCCCTTGCTGTTTTGAAACTCACTCTCTAGACCAGGCTGGCCTCAGACTCAGAGGTCTGCCTGCCTCTGCCACCCAAGGGCTGCGACTTCTTTATTGTTGAAACCTACACAGCACATGAGGCTTACCTTCTCATCCAGGTTCAAGTGTGCAACTCGGGGGCATCGCGATCCTACCAATACAGTTCTGCCCTAGAGATAGTCTCCTTGTGCACACGGTAGACAAACCAAGGCTTGAATTTTGTATTGTGTTAGAACCCACAATGCCTCTGCCCCTCTGTCTCACAGTACATGGTGATGGAGTTCTCCAGGTGAACAGCCATTAGTGGTCTTCCTAGTAAACTTGTAGTAGTGGCCACACCCTTTGGTGTGGTTTCAGGTACAGATGTGACCCATTAAGGGAAAGAAGGAGCTGGCTCAGGCTCTCTTGGGTTGCAGGGAACCTTTGTGTGTTTATTTGTGGCAAAGCAGCTGTGGGGTCAGGCTGGACACTCCAACATTTAAACTCACCCCATGTGTTCACAATCTCTCACAGTGTTTTTAAAAGAAATTGTAAGGTTTTCATCTTCCTGAAAATACTGGTTTCTATCCCACCCTTCAGCCAGCTCCTGGCTGTCTCAAGCACGAAGTCTCCTTAGCAAAAGGCCTTTCATCTTGTGGTTCTTTTGCTAAAGAAAGTGTAAGAGGAGAAGGCAATACTAAGGTGTGACGTCACAGTTAGATAATAAGCGAAGGCAAAAGAAGTCACATACATTTCAACTTTATGTTTCATACTGTGGAAGTGACTGACATGACCTCTGGGTGTCTGACACCGGATAGTGCCAGGGAGCTCAGTCCCTGTGGGCTTTTGGCATCTGCCTGCCATGTCAGCCCTCTCAGGGAGCAAAGGTCATCTAAGCCTGTAGACAGTGGGGTCCACAGAGCCCAAAGTGATGGCACAGGTGACGGGTGAGCGTTGTCACTGCACAGCTTCAAGGTCTGACTCCCACAGCCTGCCCTACCTGTGTCTTAGAATGTCCAGCTTTTAAAAAAAAAATCCAAACTGTCTAGTTACAACTTTAAAAAGTTTGATGTCACCTTCCATAACCTCCTCTTTAAGTACATCTTACATATACAATAGAGATATGATTAAATTATGCAAGAAACCCCTGGGCTCTGGGTGCCCTTGGTGGATGCTGGTGGCTGAGCCCACTTGTTGGCTTAAGGGAACCCAAGTCTCAGGACAGACACCTTTTGTTTCAAGACCTCAACCACAGTGCACACAGGTGCTGTGGTGTCCCTGCTTCCGAATACACTGGCTGAGCCGTTACAGATTATTTCCCTGTCTTGTATTTGAGAGCAGCTGTATCAGGAACTGAGCCAGGACATGGGGAAGGGGAGACAGAGTCCGGGCTTTTCAGTTCAGGCTTGTGTCTGACATGGTCGTCTCCCCTGTAGGTTGTCAGAGCCAGACCCCAGCCACACCCTGGAGGAGAGGGTGGTGCATTGGTACTTCAAGCTCCTTGATAAGAACGCCAGCGGGGATATCGGCAAGAAGGAAATCAAGCCCTTTAAGAGGTTCCTGAGAAAGAAATCCAAGCCCAAGAAGTGTGTGAAGAAGTTTCTGGAGTACTGTGACGTGAACAATGACAAATCCATTACTGTGCAGGAGCTGATGGGTTGCTTGGGTGTCTCCAGAGAGGAGAGCAAACCCAGCACCAGGAAGCGCCACAGTAAGCTGCACTTTGCTACTCTGAGCTTGATCTCAAGTTTTGGGGGTTTGTGCCTGTGGGGTTGCTGCCCGGATTTAATGGGTTGGCTTATGGTCGGCCACCTTGGTTGTTGTCACTCGTGTAGAAATGACCACAGGGTTGGGAACCCCATAGATCCCAGCCAAGGAGGGACTGTAGCCAGGTGAGAGTCTGGGCTCTCACAGACAAGCGTGAGGCTGGGGACACCTGAGGTAGAGGGTCCGAGTACACAGGAGTGGGTACCACGCTGGGACTAGAAACGGAAGACACGCATGCCCTCCCTCACCCCCCCCCCCAGTCTCCAAGCCAAGAACAAGCAACACAAGTCCCTTAGCGGTGATATCATGTGAATATTTTTGGCAAAATGAGCCAAAGCTAACGTTTTCTGATTTTAATACTGGACCAAAATATTTAAATGAACAGAATGCGTGTGGTGGCGGGTGGGGTGGGGGTGGGGGCAGCCGGAGGGCCGCCGCTCAGGCTCCATGCTTTCCTGGGAAAGTTCTGGAAGGCCACCCTTTGTGGCTGGTGGACCCACGTTTAGAATTTGGGGTAAAACAAGGCATTCTTCTAATGTTGGAGCAGGGTGCTTGTGTCATTTGACAGTGTCTCTGTGGCGATTAAAAAACCCACTTTTCCAAGTCTGGGCTCAGGATGCCTGTGGGTTCATTGTCCTTTGACCAAGGCTGCCAACTGATGATGTTGAGCCTGTCATTAACAAAGCAGTATATATATGACCAGTAATAATGTCTCCCCCTCCCCCCCACAGCCCCCAGAGGAAATGCTGAAAGTCCATCTAATAGACAGGTGAGTATGTCTGTGACACAGACTTCACCACATTCCAGTTTATCCATACTTTTTTTTTTTTTTTTTTAACAAGAGACTATCATGTAGGTTAAGGGGCGACACTATCCCCCAGGAAAACCAAACAGCTCAGCTGAGGCGGCTACACCTGAGAGCACAAAGAAACCTCTTTGCCAAATTCTACCTTCAATCGCCGAGCTGCTAAATCCTCCATTTAAAGACTCTGACTTATACTGAGGATATGGCTGGGCCAGGAGACACTCTTAGGTGTCCCTCACATAGGCCACTCACCTGGAGACCTAAAGAGGCAGGAGCTGGGATCCCAAAGAGATTTTCAGTTCCCTGCTGTGCTAATAAACATTTGTGTTTCTGAGGCCGCATTTCTAGATGTGCAATTAAAGGGCACAGTTGTGGTCCCCACATCCCAGCCTCAGCCTGAGAGGGGACGCTTTCCAGGGGTCCTTCCCGAAGCCAGGCACACTCCGGGACTCCCTGTGTTGCTGTTTGCTTTGGCTGCACCTGCTTGATGCCAGGCTCACCGTGGGATGTGGATTTTAAGCAGGGACCTCCGGCACACACCACGGAGGGAACTGAAAGCCGTTTCATTAGGAGAGACACGTAATTCATTTTCCTTTGTTTAGTAAATGTTTATGGTTTTAACTTTTCCAGCTACACTGCAAATCACTTACACTTGCAAAGAGGGTGGGGGGCAGGTCTGAGAGCAATTAGCCAGCTGCCTCCAAAGGCTTCCCAGGGGCTGTTTGCTCTAGCTAATGGCAACTATCAGCACACATGTGCCATGCAATCTTAAATACCCCCACTCGGAAAAACCAAGCCTTCCCCTTCAGCACGATTCCAGAAAAGGACAGAAAGAACAGTGTAGTTTCTTCATCTTTCTTAGAGTAGCTCAGTATACATGGAGCAAATCCTCACCATTATCACCGCATGGCATGGTGTGGGGTCTGTGGTCCAGGAGTCAGAAAGTGACTTGTTTTTCTAGCCAGCGAGGATCAGAGCTGTGCGCTCTGGGTGCTGGGTACGTGTGCCTAGGACCAACCCTCTTCATAATAACCATAGTACATCCGAAGACTGTCTCTCTCCGTAACTAATTAAGACAAAACTTTCATGGGAGTTACTCGCCTACTCGTGGTGCTATTGGAAAGGGAGGAAAGGCAGCCTAAATGTTAAAGTCTGGTGCTTTAAGTATCAAACAAGATCAACTTCTATTCGTGAAGATTGCTGCACGTGACAAGAAAAAGATGAGCACTTTGTTTCTTATCTAGATGACTTCCCAGGAAAGTCTGTGTGGTTATGGGCAAACATAATTGCAAGCTGTGTTTCCTCTCAGGTAAAAGAGCAAATAGAGAGATGAAAGGGTTTTTTGTTTTTTTTTTTTTAACGGTGCATGACTGTCCAGGGTTGTGGTGATGGCAAGGTTGTGGTCGCTGTGTTCTAGAAGTTCGCTTAATGTATATGAAGCCCATGCCGTTTTTCTCAGGAGATAGATACATTTTCCTGACGATTTCAAGGGAAGAAAGCACAATGTGCCTGTTTGTCCTTAATTCTAAGCTACTCCGTCCTTCCCCGGTCTGGGTTATTCCCTCATAGCAAGTAGGTTTTACTTCCGCAATCAACCTTAGTCTGCACAGACGGGAGGAGGGAAGACACAAACATCTTCATAAAATTTTCTTCTTTTTTCCCTCCCCAGCCCAGAAGACAAGGATGAACAGCTGACTATCCAAGGCAGTTCCTAGACATGTGGGGATTTCCCTCAACAAAGAGCTATTAAAACGGAAAAAAAACAAAAAACAAACAAACAAAAATATAGTATTTGCACTTTGTACTTTAAATGTAAATTCACTTTGTAGAGATGAGATATTTAAGCAGACTGTTTTGATCTGTGAAAATGGAAGGCTGGCTTCGGGAAATTATTCACATACAATGTATGTGTCCTTGTTAGCCCTTGAGATCTGTGCTGGTGGGAATGGGCTTTTGAATGCATCTCAACTTCACTTGCTTGTGCCTTTGCCTTTGTGGCGGGCCCGGTTTATACCCGGCCCTTTCCTTTGCCTGCAGTCTTCTGTTGACTTGCTCCCAGTGCTCTTGGATGCGAGCCGGGAGACCATCACACCCTTAGAAGCTGGCAGGGCCGTGCCGTTTACAAGCATGATCACCTGTGTATGCTTTGCCGGCCCCATGAGGTTTGACTGTCTAGAGATGTCACTCAGCACCGTGGGTCACACAGGCACTGACTCGAGCATAGCCTTTATCTCCTTCTAGCAGCCTCTGCTCGAGGCCATGCTGTCAGACTCTGTCAGACTCCAGTCTGAGCTTCTGCTTGAGTTTTGCCTTTGCTTGAGCCAATCCTGCTGTTAAATCTCCAGGGAGCTGAGTGGGCAGACGGCTCTCCTTCAGAGAGCAAACCTAACTGTGGCAGACCGTCTCTATCCCACTGGCTCAGTACCCAGCTCACCTGCCTCTTCTGTGTGGCTGTTTGATCCTGCTGTGGCCCTCCCCAGGGCTCCCTGGAAGGGAACAATGTCTTCTACAGAGATCGTGGACCACATCCTGAGGAAGATGCAGCTAGACTACGTCATTCCTTCCGAGAGTACTGAAGAACAGGCAGCTAAGAATGTCGCTCTGTGGAGGACTCCAGGGTATGAGGGATTCATCCAAGGCTCTTACCGGATGAGTTAGGAACTGGATTCCCACATTGTGGGAGACTAGCCTGACCTGTGAGTGTGGATGGCTGTCATCGTCAGACCTAAGCTCTAGGTCAGTCTGTACTCACTGCTCTCAAGAAACAATTACAGAAGGGGGAGAGCTGGGGTCATCCTCTTAGATCAAGTTCTATATGGGGAACTATTCATGGCCCCCAGCCTCTCAGTGTATGTCTGTGGATGTGCGCACACACTCTAGAAGGCCTTCGCTCATTCGAACTGTGTAGAGGTTAAGAACTGACTAGCTCATGCACATGTCAACATTGTCTACAAAAAAAAAAAAGAGAGAAAGATCCCAACTGTTTTTGGATAATCTTTTATATTTCTGAACCCTGAATTTAATCATTTTATTAGATTAAATATGTTATTAAAGCTGAATTAGTCTTCTTTTCAGTGTTTCATGATTGCTTACTGTGTAAAAATATTTTTTAGATTTTTTTACGTGTATGAGTAATGAATGTCTGTGCACCTCTTACACAAGAGATTGTGCCCACAGAAATCAGAAGAAGGCATCAGATCTCTTGGAACGGCAGCTTTGGACCATTATGAGCTGCCATGGAGCAGCTGGAAATTAAGCCTGGTTCCTCTGCTTACAGAGCTCTTAACCAATGAGATATCTCTATAACTCGTCATAATTGCTTACTTTAAAAAGTGTTCACTAGTTGAAGCCAACCGAAGGTGTGGTTGCTGGTCCAGCAAATCTAGGTCTGATTTTGCCTGTTGAGGCCATGGACTAGGGACATATCCCTCAACTTTTCTGAACCCCAGGTTTTTCTCCTCTAGGACAGGAGTGTTGGCACACTCCCCGTGGCAGCTGGGACATGCAAGTTAATAGTTGTAGGTGGCTCAGTCTGCCTTGCGTGATGTACTAGAAGCTCCCGTTCCTTCACTGTGACTCAAGCCCCAGAACAGACAATACCCCCTGCCCCATGCTTCGCCTGTTGCAGACACTCTAGAGATGACAGTAGCAGTAAAAACGTACTTGTTTTATTAAAGTTAGTGCTGTTCCATGAGTCACGTAGGCAGAACCCTGAGCATGGCTGCCTTCTTCCACACCAGCATCCAGAGCTCTGCATCGTCTTGGTTGACTCCGCAATATTTCACTCAAGGTCCCTTCTCCACTGGTCAGCCTCCTCCGGTCTGTCTGCTCCTCTCGGGTCCTTCCAACTCAGAGCAGAAAGACAACCCTCTGATATACCCTCAGTATGAGCATCAATGACACGCACAAGAAAAGGGAGGATAGAAGAGCACGGACAGGAGAAAGGGCTTAGGCCATGGTCCAAGGAAGGCACAAGAGGACAGAATGTCCAGGAGGCTGACGGACCATGGGTGAGGCAGGAGCTACACATGGTTCTGATTGCAGAGCATTAATACTGGAAACCTAAACCAGCAGCTGGCTTCCTCCGCTGCCCACAGCGGTTACATTTAGGGTGGGTTGCCTCCCCTAGAATGACCTCCTGTTTGAAAAAGAGTCCCCGCTTCCTTGTCATTCTACACGGGGGCTTTCATAAACCCACCAAGCATCTCATAAACCATTTGCCAAGATGCCGTACCCACCCGAGCTGCTTACATTATCAAGGTGATATGTTTCGGCTCTCGCTGAAACTGACGTAGACATGAGTCGTGTGGCTGTAACTGCCACGCACAAAACCAAATTGTGCAAGCAACAAAGCTGTTCCAGAAAGTAGGTAGAAACACACGAAGGCTGAAATCAGAGGAATGGATGATGATGGTGGTTATGGTGATGCCATGATGGTGGTGAGGGTAGTCATGCTGCTGGCATTGATAGTAGTGATGGTGATTGTGGTGCTGTTAATGATGGTGGTAATGTTGGTGATGGTGATAGTTATGATGGTGCTGGTGAGTATCATGATGATGATGGTGGGGTGATTATGGTGATGATGGTGGTGATGGTGGTGATGGTGATGATGATGATGATGGGGGTGATGGTGATGATGGTGGTGGTGATGGTGGTGGTGATGGTGGTGATGATGGTGGTGGTGGTGATGGTGATGATAATGATGATGATGATGGTGGTGGTGATGATGGTGGTGGTAATGATGGTGGGGGTGATGATGGTGGTGGTGATGATGATGGGGGTGATGGTGGTGATGATGATGGTGGTGGTGATGATGATGGTGAAGGTGATGGTGGTGATGATGGTGGTAGTGATGATGGTGGTGGTGGTAATCCTGCTGTTGCTGCTGCTACTAAATACTCATGGTGAGGGAGCAGAAGATGATTTTCTTCTCAATACAATAGCCTATCCCACAGGCCAAAATTTGGAGTAATTAGATATCTGGACATTTTAAGTATTTCTTCACTTTAGAGAGGTGCTGGCCATCATCTTCTTTCTGCAGTACTATAAACAGCTCCGAGGAAAATTCATCTCATAACTAATCAGAGCCCTGCTGGACCTGACTCTGTGCCCACACTGTCTGTGCAGAGACACACTGAGTGTCTGTTTATGCTGCAAATTCCATCCTGGGGGTCAGTGCACGCCATAGGTCAGGAAGCCACGGCAGGAGCAGAATACAGGGCAGGGCGACACTCCCGGGCCCCAGTCTGCACATCGCGTATGAGGATAGCCTAGGAACAAAGCACTGTTATTCCTGAGGTAGCAGTTAGGAGGGGAGTGAGTGCTGGGGTACTGTGAGGAGAAGGCGGTTCCCCACTGACCTTCAGTGTGGTTCAGGATAGACGCTCTGCCTCCTCAGCCTCACCATAAAGCCCTCAAAAGATCTTCCAATGCCTCGCCTCAGTGTTACTACAAAACAGAGGTGCTCCTTCCTAGGGAGCACCTGGTGTAAAGGGCATCCGTGCTCCCACTGCACCCCGTGCTCCCGCTGCATCCCTGCTCCCGCTGCACCCCATGCTCCCGCTGCACCCCATGCTCCCGCTGCACCCCCTGCTCCCGCTGCACCCCGTGCTCCCGCTGCACCCCGTGCTCCCGCTGCACCCCGTGCTCCCGCTGCACCCCGTGCTCCCGCTGCACCCCCTGCTCCCGCTGCACCCCCTGCTCCCGCTACACCCCGTGCTCCCGCTGCACCCCGTGCTCCCGCTGCACCCCGTGCTCCCGCTGCATCCCATGGATGAGTTTGCCTCTAGCTGTGTCACCTCTCCAAACAGGACACTCGAATCCAAATCCCAGAAGGCTATCAGGCTGCAAGGTACAGCCCCTCCCAGGAGCACAGACAGCCCCTCCAAGGTCTAAGAACGGAGCAAGGGAACTTGACCGGGAATGGGTTTTGTTTCTTAGAAACAGAAGTTATAAAGACGAATAACAGTTACTAGGAACTCAGTTAACTTTCTCAGTAAACCCGAAGTCAGGCAGACACCAGGTCCCAAGCTGAGGCAGCCAGCTTGTCCATGGTTCACTCCTGGTTCTGAGGTCTGTCCCTCTGCGGTCCCGAGGGAAGGAGGGCGGGAAGCAGGGGAAGCTTGGATATGCTACACTTTGCCTCACGCTTTTAGTTTCCCAAGCTCTGGCTGGTAGAAGTCCATCAAATCTCTGCCCAGCAGCTACAACTTCAGCTTCTTCGCCATCCCTTTGCTGCCTTGACCAAGATGAGAGTGTGAGAGTTGGCAGAAGGGAGAAGCCTGCCTAGCAGACAGAGTGGCATTGCCCGGAGGGGGCCTCTCATTCTCTGTGGAGCAACAACACCTCGTGATTTTTATCTATCTTATGTACTTTATGTAATGTAAATGGTTTCTTTCCTGCCTCTGGATGCTTGAGTGCTTAGTAATGATGATAAGTGGGCTGGATAATTCAGTTCATGTGTGTTACACGGCAGAGGGGTTTTACACGGCCTCCTGTTAGGTCTTCAACTCCCAAACAAATGCTTTATCTTCAAGTTAAACTTGAAATCATGCCCAGTAAGTAAATAATAAATAACATAAATAATAAGTTGGGGTTTTTTGTTGCAAAATTAGAATTTTAATATTCCCTATGATCTGGTTTGATGCTGCCCTCCCTGGGGGAAGATGGTTCCTCCTAACAGAAAAAAATAAATGCACAGCGTTTCTGAACATCTTGACAGCGAGCCCGGACAGAGTTCTACATGCTTTCATTCCAATTTACATATTCGTGGTTATTTCATTCTCCTAAGTTCTATCAATTAACGTATGCCAAGCTATGTATGTGCATAAGAAAGAAAATGATCTTCTTGGAGAACAATTTTGTTAACTGAACTCTATTATTACAATCAAATAAATATATTATCTTTTTTTTTTTTGAGGCAAGGATTTTGACCTCATGATTCTCCTGCCTCAGCCTCCCACCTGTTGGGATTATCATTGAGTACCATCATGTCCTATAATAGGAAAGTCATTTCTAAAAGTAAAATGAAACAAATTACCTGCAAGGGAGGGCATCAGATGGCTTGGCTTTTCCATCAGGAAACCACAAGCCAACCAGATGGTTCCGATCTTTAAGATACACGGGTGCTCGCAGGAACCAGATGCGACACTCAGGTGCGTCCAAGATCCGGGCCACAGTGGAGCACTTCTCTCTGAGTCTGCTTCTCTCTCAGCAGCTCTTGTGACAGTTTCGTGACAGTGTTGGCTCTCTGAGCACTCCACTGGAGGCCTCTCCATCTGTAGCAGAGAAAAGAGTCTGAGTGGGCAGCATCAATTCAGAGTTCTCCCCTGCCCGTTACCTATCTTGGCATGAGGAAGGAGCGGGAATTTGGTGGTGGAAAAAATACGCAGCAAGCGCCTAAGAGTCCTGTGAGGTAGAGTTGACAGCTTCCGTTCTTGATAACCAACCAGTCAGGCCACCAAAGACTGTTGGCAGGGTGTAGTTATGTGAACCTATCACTTCATTTCTTGGGAGGCTGAGGTAGGAGGATTGCTATTTCCAGGCCAGCTCCAGACCACAAAGTGATCTTGACACCAGCCTGCTTCTGGGATATTACCAAAGCCCTGCTGTTTGAAGGGAAGGGTGAAAATAACCCGCATATGCACAAAGATACCGTGAATACGTGAGGGAAGAGGTTTCTGTAGAAATATGCACCCCCTAGGTGCTCCCCCAGACCCCAAAGTACCACGGTAGAGATCAAGACTTCAGCTCCTAGTTTTTTTTGAGTGACACTCCATCTCCAAAGCAAAGGCAGATCGAAGGTTGGTCCATCATTAATTGCCGTTGGCAGATACGTCCCAAAAGGGGGTAAACTATGACTACCATTGCAGCCATACATCACTGCGTTCCCTGTGGAGAGTTGCTCCGCGCTGCATGGAGAGGGGATGCTATATTGTCACAAGTCAGCTCCTGGGGACATCCTCGAAATAAGATTAGGCCTCCATGGCCACTATTACAAAACCCTCAGATTCTTGAAAACACCGATGGCCCATCAGAGTCCTTGCCATTAAATCAGCATGCTCTCCACTCAGTGACTTGGTTTCTCGGTCTTAGTTATGCCTTTACGTTAATGAAAACTTTTCCATTACCTACTCCATCTTCTGACTGGATGTGACGATGACTGTTGCTCTTATCATCTCTCATGTTCTCTGGTCAGGAGAAAACTGCCAGGGAACTCATCCTCCCAACCTGGAGGAAACACAGTGTGCAGAGCCCACGTGCACATACAACACTCAATGCAGGCAAAATAAACATGCACAGAAAATAAATTGAAACCCAAAACAAAAATCACGTTTCTCAGTATTCTCTATTTTCCACAGTCGAAACCGAAGAAATGCTATGTCTGCTGCTCCAGTTGAAATCTCTCAATAGATGCCAAGAGCGTAGAGTCAGGGGTGACACAGCAATGTCCACAGGCACAAGACACAACAACGGCAATGGTTGTCATTTACAGCGTGTCCGCACACAAAGTAGAGTCGTCACAGGCTCGTGCCTGAAAGGACGATGCAGTGTGCACGTCACATACAAACATGAGCCTTGACCAGTCCATCACCCTTCCCAAATGGCAGGCATGTCTATCTTTGTCTTTGTCTGTGGTCGTGGGTTCACACACAGCCTTCCTCCGAGAGCACTGGGTCCCACTGACAGACACCACTGGTGTTTTGTTCAGACACTGAGCATCAAGAAAGAGAGGCCTTGTATCCCGTCATCCTGTGGGGACCATGAGCAGACACCTCCTCATCTTCCTCCAGGCCAGGCTGGTGTTTTCTTGTTGTTTGTTTTTGCCGTGTTAGTGGTTGCTGAGAGTACTCCTCTGCTCTGCACATCTTTCAGTGTCACGATCACATCTTCCTTCATCTCTTAGGTCGGGTTGGACTGCGTTGGCAAAGCCTGTGTGACTGACTTCACCTGCCCAAGTTCTGCAGCTTGGGTCTTTGAAGTCGCACTGATGTTTGAGACAGAGACAGAGGGCCATCCTGGTCATGCTCTGGTGGGGGCACTCTTTGCTTTTAATAGATAATCACATGGTAAAGAGAGGAAGACACACACACACACACACACACACACACACACACACGTCTTCTCTCTGGTGATCTTTTCTGCGGGGCACTAATCAGTCTCTCTACAGGAACCCGACTCTCTTGACCTTCTGAGAACCCTACCACCTCTCACATATCACCACACACTCAGAGTCAGGGTGTCAAGTTATGGATTTGGGAGATACGGTCAAGTCCGTCACAGTTAAACTCGACTTCAGAGGGCTAGGTAGGGACATGGAATAAAATATTGTAGACACAGGCAGGCCATGGCAGACAAGTAGTTTCTACACACGGCGATGGCGGTAGTCAACGAGGCAGGAGGGCATAACCGATAAAACGCACAAGCAAAGGAAACTGGTGAAAGAAAGCGTTTATTTAGCTTAGCGTTCCCGAGGGAGAGTTCACGATGGCACTGGAGTCGAGGGAGTGAGTGAGCAAGCAGCCAGGGCAAGAAGCTGAGAGATCACATCTTAACCGCACCCAAGAAACAGAGACGGAACTAGAGCTGGGTGAGACTGTAAACCCCCCAAAGCCCATCACCAGGGACCTACTTCCTCAAGCCAGGCTCCATCATCCAAGCCTCGCCTACCCAGGGTTCAAATACTTGAGCCTATGGGGACACAATTTCTCACAGAGGAGAGCAAGATGTGTGAGTGTAAATGACACCAGACTGAATGTGTGGCTGCAGCTCCTGGAATCACACAAGAGGGCTGATCCCCCCCAAACACATCAAAGCCCTTCTCTCCCTACCTATTTGGCTTTGGGTTGTGTTTACAGTGTTTGTACAGAAGGCTCCACAACATCCATGCTATATTTTAAGACCCTCAGAATGAGGGGTCTCCCCGTTTCGGTGGGTACCCCCAAGAACTCGATGTCCAGTCCAGTTGATGCAACACGCAAGAGGCTTTAATGAACGGGAAACGTTTGCGCAAAAGGCCCCCTCAGCACGCAGGCTAGAGAGAAGCAGCATTCTCCAGGCACGGGTATTTTTAAAGGAAAAAAACACAAGCTTAGGGAGGGGCTGTGGCCCTCTGTCTGTTGAGTACTGACCAGAGTTCTGGGTTCTCAGGGCCTAAGGGCCTCAGGGTGTGCTAATTGATCTTGTCTAAGCAAACAAAGTTGCAGCTTTCTCTTTGTTTTTTAAGGGCCCTATTTACCACCTGCTGACACACTGGCCACAGGGGCAGCATGAATTCTTGGAATAAGGCTATCTTAGGGCCTTGTGAGGGAAAGTTGTGGGTGGTTAGCAAATTCCAGGGAACTGATAGTGGCCTGGGTTAGCTTTCCAGGTCAGACTGCCCTTTATTCCAAGTGGGGGGTTTCCTTAACTGGACTTTACTTTTTGTCTTTCAATATGTATTACACAGACAAAGTAAGCCCATGAGAAACCAACATGTATTTCGAACGAACAGCAGATCTCAGTGGCACATGGGCACTGAGCCACCACAGAAGTGAACTCCCCGCCTTAAGATTTTTTTTTTTTTTATCAAGGCTCTAAGCAAAACCTAATTCCATCATTTTTTTTTTTTTTTTTTTTAAATTTCAGATCATTTAACAATAGACCCTTTGCAACTCTGGCTGGCAGTGGAATAAATTGGTTTGGGGTATTTATTTAGCTGACACATTGCTGGTGAGAAAATCACAAAGTACTTTTGATTTTGGTGTTCATGTTTCGTTCATGCCAAGAGTTTTGTCTGTCGTGGTTAGAACTGGCCGCTGAGCCTGATGCCTGGGTCATCGTCACACTCTGCAGTAATGTCTCCTGTAGGTTTCATTTGACTTTGCTTTACCTGAACCCTGCGAAGAGTCCCCAGATTTGTTTTTCTGAGAAGATGGAACCTCCAGCTAAGCTCTCAGAGCACCACCTTCCCCTCCTCAGACTCCCTTGACAGACCTTCTGTTCAGCCCTCCTGCATTTCCACCCTGTGCTCTGGTCGTTACCCATGAGGAAGGGTGTTGGGAAATTTCAGTACTTGTCCCTCACAGCTCTCTTCCTCCCCACCCAGCTGTGCTCTCAAGGTTGATCAAACAAGGCTGTTCTCATCACTCTCCGGTGTGCAGTGCCCCTGCCTTGACCCCAGGTGTGGGCGGTGCATGATTTCCTCCTGTGCTTAGCCCATCCCCTGGCGTGGGTATATGAGCCCATTACTCTCTGTAATAAACGGCAGCAGCTTCCTCTTCACTCCTCGTGGTGGTCTGTTAAATGTTTCAATCCCGACACACTCTGCCAAGCTCGGTACTGTGTGTGTGGCAGAAGGGTTCTATGAAGGGCAGAGTGGATAAGAGGAAGACAGCAAAGGTCTGTGTCTTACGTTTTCTATTGCAGTGAAGAGATACCATGATACATGGCAACTAATATAAAGAAAACCTGAAAATAAATGGAATATTCATTTCTCATTTTATAAAGTTAAAACATTTTATATAGTTAAAACAAAATTGAAAAATAAAAGCCTCAGAAATAAAAATAAAAACAAGATCTGCTGTTCCCATCTCAGTGGGACCTAGTACAGCTTCCCTGTGGGGCATATGTGGGGTTGCCAGGCCAACCTGATGTCTCTGGCTGTAAGGAGCAGTGGCAGGCTTCTGAGGGTGGCAGGCGAAACCCCCTGCAGCTTCAACACACGCTCCTCACTGGGAAAAGCAGGAAAGCATCACTGTTCTTGGTGTTGCAAATGAAAACACTGACCCTGAGCAGTGGGGTGCAGAGTGCCAGGTGGCGCCCTCCAGGGCTGTGGAAGCCAAAGTCCCACAAAGGGACACATTCATCCCACTCCCACAGGGGGCCCACAAGACACAGGAGAGGAGCTGTTCAGAGGAGCTCGGGCCACCTGGAGGCCCTCCAACGGCCCCCCAGGGACTCTTGCCATGCCAGCTTCTCAAAATACACACACACCGTGCAAAAGCCAAGAGCACTCATACTCTGGAGAGATCTCAAAAACTGAGTGCCGTGTGTCCCCCGTTGCTGCCCCTGAAAATACCAGGTCTGCCTGCCAACCGACAGGCATGAGTACCTCATCTCTGAGGACGTGAGGTCGGTCTGCTGCCTCCCACTGACGATCAAGAGAGCGCCTCACTCAGAGCGAACCCAAACCCCACAAACACGGAGTCAGAACTTTGCTACGTTTCTAGGATTCGCTTTTACAAATACGCTCCGTACAGGGAAGAGTCGCCACATTCCTCATGTTTGTGCCATTGTCCCGGTGTCCCCTGGTCTGCCAGGCAAACGTTAGGACACTGTCACTCAGCCCCTTGCCCCAGTTAGCGCCCTGATCTCTCAGAGATCCAGGGAAGCCGAGATTGATCATTTCACGATTTGTTAAGGGCTAGTCCCCTACCCTCGTCCTGCTCCACGTCACTTCCCCATGCAATGAGTGGCCTTTGTGTGGAGGCTGTGTAGACACAAACGATTCCTTAAAGAACCATTGAATACCAGTCCACAAATCCCTAATTTCTGTAGCCCATAAGGGACCTTGGAAAGGTGCTCACAGTCACCTAAGTTCCCGTGCGCGGGAATCTCTAAGGATGCTGATTGTGTGTTTAAAGCTTGGCCCAGGTGTCCTGCCTGTAATCTTTAGCAGCAGCAGGCATGCTTTCTTCTCAGTCTCAAGCTCTGACTCCTCACCCCACCCCACCCCCATCCCGAGGACCGAGCTATATACTTGGAAGTTGAGAGTGGAGGGCAGAAGGGAAAGAGAGATCCGGTTTGTGGCAGCAGCATGGACATCGAAGTGCTCTCTCCAAGACAAGGTTCCCTGTTGCCTGATGTCTGAGCGCACAGAACATTCCACAGCCCCCCCCCCAACCCATCCAGCTCTGTAAAATGCTGCCTGGATGCACAGTGGTCTCTGAGACCAGTTTGGGATTAAATCTGCCAAGTCAGGCTCAGCCTGGGACGATGGCATCCTTGAGAAAGTTCTTGTTCCCAAGAGCTGTGTGGGCTTGGCAGAGGTTATTGGACATTCTTCTTGGATGCCTTATTAGAGACCCATTCTGTGACAGAGAACTGTTCCTTTCTGATAGTTAGTGTTTGGTGTATTTAACTAATAGTGCTTCAATAATCCCCTGTCTGTTGATGCCCCTCCCTGCTTCATTACGCCTTCTGTAAACACGCTTTGCATCCTAGAAGCTTCACAAAATACAGGACAAGTAAGGCAAGGAGCATGCATGCAGGAGAAGGTCTCTTAAGATGGGTATACTAAATAAAGATGAAGAAATGAATGCTGTCATGCTGTCATGTTTGCTGATCAAGCAAGAGCTGCTGTGATTTAAAAAAAAAAAAAAAGTAGTGTCATTATTGTGCTGAAATTAATAACAAATAAGAAATGTTTTCTCAGGGTCCAGAAACCCATACCTTATAGAAAGGAGGTGATGATGTACCCACAGACAGAGGAAATCCAGGTTCCTCTGTCTAAGCAGAGAGGTTTGGGGTTGGACTCGGGGGAGTTGGGCCCAGCAGAGTAATCATCGACACAGGATCTCAGAGAGTAATTCCAGGCTGACAGCGGTGAAAACTGGACACACACTGCCTGCACTGTAGAGAGAGGTACAAGCAGTGTGCCTGTGGTCCCCAGAGCAAGCAGGGCAGCTGCCAGCCTGAGGAGAGCTGGCTTCTGACACTGGCTGTGAAGCCTGTATCCCACAGGAAAAAGCCCCAGGCCAGCAATAGAGGCACAGGACTGGCAGGAGGAGAGAGGAGCCACCGGGCCCTGGGGGCATGCAAAGCACCAGCTCTGCCACAAGTGCTGCTCCAAATTTTATGGCCATTTGAAAGGTAGATGATAATTCTGTTTGTGGAGTTCTACCAGTGACATGGTGAGAGCCCTGTGCTTGGGGATGAGGCTGGCACAAAGCCCAGGTACCCCGCTCATAGCCGGTACACTGGAATCATAGGTCTTCATGAATATAGGTCTGTTCCTGTGTCTGCTTGGTGACATGATACTGAACGTGAAAGGCCTAGTCTGACCTGCTTGGCTGGACTAGATAAAGAGCTCAGGCCAGAACAATGGCTGGGCTGCTGCCCTGGACAAGGCTAAGAAAGAGGAGTGGCGTGTGCATGTGCGAGTGCGTGTGTGTGCGCGCGCGTGTGTGCGTGCATGTGCGTGCGTGCATGTGTGTGTGTGTGTGTGTGTGAGAGAGAGAGAGAGAGAGAAAGACAGAGACAGAGAGAGTCAGAGAGAGAGACAGAGAGAGACAGACACAGAGTATCCAATATAGTCAGAAGCTAGTTGTCGTGGGTATGATTGTCCTTCCAACTTTTGTGTAAACTACAAGTTACTTCAGTGAAAATTAGAATGAAAAGTGCCATGCACATAAGAAAAGCATGACGAGCATTGACTTTGGTGTAAAACGCACAACAGGCACATCCACGCGAAGTGTCGCCGGTTGCACTACACTCGGGCACTGCGCCCTGGTCACATCAGGTTGAAAACTGGCATTCACGGTGCAGCAGCAGAGACACTTCCCCACATTAGCCACGGATGGACAAAGAAAACACTAAGTAAATAAGAAAACAGTATAACCGAACAGTGAAAATGCTGGCTGTTCTGACATGAAATGCAAGTATAAACAATACAGGAAGGAGCGCCTGTTTGGAAAAGCAGAGACACGGGGGTAAGCCAAGCTAAGGTCCACTTCAGGGTAGGGGAACACGATATACTCTCCATCCACACCTGTGTCCTGGCTGCAGGCCTGAAAGGGAAGACCCCAGAACTGCCTGGGTCTGGTCTCGTTACCCTCTCTCTTCCCTGCTGGAGATGCGTGGTCCCTCCTTTCAGGGGACTCCAAGAGCGTAGCTCATCACTGGTTCCAGGCTCAGCTCCTGTTAGCAGACTTAGCAGCGTCTATGGGGCTGGTTTCTCTAACTGGATGAGGAATCTGAAAAGGATTCCATTTCTTCTCTCTCTGCCTTGCTTTCCGGGATGTTCAACCACATCCACACCTTTCCCTGTAGCACAGTTTTCTGCGCACAGTCTCTCTAACTTCTAAATGTGTATTCGGTTTGTATTGATTGTCTAACTTATTTATCTTTATCTCTGCCTTGACAGGAAGCACCTCCCCCGTTGCTTAAGGAACTGGCTCACATGGTTGAAGAGTAGACCCCCTGTGGTGGGCGAAAGGCACACAAAGGGTCTGCATTGCCATTTATTTTCTATTATTTTTCAGTTCTCACACCTTTGCTTGCTGACTCTGTGCATGTGTTTGGGTCTCAGATTAATTTTTTTTTGGCTCAAACTGGAGTAAGCTGTTCTAACCCCAGAATAACTTTGAGAACGCGGTGCACCCAGCTTTACTTGTGTGGCTTAAAAGGAGGCTGAATAAACGTTGTAACTATTTTCCTTCTAAATGTCTTCATTATGTTTTAAATATCTGGAATTTAGCAAGCCCTTGAACACATTTGGTTAGGCAATAGCTCTCCGCGCCTTAATCTTTAAGTTCAAGTGGGTCTTAACGGAAATTGTGATTCATGTGTTTCTAATTCCCTGCTTTTTTACTGAGAGGCATCTAAACATTGCTTTGTAATAGTTATCTGATGTCCAGAAGTTTTTTGAACTTTAAACCGTTTTCTCAAAGCTAGGACCTTATGTTAGGAAAACGTTTTCTCTCAAAACCCTGAACTTGTGAGGTTTCTTTTGTACAGGAGTGTCACTCCTAATGTCTAAGTGTGGACAACCTTCATCTGTCAAGGCCATAGATGAACAAACAAACAACAAACAAAAAACTCAGGATCTCTAGAGGGGACACTGACTTTGCAGTTGGCAACAGAGTTTGGGTGAAGGGGATAAAGGAAGGTGTAGCCTCGCTGTTCCTGACCTAGTGGTGGTGGGGGTCCCTGTTGTTCAGTATGATGGCCCGGCATGCCTGTTTTCTTTTTGTTTTTAAATAAAACATTTCAACTCTGTGAAAAGAATTTGTTTCCAGCTAGTAGATCTAATCCCCAAGTGGAGATTGGGTTACGAGGGCCCCACCCTAATCAATGGACCAGGCCCTTGCAGATGTTAGAATATGACATTATGGGGCTCTAGTGAAGTTGGAAGAGTAGGTCAACACCTTGGAAAGATACAACTTTTCCCTGACCTTTCCCCTTCCTGATGTCTGCTGGTCTCCGGGCCCAGTATGAAGTGAGCAATTTGCCGGTGAAACAATAGAACCAGAGGCCCAAAAACAATGGGAAGGCAACCATGGACTGAAACCTGTAATACAGTCAGAAAAAAAAAAAATCTTGTCTTTATTAAGTTCTTTTCTTAGATATGTTGTCATAGTGGTGAAAACTGCTTGACACAGTCCTTCAAATTCCTTGCCACAAATTCCTTGCCTTGTGAGACCACAAACCTGGCCTCATATCATAGGTCTTCTGAGTCACTATTCTAGGCTGTGAAGAGACACCATGACTAAGGCAACCCCTACAAACGTTTATTTGGGGGTCTTGTTTATAGTCCATTACCATCATGGCAGAGAGCATGTTGGCAGGCCTGGTGCTGGAGAAGGAGCTGAGAGTTCTACATCCTGATCTGTGGGGCAGACAGACTGGGCCAGGCTTGGGCTTTTAAACCTCAGAATCCACACCTAGTTACATACTTCTTCCAACCAGGCCACGCCCACCCCAATGAGGCCACGCCCAGCCCCAAGGAGGCTGCACCCCCTAATCCTTCTAATCTTTCTCAAATAGGGCCACTCTCTGGTGAGTAAGCATTCAAATATGTTAGCCTATAGGGACCATTCTCATTCAAATCACCACACCTGTGTGTGGGGACCAGTCCCTCTCCGTGTCCTTCCTCTGTCTTAGGGGTGAAACATTAGTTTCCTAGATGTGGCTGCTTTGGGTGAACAAAGATGAGGAATTACATTACACAGAATTAAGGGGTTTCCCGCTCCTCCCCGGTGAAGTTGCTACTGTCTATCCCCCAAACACAAGAAAAAGAAGCAACCACTCAGGATGTAGGCGTGCTGGAACTTTATGCGTCAGCTGCCTTGAACCCAGCAGCTTTGGGGGTGATCAGGTTTATGAGAGCAGGAAACACTCTGACTACAGGCCTCTCTACAGAAGCCTGTGGTGGAGGCTGCCCCCCCCCTCCCTCTTGTTTCCTCTGCAGTAAGAGACTTCCCCGGGACCCAGTCAGCTCAGTCCTCCTCAATGCAGTCTCTGCTTTGAGCCAGGGTGTGTTTAAGTGAAAGATAAAATAGTGTGGAACTCTAGATGCAAGTGAGGATTGCCCCCAATCCCAGGCTGCTGAGTCTGAGCTAAACTGCATCCACAAATGCAGTTGGAGACCCAGGCTCATTATGTAGCTGGCCCTGAGCACTTAGCAATCCTCCACTGCCTAGGCCTCCTAAGTGCTGGGATTATAGACACAAGGCACATCAGCCTGTTTTCCTTGAGCTCTTGGCGGAGGAGGGAGGCGATCTTTCTAACAGACTGGTGTCCCTCCCATCTGTGCAGTGCTGGGACGTCTGTATCATGGGCCTTGCTGCTCTTAGAGTAGGTGAGGAGCATTTGAATGTACAAGTGTGACTCTGCTCTACACAGGGAGACAGAGTGTCTGGAGAGAACGAAGTACGTACAAGAAGGGCTCTTGCAGAGCCCCCTTCATTCCAGATCGTCCCTTGGCCAGTGCACTTACTCTATGCTTGCTACCCACCGGATAGGATAGTCACTGAGCCATAATGGGCCTGGTCAGACTGGCTTGGCAGGGCCAAGTGTCTTTGTTCAGATGGTTTTCTGTGTTCTGGACTACAATGTATCGTACTGATGGTTTTCTGTGTTCTGGACTACAATGTATCATACATTTTTGTATCTGTCACTTTGCTTCCTGTCATGACATTGACTCAGTGTCATCTCAAATCACCATGGGAACATTAAGTCTAGTACACTAAGAGATTTACACAGAGGAAGAAACTGGTAAGGGATGAATCTCAGCATCTACCACATTATAGTGTCACATTGTTATATCTCAGGTTTTTTTTCCATTTGTGTGTGTGTGTGTGTGTGTCTGTGTGTCTGTGTGTGTGTGTCTCTCTCTGTGTGTGTCTCTGTGTGTGTGTGTGTGTGTGTCTGTATGTGTGTGTGTGTCTGTGTGTGTGTGTCTGTGTATGTGTGTCTGTGTGTGTCTGTGTGTGTGTGTCTGTGTGTGTGTGTGTGTGTGTCTGTGTGTGTGTGTCTGTGTGTGTGTGTCTGTGTGTGTCTATGTGTGCCTGTGTGTGTGTGTGAGTGTGTGTGTGTGTGTCTGTGTGTGTGTCTGTGTGTGTGTGTGTCTGTGTGTGTGTCTGTGTATGTGTCTGTGTGTGTGTGTCTGTGTGTGTCTGTGTGTGTGTCTGTGTGTGTGTGTCTGTGTGTGTCTGTGTGTGTGTCTGTGTGTGTGAGCATGTATGTGTGTGTGTGTCTGTGTGTGTGTCTATGTGTGCCTGTGTGTATGTGTGAGTGTGTGTGTGTGTCTGTGTGTGTGTCTGTGTGTGTGTGTGTCTGTGTGTGTCTGTGTGTGTTTGTGTGTGTGTGTCTATGTGTGTGTCTGTGTGTGTCTGTGTGTGTGTCTGTGTGTGTGTGTCTGTGTGTGTCTGTGTGTATGTCTGTGTGTGTGAGCATGTATGTGTGTGTGTGTCTGTGTGTGTCTGTGCGTGTCTGTGTGTGTTTGTGTGTGTGTGTGAAGTGTGTGTGTGTGTGTGCTTGTGTGTGTGTCCAGTGTACATACGGATATCAGAGGACGACCCTTGGGAGTCTAGTCTCTCCTGCCACCAATTGAGTTCTAGGGATTGAACTCAGGTCATCAGAATTGGCAGCCTCTTTACCCATCTTGCTGGCTTGTTCTGTCTCATTATTAGTTACTGTGATGGCTCCTTCTAATTCCCCGCTGTGCTCAGTTTATAGGTTAACCTCAGCATTTCTATGGGTAGGAAAAAAGCACAGACCACATTCAGACCTCTGGAAATTCTAGGTCTATAAGGTCCTGGCAGACATCACCAGCCTCAGGGAAAAGAGTGGTCTGCTAGGAGGTGTGGGCTGACCCTAGATTGCCAATTATCGCCCCTGCATTTTCATTGGTGTTGTTTCTGTAACACCTCCCCCACCCCCAGAAGGCCTCTGAGGTGATCCCTGCTGCTATGAGCCCCATGAGTTCCCAGGGTGTTATTCTACACGGAGTGACATTCCACTTCTCCACAGGGTGGGTGAGGTGAGTGTGACACTTTCTGGGTGAGGTTTGTTTCCAGGAAACAAACACACCCAGAAAGTGTCACCCAGCACCTCCTTTCTCTTGCTGTTGGGTGGGCATGAGGTTCTAAGCAGAGCAGACAGAGCTGGGCGGTCTCCAGGAGACCACCTTGGTTTAAGAGCTTTGTGTGTTTCTCAGACCACTTCCAAACTGTACATTTTCTGTGGTCGCCGACCATGCAGATAGGCTGTGTCAGGCTGACAGTGGCCACCTTTGAGGCCCGGCAACAGTGATGATGATGATGATGACGGCAACAACGGAGACGTCCACCCCAGCTCTTTGGGGACCTCCATGCACGCAATCTCGAGACTGTTCCTTGGTCTCCAGCTTAGCTTTTGTTTAATTTGTATGGTTTTTTGACTGAAGTCATATGGCAATATTGAAGCCCAGAACAAAGTCAGCAATTTCTTCTGACATTATTGCTGTGGGCTTGCAAGGTTTTGTGGTTTCTTCATCCAACGTGTAGTTAAATGTCACAAAATGAAACCATGAAAACCTTGTCTAGGAAAAACCCATGTCTCTCCAGAGGCGCCAAGTTAGCTTTAAAGTGAAAATGGCTGGGGCAAGGCTGGCAAGGTTGTTTTAACGTTTAGTAAACTTGCCTGGATGGAACATTAAATCCAGCAATTACAGTGTTTCTAATAGTTTTCAATTTTGAAATAAAAATAAACTCTGCAAAGAGGACCAGCGGAGACCACAGTGCCTGGGCCTCCTGACGGAGGCTTGTGGGATGACTGGACATTAAAAGGTATATACTGGGGCTGGGAAAGTGTTTGGTATAAGCAAAGGCCTCGAGTTTGAGCCCAAGCTCCTTCATCAAGCACAGAAGGACGTACCTATAATCCCAACACTGAGGGCAGGCAGACGGAGTCTCCTGGGATTACTGGCCAGTCCATCTAGTAAAATCAGGGAGCTCTAGATTCATGAGAAATGCTGTCCCAAAGAGGGTGGAGAGGAGTCAAGGGAGACATCCCATGTTGGCTTCTGCCTTCCACATGCACAGTCTGTCTCCCAGGTACACACAGACAAACACGTACACATATGCACGCATACACATCTTTAGGAATACATGTACACGTATTCCTAAAGGATTTCTGGCAGGGAGGGAGCCTTGGCTCACAACCACCCCAGACCCTCCAGGGCTGACCGACCATCCACACTACTGTCGCATTCACAGGGGAAACTAGACAGGGGCCGCATCTGTCTGGGCCATGGCTCCATGTGGCAAAGAAAATCTCTCATTTCTGCAGGACCCACGGGAAGAGAGGCTGGGTGGCCTCTGTGTAGCTTCCTCCCCCTGGTTCAGTGTCCTCTATTGCCACTGCCATGCATCAGAGTGGCGTCGAGCTCCCGTGGGTCACTCAGAAGCTGGTGTCAAAGGGCACTTGCTGTAGCTGGCACAAACACCTAGGGATAACCACAGGAAGTGTTTGCTCACAAACTAACACACATTGGACACCCCTTACCTGTCCGGAAGGCTCTCCTGCATTCAGCCCATGGTGAGGTAGACATTATGGCATTTGGTGGAGGAAACTGCTCACCCCAGCATAACCAGAAAGCAGACAGACAAGAAGGAACCAATAGCACACTAGTTCCTTCAAGACATACCATAGTGATGTGTTTCATTCAACAAGGCCCCAGGTCCCACATGCCAGGGTCAAGTTCTTTCCCAACAACGAATTATCTGGCAACCAACCCTTTAACGCATTTCAGATTCAAACTATATAGCAGTTGACCAGTAAGTGATCTAGACACTATTCCATAAAGGGAAGGGCTGAAGTCAGGGCAGCCTATGTGGACAGAGATCCAAGTGTTCCAGATAGGATACTTTGTTTGCTTTGCATTGGTGTGAAATACAACTTTCGTGGGGAAGGGTTTATTTGGCTTTCATATCCTGGATGACAGTACATGGAGGGACAGTGTTTGTCAGCTTGCTTTCCATGACTGGCTTATGCTCATCTGCTTTTGTTCCCTTCCTTCCTTGCTTCCTTCCTTTCTTTCTCTCTTTCAAGTCTTACTTTTTAAATTTTATTTTATGTTTTGTTTTGTTTTTCAAGACAGGGTTTCTAAAGATTTATGTGCATTGGTGTTTTGTCTTGGGGTGTTGGGTCCCCTGAAATGGAGTTACAGGCAGGTATGAGCTGCCATGTGAGTGCTGGGAATTGAACCTGAGGACTCTGGAAGAGTGGTCAGGGCTCTTAAAGATCAAGCCATCTCTCCAACCCTCATCCTGCTTTCTTATACAACCCAGAACCCCTGCTCACAGGTGAAAAAACTCACAGTGGGCTGGACCCTTTCACTTTAGTCAGTACTGAAATAAATGCTCCACAGATTTTCCTACATGCCAGTCTGATGGAGGAAGTTTTTGAGTTGAGGTTCTTCTAAGCTTATGTCATGTTGATAAAATGCTAGGACAGAAGCCTTCCAAATACAGGGCTGGCCTTGCAAAGGTTCCCGGGCAGCTGCTCATCCTGCAGGTTTCAGGAATAATGAAATGCCATCCTGCAAGCTGTAGGGGAGACAGAGAGAGCTGTGCTGATTCTCAGCGAGGCAGAGAAGATCTTGGATAGATGAGACGGTAAGGTTGGTTTGCACAAGCAGCCCTGACTCTGGAGAACCATCTGAGAGAGGCGGATGCATATGTTAGTGGGTGAACTTCTACATACATGAAGACCTGAGTTTGGAAGTAAAGACTGGGCGTGTGTGTGTGTGTGTGTGTGTGTGTGTGTGTGTGTGTGTGTGTGTAATCCCAGTGCTGGACATAAAAGGATCCCTGAACCTAGCTGGTTGAATCATTTAGTTCAGGAAGACACCCAGTGTCAACCCTTTGCACAAGCAGCTCATGGACATGCATCTGGGACCATACTGTCACTTGCTACCCTTGCAGAGAGCCATCGTTCCAGCCACACTTGCATTATTTTTGAGTTTATTAGCAGTGCAAAGTTTCACGGCAACGTTTTATTCTCAGGTATTCGTGTATTCTTTATACTGGACGCCAAGACCTGTCAGACCGAAGTCTGAGACACTACACAACGTCAGGATCTATCCTAGGGGGAATGTGCTTCACAGAAAGAATGGCGGTGTAAGGAACAGGAAAGATGGCTCAGCTGTTAAGAGCACATAACGCTCTTGTAGGGGACAGGAGATTCAGTTCTCAGCATCCACACTAAAGGCCCAATACTTTCTTCTGGTCTCTGCAAGCTGCACACATGTGATGCACACACAGATGGGTGGATGCCTCCCCCACCCACCCACAAGTGAAAGTAAGTAATGTTTTCTTTCTTTTATCTTTTAGAAACAAGATATTGTAGGCAAACTGTTACCAATCCCAGAAGCTGTCAGTATGGTTACATTTGGAAGCAAAGTCTTGTGGATGAATTAGTTAAGATGTGGCTTCAGGTGGGTCCTGGGTTGCATGGTGGTATTATAATGAGGAGAAAGACTTAGAGGACAAGGAGCCAGGCTCACTCCTCATGTTCACAGAAGCAGGTACCATGGACCGTATTTTGCAAAAAGAAGGGTTCAGGAAGGCTTCACAGGACCAGAAGAGCTTGAGTTCATGTCCCCAGCCTCCAGCAGTGAGGGAGTTCCAGCATTTGCCGACGAAAGGGTGAACAGAGGACTCAGGTGTTGGAAGCAGAATCCTTGTGGAAGCAGGCCAGATAGAGCCAGTCTGAGAGAGACCTGTGGGGAGCTCTGGTCCATTTACAGCTGTTGGCAGCTCCCTCGCTTCTAACCTTGGTCTGTGGGGTTCTGCTCATCCAAGACGTGGTTAGATCTGGAGGCTGGCTTAGAACAGGTCCTAGGCTCTGTGCCTGCGTCCTGAGATAGCTTGCATGAAACCCAGAAGCAGTGAGGATGCTGGCCTGTGAGAGGATGGGGGAGGAGAGTGGAGGGTGCAGTCGCATGCCAGGGGCTACAAGGGCTAATAGCCAGGGGCTAGAAGAGGTACAGCGTGCCCTGTCCCATAGCCATACCACAGTCCTGCTGAGACCCCCCCCCATGTCCACACTCTGGCTTTAGGACTGTGAGAGGGTGAAAGTCTGCTGTTTGGAACTGCTCAGCTGTTGGTCCTTGCTGCTGGCAGCTATAAGACACCGTCATGGCTTCCTGTGCCCATGCTGCCAAGCCTTCATTGCGTTCCTGGTGCCAACTTGGGTCCATAAGAACAGCACTTTTCATGCTGTGGAGTCTTTGCCTTGACCCCACTCTGGGGGCAATGCTGGCTTTGGTGAGCTTCTGGGGTGGCTACTGGTGCCCACCCAAAGCCAAGGGAGAGGCATGTGCATGAAGAAGAAGCCCAAGGCCTGGCCAGAGGAAGCAGTGGCTCGTTCACATGTTACCCAGAGAGCTGCAAAGGATGCCTCAGCAGCAGAGGAAGAAAGAGGCTTCTATTCTGGGCACAGAATCCCTTCCTACCTGGATCATCTGGGTGGACAGCTGCATGCCATAGAAAACCAAACAGCCTCCAGGCTGGGTGAACTGGGGTCAGGAACTCACTCTCTAAAACAATTATCTCTTCCCAAAACACTGCAACTTGCAACATCTTCATCTGTAAAGGGACTAAAGCCCCCTATATGATGGATACTGGGGTCTCCTCTGTGATATACACTGTGGTTCTCCCGTATGATGTAGACTGTGGTCTTCTTATATCATGTAGATCATGGATCCCCTGGACAGTGGAGACCTTTGCATATAGTGGAATTCAGGGTTTAAGATCAAGAAGAAATGGGAGTCAGATGTAGGTCTGAGAGGGAAACCAAATCACTCTCTTCTCTGCTTAAGACAACAATACATAAGCCTGATCTCTGGATGAAACCATTTTGTCAAATCCTACATGCAGCTGAGCTTGTTAAAGCTAAGCAGCAAGAAGAGACCCTGGTCCTTCTTCTCATGGAGCCCACTGGAAACATGTCCTCAGGGACTGTACCCTCTGTTCTTAACCATTCCACCTCCAAATCTGTCATCTGCCTGATTTACCAGTGTGACACTGTGGAAGAGGCAGGCTGTGTCCCTGGTTCTGGACCTACCTTTCCCATCAGCAGGGAATAGAACAGGAACTACCTTCTTCTTCAGAAGAGGAAGCTATGAGGTTTCACTAGGGGCCAGGAGAGGATCACAAGAGGGAGGCAGGGAAGGAGGGCCAGGGTGGCTTCGGATGGGCAAGGCAGTTTGGACTTTACCTCTAAGGCAGGAAGAAACCTGGGTAGATTTTCTTAGCTGCACTGACCGGACAGCTAGACAAGCATCTGAGGCAGATGGCCAGAGGGCATGCTCCTGACTTTGACCAGAAGGAAGGCAGTTGCAAAATTTGCTCACAGGCTAGAGGGGAGAAGGAGCATGAGGAGGGACTGGCATATTCCCAGTCCACTTGGGACATCTCCCTAGTCCAGTCCCTGTGTGGGTCCCATGAGACCTAGGCCCTGCAGAAGGATCTGATAGATGCAAGCCAGTGTCTGATCCCCACCAGAAGTTTGGGGAGCCTATGGGAATGCTAGAACCCAAGTTTCTGTGCCTAACCCAGTTAGGCAGCCTGAACAGTTACCATCCCAACAGATTGGGGAGACATCCAGGCACTTGTATTTTGAGGTTGCAGCTACCTTTGAGTCCTGATATTCTCAGTGAGGTCATTGGAACCGGTGACCTCACCCTGTTATGAGCACATTTTCCCCGCTGCCGGTCCTACACCCCCTACCACGCCAGCCACCAATAACACTCAGAGACTCTGTATTTGATACAATCCTGTTGGCCAGTTACTATTATTGTTTGTGGGCTAGCTCTGTCTTAATGATTAACCCATTTCTACTATTCTAAGTATTTCCACGTGGTCATCTTATCCGAGCACGGCAGGCCAGCATCTTGCTTCCTCTAGGCTCTACATGCTGACTCCTCCTAACTACTTCCTCTTTCCTCCTCCTCATCTCCTAGCCCCACCTATCTTGCTTTCCCATTGGCTTTATTGATTAACCAGTATGAGAAACATATTTACAGAATGACATCTCCCATCATCTCCTCTTTTCTGTCTAAAATAAAGGAAGGGTTTTAACCTTAACATAGCAAAATATATCACACAACAGTTATCAAGTAAGAATCACAGTTAACAATATTTAGTCCAGAAACACTCACCCCATGAGTGGTTATTAGTGATCTTCATGCCCTGCCATCCTCTGGATGTTATTATTAGCACAGCACTGGCTCCACCTCTGTTGGTTGGGACAAAGCTGAAAATTATCAGGAAGATGGTGCCCAGGAGGTGGGAGTAAGAGGAGAGTTCAATGTAGACCCAAGAGGCAGCAGGGTGTACCAGGAAATGAAACACTGGCTACAGACCTCTTGGGACACAGCCTTGCAGCAGATAACCTTAGTAGCCTCAGTCTGAGGCGAGAAGAGGAATTCCATAGAATACTTTTTGAAGTAGTCTCCGATATTGGTGTGATTCAAAGAGATCAAGTCACAGATTAGTTTTAAAGACAAAAGGGATCTCTGGTACCTCAAATAAGCTGACAGACAACCACCTGTTAAAGATCCACAGAGAGCCCTGTGCAACAACGCACTTGGCACCAAGACAGAACAGAATAAGGGTGACTCATGGCAGGGGGAAGGGGTGGAGCCAGGGACTGTCCTGCCCTGGCCATTAAGCAGATAGATTGTTCCCTTTTTCAAGCACACTACAGTCTAGGTAGGCCATGCCAAGTCACTCCCGACAGTGGAAATGCCAACTTCCTCCTGGATGCCGAGGGCTGCCTCCTGACACTGGTCTTCTAGGCATGGAGAGGGTTGATCTAAACAGTGTTACCTGTGGCCAGAGCTGGCAGAAGTAGAAGAAACCTAGCATTTCTGGGACAGGAGCGTCTCTGGTGTATGATAGGCACCTGTGTCTGCTGAGGAGCCCTAGCCAGGCTGCTTACACTGCATCTGGTTGTTGGATACTGAATTCTGAGTGTGCCGCACAGCCTCGAATGGCCCCAATGATTGATTCGGCTGCCACATGGCTCTTCTTTCTGAGAGACTGAAGTCATCAAAAAATATGGAGGGTCATAATTCATTGTGAAAATTCTTATAAGTGAAGGGGATTCCATGGTTCTTTTTAGGTGAGTTAAAAGGCACACAGGTCCATAATTCTCACAAAGGTATGTCCTGACCACTAAACATTTTTACCTCTTCTAACACAGACTTCATGTGAGCAACTGGGCATCCTAAGTCTGCATCCAAATGCTAGGCCACCACCAGAGGAACCAGCCCTTGACAACCTGCAGGGCGCTGGGAAGGGACCAGTATTACCTTGTAAGGATGGAAAAATTTAGTCTAACTCTCCACTGACCCCAGGAAGCTGGGGATTTAAATCCCAGACCCTGGTCCCCTAGCAGTGAGCAGGTTAAAGGTCACCTTCTTGACTGTTTACTACAGGGCTGTTTATGAAAGCACCTGTGAGTGAACACAGGAAATGAGCCTTGTCACCCCACCCAGAAGCCCTTGCAAAAGCAGACTTCCTGGGCTAAGCGAGGGCTTGGATAGTTTAAATTAATTGGTCCGCACTGGATGCCATGAGGTGATTGGTTTACGATGAGCAGACTTTGTTGTGACTCTGTAACAAGCTGTCTCAATTCTGTACCCAGGGTTCCCAGTCCTCTACCCCCACGTGGCATATGGCTGTGGACCCTAGTGCACTCGGACTAAAAAAGACCTCATGCTTTTGCATCAAGACCGCTTCTCGTGGGGGCAGGGGGCGCTTTTCCTGAGTGGGAGCGCAAGGGACCACACTCTCCGGGTCTTTCAACCTATGTGTCAATCAAGGCAAGCAGGGATATTATGACCAGACCCCGTTTGGTAGGACCCTGAACAGCACATGAGTCAGGAAGTTTCTACTTCTGCATCATGTCACCAGAGAGGAGGGATGAGTGTGGTTCAAATGCAAATACAATCAACACCCTAACTAAGACAACAGCATTCTTCCCTGGCCTCTGCATCCATCCTGCTTCCAAGGTCCTGACCTGAGTCCCCTATGTGCTGATTGTCACCTGGGAATGTAAGATGAAATAAACCCTTTCCCACCTCCCCAAGTCGCTTTTTTTGTCAGGGTGTTTTATAACAGAAATTCAACTAAGACGCCAGCTATCTCTCTTATATTTTCATGCCCTCCCCCCAGGTGGGAAATTATGTACAAGATTATGGGATCCTTTTAAGAGGCTGTAAGTATGACTACATACAGGCCTGTGTAAGTGCTGTTATTGTTAAAGTTGGTGACTGTGAAGCCTGGACTCCCTGCTGTCTACCCACCTGTTTGAATGAGGGCACAGCCCCTGAGTAGCATTTCTCTGATTGGTTCCACCCTGGAAGCTAACCAAAGAAATGCACTTTGATGAGATGGTCAGAGTAAGTCTTCAGAAAGTGTAACCTTCCCTTTCTCCACTTGTTCTTTCCAGGGTTTGTGATGAATATCTCAGCACTGCCCACTGTTTGTACTTAAGATCAGGTTTTCTTTCTCAACAAACTATGTGGTTGCAGCATTTTTTTTTTCAAGAAAGAACATCTTTCCTATTAGAAATAAAATTAGAACTTGATATTTAAAAATATTTATGTGTGCAATATTTCTCTACTACAGATTAAAAAGATACTTAAAAGTTTTGAAGAAACAAAGATCTTGCCATGAGCATTTTGTTTTAAGCAATAAGTACTTAATTTATGGCAGGGATCATTGCCTTGTTATAGCTCCAGTGAGCAATCCTGCCTCATGATTCTTTCATCCCCAAGGCAGTGAGGTTAAAAGCCACACGAGTACTTTCCAGACAGGCTGGAGGCCCTGGGTACCATCCTCAAGCAATGCAAAAGAATAAGCAAGGAAAATCAGTAAAAATCTAACATCATAGAGAAGACTTTAACACGATGCAGATTCTCATAAAGTAATAAAGAAAATGACCTGGGGAAAATCTAAATCGTTTGCTAATAAATGAGTAGGGAGTGGTCAGTGATGTTCAAAGGAAAAGATAAGGAACAGAGGCTTGTCTCAGGATGATCCTGGGGCTTGAACTATCAAAGACTCAGGAGACAGTCACCACTGTGGCCCCAGGGTGATACTGTTGAAGTGTGTGCCCAAATTCTGAACCCCCAGAATCACCAAGAGACCCATTCTGATGCAAAAGTCTTTTATTGTTGTTGTTTAACAAGCTAACTGTATTAACTCAGGCCCTTCACACGTTTATACCGGAAGATCTGTAAGCAAACAGTCTTAGGATTGGTGAGCTTCTGGACTTACGTTGATTGGTCAGTTGGTTGTTATGGCCTATAGGCCCTCCCAGGGTGGTTGTTATGCTCTGCATTTCATGTTCTTAAAGCTCAGCTCAGCCAACTAACTTCTGGTTGGTTCCTTGCCATGAGGAGGGTATCTGACATCCCAGTGTCTAGGGCAGGAGGGGCAAGGTCAGACACGTGCTGAGTCAGATGTCTTTTCTGCAGCCTGTCATTGCTGCTAGAGCAGGGGGCTGGGCCCTTCATTGTGGGAGAGAACTAAGAAGGGATAGTTTCATTTTGTGCAGTTCAAGGGCAAGCTTTAAGGCTGAGTCACAAGCTCCTGAGTGAGTCTCCCACAGAATGTTGGGACAAGTCCCAGGCCTGAAGAAGATGCAGAGGCAGGGCACCCAGCCCAGATGTGAGACAGAACCCAGTGTACAGCCCAAAAGCTGGGGAACTAGATTGTCCAAACCAACCTGCAATGCTTGGAGAGAAATTACCAGACAGAGCGATAATCACCACTCCCGAAGCACAGAAACTACACACAGGATAAACTCCAAAGCAAATCTGAATGGACCACAGCCAAACACTGCGGGGAAACCAACAGAAACAGCTTGCAGAGGTGTGAGGAATAAAGTTCTCAGTAGCCATACACACACAAGGATACTCTCATTTTAAAGCTCCCTTCTCTGCCCAGTGCTTTTACACACTGTGCTTAAATCAACAAATAAAGCGGAGGAGAGGGTGTTTGGGCTCTGGGAAAGGATGTGCCAAACATGAAGGAAAATAGAAATTAGTGGACAAGTTATCTAAATATTTATAACCTCAGACAAATATTTGGTTTGATTTTGAGGCAAATAAACAACATTGTGGCTTTTTTTTTTTTTTTTTTTTTTTTTTTTGTAATCCATGTCTCCTCTGTGAGGATGAAAAAAATTGAAAGCATGGTGAGGTGAGGCACCAGCTCTTAGTGGAGGTGGCTGAAGACACTGCCCAGTACACACACTCACATGAGCAAGCCAGGGAGCTGGGAAAACACCACCACACCAGCTTCTCAACTGTATACTGTATTCCACGATGATGGCATCTTTCAGAAGGTTTAACATTAACCAACCTGGGATGGTTGCACTGATTGGACCCCTTGGGGTTTCCACAGCCCTTCCTACTCAGGCTGGCTTGGTGACAGAGAACCTTGCTATTTTGTGAGAGTCCCCAATAGAGACTGAAGTGGCTTAGAAGCGTGGTCTGCTACATGTTTGGAATCTGGATCACCTTGGGGGACCGAGAATAGAGCTCACACTCGATTCTATGGGGGAGGAGCCCCCACCCTCCAGACATCTTATTCACATACTTTATGTGTTTTGAAACTCCAGTGTTCAGATTCCTAAAATTTGTCACCCAAACGAGGAGGATTGCAAAAACACAGGGAACACAGGGGAAAGGACACTCGGCTGTTGACCTGTGGGTGACATGGAGTCAGTGTTTCTGTTTCTATGGTGGGTTCCTTCTAAAATCTTCACCCAGATCCATTGATCCCCCACTGCCACAGGCAGCTTCCCTCCTCTCAGGCCATGGTAGAAAGGCAGGGCTTCACTCTAACTACAGCCTCCTATCAGGAGAAGGAAGAAGAACAGGGTAAGTTATAACCTGAAAAAACATGGGGGGGGCCTCCTTGGCTATCAGAACAAGGAGCACAATATGCCACTTCCAGCTCCCAGAAGGCCTCTGTCTGGTCATCAGAGACAGTAGGAGTACCTGGCTTTCCTAAGGTTGGTTTGTAAAAGTTTTCTTACAACAATAAAACAAACAGCAATAGTAACAGCAGCAACCAGTAATTGGGGATATTTAATAATACTTAGGCACCTTAAATTTTCTTCCATTTAATTCCTGCTAAGGAGACCCAAATAAGGACTTAGTTTTGGCTCTGTAAGCACCAAAAACAAACAAGAATCTCCAGAACTCCTATTCTGGCGAAGGTTAGAGTTACCATGACCTGGTTTGGCTGTCTGTCTTGCCTTCACTCTGCCCTGAAAGGTGAGCAACAGCCCCTGTGTTATATATATATATACTAGAAATAAAGTGTTTAGAAGACTGTGAACTTCCTGGCACTAGCGTGTGTGTGTGTGTGTGTGTGTGTGTGTGTGTGTGTGTGTGTGTGTTTCCTATCTCTTCCCCCGACACTCACAAAAATAAACAACTAAAGGGAGCAAAATTGTGGCTTTCAGACCACGATGGGACAGAATGAATTGTCCTCCTTCCTAGCCGGCATTTACCAGGCATCAGGTACTGCACATGTGGATGGTCAAAGGACAAAGGGTGTAGATGGTCTCAAGTATCAACGGCTGTATGAGCTGCAGATCCAGTGGTCCAAACAGAAACTCTGGCAGCCACTTCTCAGCTTATTCTTCTCCTGTCATGTGGACATCAGGCCTTTTTTTTTTTTTTTTTTTTTTTTTCATAGTCCTCAGAAGATAACCTGTGGCAAGCAGTGCAGAACGCTCCACACTGACCACTTTTTCCCTCTGGAAACACAACGAAGTCAATGTCAGCATGGCATTTTAATTGTGCTTCATTCCAATTAGCCAGTCAATATGGTGAATGAAATCAAGAAGGACGGCTCTGGGAAGGTCCAGGTCCTTGCTCTGCAGCTGTCTGAGTTTTCCCCAGCGGCTCTCCTATGCAGTTCCCAGATTTGGCCCACGGCAATCTTCTCCCCTTCCACCTGGTCTCCTAACATCCTCTCTCCTCTCTGAAGCACTCCGGTGGAAAGGAGCTGATTGAACCTTTTGGCCACCCCTACTGGCCCCATCTTCTGGGTAGCAGGTTCCTGGTTGATGTCTATGGAATGGTCTCGGTTCCAAGAGCCCAGGTATGCATTCCTGGAGAGAAGTCCACTCAGCCATGGAACCTGTGGGGACCCTGGCTTTGGGTCCCTTTGTCATGCTTATGCCCATCTTCCTTGTCATCATCATATGTTCACCACACATTCACTGGCTGTGAACCCGCCAGCTGTCGGGGAGTGGAGGAAAAGAGAAGTGTGCAAACACACTCTGGAGTTCTGCTTCTTCCCTCAATGGAGACTGGAAACATTACTGCACGGAGCAGGTAGCCCCTCTTTGGATCCCTTGTCAGTAGTTAATTGACCTCTCCGCCAGGCCTTGGTTCTTCTCAGGCCCTGGTTATGGGTTTATGTTGTGTCTGTCACACAGAAGGGAAACACCACTCCAGACATGCTGATTAGAATTGCTACCAGACCACTGCCCAGTTTGTTCTTAGCAGCATCCAAACTCATGAAACCCAGGTGTATCTTACAACAAGACAGACTATGTATGCCACATGTCCCTCTCATTGTTTGGTTCCAGCCCCATATCCCAGCAGATACCATGTATACAAGCCTGGAGCTCAAGAAGCTGACCTAAGAACAAGAGACAAGAGTATGCCATGTTGGTAAGTGCAGAAACAGGCAATTCCAGGGATAAGATTGCCTTCTAGCTATGTAAAAACATGGCTATGGACATAATATGTTAGGCATTTGATGACGGTCTTCCCACTCTGCTGGTGACTTTTGGCAGGCTTATTAGGGATCCTGACATTTGCCATCCTGTTGCCTCCACTACGGTCCCTAGAGCCTCCAAGCTTGTAAGTAGCCTCAGATGGGTAGGTAGGTACAGACTGCCACGAATCTAAATTAGCAAAGAAAGTTTGAATCTCTGAGTTCAGAACCCAAGATTGCCAAGATAGCTACCAGGTTCCTGTCATCTGGTTCTTGCTAGTCTTTCCAGGTACCCTTTGTTCACAGATTCAGCCTGACCCTCTTTTCCTCTGCCCCTCCCTCCCTCTGTGGTCTCAAACAAGAAGCTCTGTTGTTACTTAGTTACCTTTCTTACTGGCGATACTTGTTACTTTCCTTACGGCTGTTACTTAGTTGCTTTTCTTACTGGTGTTAGTTACTTTTTTTAATTGGTGTTACTTAGTTACTTTTCTTATGGGTGTTACTTAATTGCTTTTATTACTGGTGTTATTTAGTTACTTTTCTTATTGGTGTGAGAAAGTATCAGAGGTAACTTAAGGAAAAAAACTTCTGTTCAGTGTGAGAGGATATAGTCCATCACAGTGGGAGGCCTGGTGGCTTGAACCAGAGGCAGCAGCTAGTCAGACTGTATGCACAGTCAGTAGCCAGGGCTAAGTGAATGATGGAGCTTACCTCCAATAAAAAAAAATCTACTTTTTATTCTGTCTGCAACTCTAGCCCATGGGGTGGCGTACCTACTTTCAACATTCAAGATAGGACTTCCCACCTCATCTAGTTCAATCTTGAAACTCCCTTGAAGACATGCTCAGAAGTTTGTTTCCATGGTGATTCTTGATCTCCTTGAGTTGACAATCAAGATTACCCACCACAGCTACTTTAAATGTGGGTGCAGTATTTACTGTCCTAACAAACATGTGGATATTCCCAAAGGCCGCATGTCACTCTGACAATACCACAAATGAGCAATGAGAAAACCTAAAAGTTACTTGTCCACTCAAATAAATGTGATTCTTCTACTTCTAGTGTCAAAGATAGAATCTTCCATTACCTGGTCTTCTGCTCCAGAGCCTGAGAACTGCAGTTCTGAGCTCTCAGACACTCCTGGTCAAATCTCTTTCTCTATGTAGCCATGTACTCTCTGGTGTGTGGTGTCATTGGTTGGGGTTGCTCCAAGGTGTCTTCTATTTCCATCACACCAGGAAACAATTGAGATAAAAAAAATACTGAGGTACAAAAATCCATGAACATTGTATATCTTCCCTTTTATTTTTGTTTTCTTTTATTTAAATGACATTGTAAAAAATTTCAACATAAATTATTTGTGTGATCTTTGTTAAATTTATATCTTAGAAGTTATTTTATGTTTTTATGATACTGTAAATATAATTAAATATTTTAAACTTTATTAGCTTCTTTGTTAAATATACTAGATACTATGTTCTCTCACCACTTCTGTAAGATTTATTCTGCTGGTTTCTAAAGTTTTATGTCTTGAAATTATAATTTATTCTTTTCAAATCTGTATACTTTTATTTTCATTGTCTTATTTCAGTGGGTAAGTTTTTCAGAACAACTTGAAATAAAACAAAGAGAAATTCTATTACTGAGAACATTAGCCATGAGAACTTGTCAAGTTTATAATTTATGCCAACATTTTTAAAGACATGAATGGGTAGTGTGTTTTGTAAGTGCTTTTCTGGCACACAAACTCTTGGTTTTTGTATTACTTTAATTGATTACTATGGTGTAGTTCACTAATGAAAATGTTAGCATCAATTAACCTTGGCTGCACGGGAAGAACCCTACTTGATCATGATGCATTGCATCCTGGGAATTGAAGGAGAGCTATGGTGAGTGGGTTTACTGTCATTTGTAACTTCTTCAGGAGAGTAGACACATTCACAGGCTGGATGGAAACCAGGCTGTTAGCCAGTATGGAGTTTCGTAGGTAGTGGAAACATTTTAGCATTTAGATATTGGTAACCATCGTACAATTCTGAGAATCAAGTTATGGAAAGAGACAGAGCCCACTTGCTAGCGTGAGGGACGAGAGATGAGCTCTCCCAAGCATTTCCCTGACTCCAGCTGCAGTTTATAAAGGAGGGTAGCACACACCCTTGACCTTAACTGCAAACTCAGAAACTGAAATGAAAGAAAATTTTACATTATTCCCCCCCCCCCAGTTTGAATGCTGACTGTCAGGGAGAAATGATCAGAGCCATCTGCTAAAATGCAAATGACTTGAGAAGTCTATGTGGGAGGCTTGCAGGCACACCTGTAGCCGGAATCAACTACTCCCATCTTAGTTTGCTGATTGGCCCACTGCAGGAGGAAGTGGGGCATCTGTGCTGGGAAGGAAGAAGGTGGAGTGGGTCAGTTGGACAGCGGTGCATAACAGGGACAACAAGCACAGAGTTCAACAAAGAAATGACTATTGACTGGCAGGTGAGACAGCCTTCCCAGCCCCACGTCTGAGGGAAGACTGTGGTCTTGGAGAACATGGTTCTTGAGGACTCTGACTTGGACAGAAAGACCACAGGGAGCCGCTTTGACAGGCTGACAGGTCAGTGCAAGAGCTCACAGCAAGAACAGAGGATGACTAATTTACTTAAACACACCAAATATTGAACACACGGCGAAGCTGCCTAGCTACTTGTGGATGGACCTCTGATGCTCACTCTGATACTCCCTTGAAAATGGCGCAGGTGGCATTGCTTTGGCAGCCTGGCAGCTGGATATACAGTTTGTAAGTCCCGAGTTCTTACTCTTGGATGCCAACACTCACAGGAAACAAAACAAAACAAAAACAAAAACAAAAAAAAATTTAAAAATCAAGGAAGCGCTAAGACAAGCGCTTCTCGGATGACTGTCAGAGATGGGAAAAAACTGTTCTCAGTTCCTACCCTCAGATTCTTGGGTTTGTGTAGTGAAATACTCCCCCTCCCTCTCCTGAACTTGTAGCACTAACCACGCCCAAACGGGCTTGGTCACAGGTGTGGACCATTGGTTAAAAGGATTGAACTTCCGGGCCTGCCGAGAGCAGGGTTTGCATGCTTGGAGCCGGAGCCTGCGGCCGTCATTTGTGTCCTGTGTAAGTTATTTTCTCCTAACAACGTCCACTTCATCTTACTGGTCAAGCATCCTGATTTCCATGCGGAATAGGTGTGATAGGTCTGTGACGAATTTAGCTTAAACGTCTTCATGGCATCGACCACTATGCAGGAGAATGCCTGTCTCCAGGGGTTCTATGGTAGCAGGTCTCATTCACCTAAGTATGTGTAAGTACTTAGGCTGAGGCTTCTAGATACAGAGAACACATATGGGAAAGGGCAGCATGTTCTGACAACCATCCAGGAAACTTTGAGTTCAACCGTGTTGCTAAAGGGGGTTCTGGGCATTTCCAGGCAGCAGGAGGGAAAGCGGGATGTGTGTCCTTGTTTATAGCAGGGACTACACGTCCTCTTCTTTGCAAAATGGGAAACAAGTGGTGATACAAATTCAGGGTGGCCACTCCCCGGGTCCCAGACACACAGGTGCTTCCTCCCCAGGGCCACTGCTATGATCTAGGGCTCTGGATGCCATCTGCAGAAGGGCACTGTAGACAGAGTGTGGAGCTCTTGGGGACTGAGCTCAGCAACAGAACCACCAACACTAGGGCAGACCTAGGGCTAGATGTTGGCAGGGTCTGTCCTCGATTGGGGAAACTTTCTTCTTCAGCTTTGAAAACAATTCATACCTGATGCCTTGTCTGATTATGGAGTAAAGGTCAGTTTGGAACGCAAGTGTTGTGAGTTGCTTGCCATGTTTACATGACTCAGAGTACACTGCTTTCTTTTGGGTGTGTTTTGCAATCTCACCTCTCTTAATATCCATAAAATAGTTCTCAAGTTCATTTTGTTTCTGAAAACTTTTGATATTTTGTGTGTTTATACTTTTAAAGACTCAAATACTGTTCAATATTTAGTTTGAATAAAGTCTCCAAGAAAGAACACTTGATCAGACAAAATACTTTAATATAGAACATTTATTTTTACACACAATTTCCTTACACTTCCCAAAAACTGGATGCAAGGATTTCCAATATTAAAAGTGTTTTATTCATTTGTGTTTGAGTTTGCTTAAGACCCTGTGGCTGAGAGGAAAGTCAAACTCATATCCTTTCATTTCTGTGGTGACTGGGAAAGGGGCAGAGAAAAAAAAGCCTGGAATGGCTGTCTAGATGTCAAATAGTCTAATCAAATAATCTTGATGAGCCAAGTGGGAGCCCATAGGTTATATTGTCATAACATGTAAAGGTTCACTACTGGGGTCCAGGGGCCCTACAGAAGCTATTTCAGGGGGTATATAGAAATCTTTCTATTTCGGGGATATTTAGAAACCTTTAATAAACCGTAAGTGGGTCTGTTCAACCTGACTGGTCTCCATCTCTCTCTCTGGAAGCAACCTCCGGAAGCAATTGCTCTGTACAATTGCAAGTCAACAGCTGTTTTGATAATGGAAAGCAAATCTATATGAAAATGTTAGAGGGTTGGAACCCAGCTGAGAATGAGCTAGGGTGTTTGCACACCCACGATGAATAGGCAAGGAAGGTTAAATTTGCATGGGGCTTTCAGCGCCTCAGTTCCTGGTCAGCTTGCTACATTTTGGTAGCCTGTGTCAGGCAGACCATTGCGATATTAAGAGGATGTGACTCAGGAGACCAAGTGAGAGCCAGAAAGTAGAGAAAGAGCCAGAGACAATATAGCTCCCATGAATACAAGCCCTACTTTCTTTCACCTAAGACCCATTTCCCAAAACCACCATTGAATTATGAACACAGCCATAGTCTAAGTCAGAATAATTGTATCAACTGGCCCGGGAACCAAGCCTTCAACAGAGGAGGGGGCACCTCATATTCAAACTGTAGCAGTTAGAGAACAAATCACAACTATGTAGAAGGGTTGGAAAGATATCTCAGTGGATAAGAACATGTGACAAGTCCCCTAAGGACCCGAGTTTGGATCCCCAGCACCCAGGTAAGAAGCCGGTAGTGGCCACACATGTCCGTTATCCCAGTGCTGTATGGGAAGCTGGTGTGGCAGGGATCACTGGAACTTATTGGCAGCCAACCTAACTTAAAAACAAACAAAACCACAAGCTGCCAGCTTAGTGAGAGGACCTGTTTTGAGGGAATACGGTGGAGGGAGACAGAGGACACCCCATGTCCTCTTCTGACCTCTTCATGCAGACGCCATGCACATATACTCTATTACCAGTTGTCTAGACTTGGAATCAGACACGTATCATCCACCTGAAGGTCTGCAAAGATCCTGGATCTTTCACTATAATACCCCCTTTAGAAACTGGAGAAACCGCCTCTTGGTGTATCTGATTCCATACTTCTTCCTTGCCTGCATGGCCCAGGCAGATTCCATGGTGTGTGTGTGTGTGTGTGTGTGTGTGTGTGTGTGTGTTGAGGGAGGAGAGAGAGAGAGAGAGAGAGAGGGAGAGAGAGAGAGAGAGAGAGAGAGAGAGAGAGAGAGAGAGAGAGAGAGAGAGAGACAGAGAGAGAGAGAGAGAGAGAGACCTAGGCAGACAAACATGCCAGGCAGACAGAGCTTAGAAGTTTTATTGGTGGGGGGAGGATAAAGAGACACAGAGGCAGAGGACAGAAGAGAAGAGGAAGTGGGAAAAGTTCTGTCTGCTCCAGGGGGACAGAGAGAAGGAAAGAGAGAGTGAAGTAAACAGAGCCAGAGAGTAAGTGGGCAGAGGTCTTTCTTTTAAAGGGGTCCTTTGCACCTGCGCTGACCGAGATACTGCCTGAGTGCATTCTGCCAGATGACAGGGCAGGCCAGCACAATCCCTGAGTCCTTACACTAGGCACCAGCTCAGTCCCTGTACTAGTTTCTTCCACATGAAAAACCTTAACTTACCTTTTTAAAAAGTCTGAAACACTGATTCCTTTTTTAAAAATTTTAGCTTATACAAAGCAATTTATTAACAGAAAATAATTTGAGAAGCCCCGTTCACAGACGGCGACCACAACGACCCCCTTCCTTCGGGTGCTGTCAGAGGGGTGGGAGTAACGTCCTCAATCCGCCCAGTCTTCATCCCTGAAGGAGCAAGAGCTCTGAGGGCTGACTGGGGTCCAGGTCCAGGGGTCTTGGTCCTGTTTCCTCCTGTATCTCAGAGTTTGATATGCAAGGCAGGGATGCCCAGTTCCTTGCATCTCTGGGTGACATCCTGGGCAGCCAACATGGCTGCATGTGGAGAAGATTCATCCCTGTCAGCCTTTACTTTCATTCCACCAGTCACCCCGCAGATGGTTTCCTTGCCAGAAAGATCGGTAACATGAGCAAAGGTTTCATTGAAGGGTGCAAAAATATGGCAGACACCAAATACATTCTCTCTTTCAGCCACTTGAGGCCCAAGGCTGATGACCTGTTCTTCCTTCTTTTCCCTCTCTTTTCGAGGTGCCATTTCTGAACGTCTTCTCCAGACTTCCCCACTAGAAAGAGAGAGGTGGAAGGGGCGGGCTGCAACATTGATTCTTAAGGAAGCTCAAGACTCATTTCCCTGGGAACCATCACTTCCAGGGTTCACACACACTCACCCACACACACACACACACACACACACACACACACACACACGGCTTTACAGCACTGTGTCTGCGTGTCTGTGTGTGTGTGTGGAGGGTGGTGTCCTTGGGAAAGGTCTCCCTATTTATTGTCCTCTTTCTCAGTTTCCCAAGTGCTGGTATTTCAAGCAAGAGCTACCATGCCAGCAACAGGTGTTTTCTTACTCACCTCCTACACAACAAGGGGCTCTTGGGCCCAAAGCTGTGGACATCTACCCTGTGCCGACACCACTGGCCATGTCTCCTGCAACTCCTGAGCACTTACTGGGTATCTTTAATACACTAGAAAGAAGCGGCCAAGGTGTGGCACTTCAGAAGGAAGTGGGTGCAGGACAACGTCATGATCAGCCAGAGCTAAAAGCACCCAGGTGTGGGTCCTGAGGATGGCAGGTGAGGCCAGCTGTAAACCATCAGGATTTCAGCAGATTTGAGAAAAGTGAGGGCATTCTGGAAAGACACTAGGCTCAGAAATGACATCCCACCTGTCTGGGTGTAGCAGGTATCCTCGGCAGCCAGCTGAAACACCCGATCTTCCCTTTAGGCTGGTTCTGAAGACCCTTGAGTGCCACTGTAGGGAACCATTCTTATACCTGTGATAGACAGCAAGGATCCTCCTGCCATGAAGCTTCCATAGCAGATGGGTTCGAGAGTACCAGTTTACAGGATTTAGCCACTGGAGTCACAGCACGAGACTCAAGTTTGCTTAAGGTAGGGAACTCAACATCAATTAAGGCTTAAGATGAGCCCCTGCATCTGTGCTTCCTAACATGGCAGGCTGAGGTCCTATGAGAGGGAAGCTTACAGCCTGTTTGGGTTTGACATTGAGCAAAGCTTAAGGCTTGACCAAGGCAGGTCTTAAAACCAGCATTTGTGAGATTAAGACGATCGAAGTAAAGATCTGTGCCAATTTCTGACCAAGCTTGAAACTGTGGTTAGTTTCTTTCTAATCTTGGAGAATCTGGAAATGTGCAGCCGAAGCAGAGGGAACTGAAGTGATAGTGCAGACCTGGGTTTGGTATCTAGACATCCTCTGTGTGTGGGGATGGTGGTGAAGTGAGCCACACACATCTGAGGGAGGCAGTGTCATCTCTGATGTGGCTGAGGCAACAGTCCTAGATTCACACCCAGCTGCCAGATCAGGTATGGTACTGTTGTTTGAAAGACTCTGAGTTCAACTAAGGTGAACCAAAACTGTGATTTTTTTCCCCCTTTGTGGAATGCTTGTGCTAAATGAAAATACACAGGGCTAATGAAGACCTCCCAGAGTGAAGTGAGATGTAGTGATAGGCCTGGCCTGGGATGAAACACCTGGGCCTGTGTCTTCCTTAACTCCCTTCCGTTCAGTGTACATCCGGTTCTGGGGCCCTGTGCCAACCAGCTCCAGGCAGACTCCACTCTGTGTCCTGTCTGGGCCTGTGGGCTGAGACATCAGCCCCTCCCCTGGCCCCACAACCTCAACTGGATGAGCCCCAGGGGCCCGCCCTACTCCCTAGGTTAGATCTAATCCTATCAGGGTGCAAGGATAAGGCAACAGGCCCCTGCAAATACCCCTCACTCAGACTCTCCAGCCCTTTCAACACACACACTTGCTGCTTCTCAGGGTCAGGAAGGTAAGAATGCCAAGGCAATTATTATGAGGGCCAGGATGGGTTTAAAGCTGGGGCAAAGGTTATGGAAATGTCCTGTGGGGATGAGCGTAGAAAGATCTTGTAGAGCTCCAATTATGTTCAGGGCTGGGGCCACAGGAAAAGTTCCCAGGCACACATGAACATTTTCAGACAATCTAAGTTAGATAATAACAGTGTAGCCTCACTATCCAAAACATTCCCCCAAATGCTACAAAGTATAGCAAGGTTCAGGGGTGGGTCATTGTGTTAGTTACTTTTCTGCAGTAGTGATACAATATTTCCACAAAAGCAACTTTAGGGAGAAGGGGTTTATTTTGGATTACAGTTCCAGAGGGGCTACAGTCCATCATTGTGAGAGATACATGATAGCAAGAGCAGGAAGCTGGCTGTTCACATTTCTATCCACAAATAGGAAGCGGAGAGAAAAAAAACAGAAAGTGGAACTAGGTTCCAAAACCTCAAAGCTCCAGGGCTTTACCTCTCAAAGATTCCTTAACTTCCCTAAACAGCATTACCAACTGGGTCCAAATGTTTAAACACATGAGACTACAAGGAGCATTTCTCATTTGAAAATTATAGAATTACATAATAACAGAAAAAGGATGGATTTGAACAGAATGTCTTAACCAGTGCTGACAGCTGTGCAAAGAAAAGCTGTTCTTTTTGTGTGGATCTGTAGACCCTGAAAGCAACTAACAGACAGATTTATAAGGTGCTTTAATTAATACGTGTGGAGGCACAGCAGTCTGTTTTAAGGGTGATGAAGGAAGTGAGGTGTCAAAACCAAGTTCCCACAGCGAACAAAAGATGAGTGGTGTCAGGGAGCGGCGTCTTGTTAGTGATCTTTATTTATCCTCACGGTTGAAACTCACCCATCCTCCTCCTTCCCCAGCATCATCCCAACCGAAGAACCACTGGCTCTGTTCTGCAGTGTCTTCCCAGAGAGGTGTCACTCTTCATGTCAGCAGGCTCAAATGCACACCCCACACTTCCACCAGGCCCTTCACAATGAAGGCTCCAAGAAGAAGGCAGCATTAACAGGGCTTCTGCTGATGTATGCCCATGGGTTTGATGCCCACACAGTGGTAGACTGAGCATTGAATTCCTATGAACAGAGACCTGGGGACCATGTTATACATGCCAGGGCTTCTTGCTGGCTCTCTATCTCTCCCCGCTTGATCTTCTTAATAAAACTAGCTGCTCATCTAGATGCAAGTCTCAGAGATCACAAGGAGGAAACTGAATGAGATGTTTGAGTAGCTGCTCTAAAAGAACTCCATCCTGCAAGCAAGTTAGTAAGCAAACTTGTAGTCAGATCCTTCCAAGAACACTTTTATTATTATTATTGCTATTATTATTACTATTATTATTAGCCATCATTTGATTAAAGCCCTAGAGAGGCTATGCCCAAGGAACTCGGCCATGAATGGAGTCCCAAGCCTCGGATGTTGGATTAAAACAGTTTGTATTTATCTTAATTTTATGTGTATTCCAGGGTCCACAGAGGCCAGAACAGGTTGTCATAGTTCCTGGAACCGTAGCTAATAGACAATGGTGAGCCACCATGTTGGTGCTGGAAATCAAAGCCAGGATCTCTCCAGAAGAGTAACCAGATGGCTTAAATACTGATCTATTTCTCCATCCCCAAGCATTATGTTTTAAAGTGAGTCTATTTTGGAGTTAACTTATAATTCAATAATGTGTAACTAACATAAATTTTAAGTTTTGAGACTCAGCTTAGAACTTATCTTTTCCATTAGACTCCCCAATAACTCAACCTACAGAGGTCCTTCTCGTATGCATTTTCTCAGCTTTATAGTGATTTATTTAATTTTTTTTCCCAATGAGGGTAACATGTTCTGTGTATATTTCCATTCTATTACTTATTGTAATATAGACCTAGCAGACACAAACATTCACTAAATATTAATTTTATCAGAATGCAGACAGATGGGTAGTTGGCTAGAGTGGTACATAAATAAGACAGAAGGTTGGATAGACGAGTGGATGTATAAATGGGTATAAAGTCATGAGTAGATGCACAATAGATAGATGAATGGATTGATGAATGAGTAATTGGATGGAGGGTAAATGGGTGAGTGGAGGACATAGGTGAGTGGGTAGATGGAAGAATGGATAAATACATTGGTGGATGGAAAGATCAACGAGAGGCTGAGTGGAAGGATGGATGGATGGATGGATGGATGAACTCTGCATGAGCAAATGGATAGATGTATGTACGGATGCACGGCTAACGAGGTTGTGAAGGTAGATGTTGAATCAGAATAATTATTCAGATGAATAGCCTAAAGAATTACATGTATCATTCTGAATCATAAGAACATTCCAGAGAGATGGCACAATTCAAGAGGAAAGATGGGGGACCTGGCTCTGCAGCTGGGACAGGTGTGACGAGGAGTAGGGTGCAAGCCTCATGCTCTGCTGGGTTCAGTTTGTGAAACCTGCTCCTGAAGATTGATCTTTTTAACTTAAGTGATCTTTCTGATGGAGCACAAGAAGCAAGTACATGATGATCTGAGTGCTGGTGTATTTGCTCTAGACTCTTACTGCTTCTCTCCCCACCAGGCTCCTAGAGACAACAGCCTCTGGAACATTGTTCTTGGCTGATTGCAAGTTAGGATTCTATGGTAAGGTTAAACATTAGTAGAGCCTGGCCAAAAAAATCCCAGCCATTCTGCTCTCGTTGAGTCTTACTGTGAATAACATGTAGAGAACTTACTTTGCATGTCCAGCCTCAGAACATGGAACCTAATACATTATCACCAGCATAATGCCATTAGCACATATTGCTTTACATATCATTAGCATAAAATATATTGGCACGGTTTGGGCAGTAAGCATGGCACAGCAGTTACATAAGGAACCTACAACATTGAGGAAGGAAGAGAAGGGCCATCAGGCACCTGTCAAACGGGACAATACTTAAGTGGAAATGTAGAGAGGGTTGCTTAGTAATAGTACCAAGGTCAGCAGGGTACCCCCAGGAAGGGCCTTCTGGGAAAGAGAGAGCTCAAGTCAGCCACATGGCCAGAGCTTCTTCCAAAAATCATCTTCCACTTACTGCTGTCATCACTAAGCTCTTCTGCTTATTGGAAAGTTAGCATAACACATTTATGCCAATTATATACATTAACAAAACTTGACAAAACTTTGGAATACACTAATAGGGAAAAATCTGTTAGATACTCTATTGCCAAGTTAACAATAGCCAAGACTTTTGTATTTTGTGTAGAATGATTTTGTTTTGACATTTAGATTTTATCACCATTTGTATTTCCTCTTTTAAGTAGAAGACTGTTTGGTTGGGGACTGAGCTTGAGTTTCAGGAGCTTCTACCCTGGTGACTTGGTTTTTCACTTGTAAAGGTATCTTGTGGTTAATACTGTCAATTAGATAGAATCTAGGGCCACTTAAGAAGCAAGCCTCTGGGCATGGCTTTGAGGAAGCTTCTGGATTGGGTTAAGTGAGGTGGCATCATCATCCCATGAGCTGTGTTAGAGGACTGAGTGAAAACAAGGAAGCTGAGCATCCAAGTCCCTCTGCAGTGTGTGTGGCAGCTGTGGAGTCATTGTAACCAGTTGCCTTGTGCTCTTGCAACAAACCTTCCCCACCAAGACAGACTAGACTGTATCAGAACTGTATAAGCCCCTCCTTCCGTGGCCTCAGCCAGGTTTGGACACTGTTGTGCGCCAAGTAACTAATCCACGTTTTATGCCATTGTTCTGAGTCCACACCTACTACACAGGCTTTGATTTTAGAACAGCTGGAAGGAATGGGTAGGGGTGGAGTAGGGGTAAGGGCAGGGGTAGGGGTGGAAGTGAGGGTGGGGAGGGATCTTGAGGAAGTCAAATCAATCATTTCCATCTCTGTAGATCAGATGCAGACTCACATAAGGAGCCCTTCCCATTTCCCAGAAAACTGAATGCTGTGAAAGCGAGAAAAATAACACCACATGTTCATCCCCAGGGTCTCAGGTTACCCAGAGAAAGATTGTTTTATCCGAGCACAGAGAAAAACACTGCAGCTGCAGTGAGCTGGGCGTTTAGGCAATGGGTAGCGGCCGCCAAGGCAAAGTCTGTGTAAAGCAACAGGAGGCTGGGTCAGCCACCTTCACCCGACAGAGTGCGGTTTGTGCTACTGGCTGGCACCCCACCTGCTACACAGATACTGCTGAGGCCCAGTGTTACTGAAGCCTGCTGGCCTTTTTCTCCAGGCTTCCATCCCACAGCATGGACACTCTTACCTGGACGTCACAGAGGGAGATGCTAGTAGCAGAGGGGCAAGGGACACACAGAGGAAGGCTGTGGACGTGGGCTCAGGCATCACTATCAGGCCTTGTAATGGGTTGACCTGGCACCAGTCCCTTTCTCCTTAATCATCCTGGAAGAAGCCGAGGAATTTGGAAGCCATTTCTGCACTCCTGCCGTGTTGCACAAAGCACTGTAAACACTGCTCTGAAAGAGTCTATTGGGGGATAATTAATCATTTCAACCCCGATAGTTTTTGGATGGGCTCTGATACCTCCGCCGTGGGAGGAATGTCTAAATGCCTAAGCAGGGCATCATCTTTTTCAAAAACAATCCAACAAGGGCTATTTCTTCAGTAGTCATTTTGATCCGAATGCCCTAATGACCAGACCTCAAGGAATGATTTAGGTGTTTTTCTACAAAACAAGGCAGGCATTCTCCAGAGTAGCTGCTCTCTGGAACACACAGAGCTCTCTGTGAAGTGTGTCTTGATACTTACAGAGATTTTTTTTTAAAAGAAAATATTTGGGCTGTGGTTTGTGAATCAAACAGTCTTAAGTATGTAAATAAGGAGGGGCTGGCTTTCCTTCCAGAATAGCACATAGGACTGTCCAGCCTGGGCCACCTTCTAACAGCCAGGCTGGGCTGTGCAAGGTGCTGGCAGGTTTGTTTCCTGACCCAGGGCAGATGGGCATGGATTGTGCATAGGCGCTGACACAGACTCATGGCCGTGCAGTGTGCTCTGATGAGGATGTGCCCAGTTAACTCTCCTCAGAAGTCTTCTCGGAGCTTTGTTTGCAACCTGCGTTCTCTCTGGGAGAGTATCTTTATGTGTCTCACTCTGGGGCAGGTGTCAGGAGCCGGGCAGGACTGGGGCAGGGAAGGGCAGAGGCAGGAAGCCAGAGCTAGTTAAGACCATCTTTTCCCTTTGTTTGGGGTCGTTGTGGGCACAAACAGGACAAGGCTCTGCCCTGCTTTACTTTCAGAGTCTTGGAGAGGGTGGTGATGGGCTGATAAGAGCCAGCCCCATGCACAGGGAGGCTTGGAGGAAGGCTTCAGCCATGCAAATATCATCCAAGGCAAGACTTTGAGGCTAACACACGAGGCAAGGGGCCCAGAAAAATGAAGTGGGCTCACCAGGTGCTGAGGGTAAGAGGGCGCCCCATGCCTACAGGGACGGCCCTGCTTCAGGAAGGTCACCCTCGTCCTTTGGGATAGGAGCAGCCTGCTATTACAGAGAACTAAGCCATTGAACCACCAGCGTGGACCGCTTGAAAGGTGGGAATCCCCATGGACCGTAACAAATTGGGATAATTACTCAAACAAAGTACTTTCTCTGACCTGACCCGTGGTGGGAATTGTTTTGGAATATATAATAGGCCACATGGCTCAATTTTTCCACCTCAGCTTCATTTGTAGATAATTTTTAAGATGGGTTTTCAGTTTACACAAACTCCTCCTCGGAGAGGATGTGTTTATGAACAGGCTGATTCCTGGTGGACTAGGCTCTTCACGGCAATGGAGAAGAAAATTCACCAGTCTTGTGCTGACTCTTTAAAAGAAGAAACAGTATTTATTTACCCTTTTAAACAGATTTTAAATTTATGCATGGGTGTCTGTGTGTGCATGTGAGTGTATATGTGTGTGTGTTTGCGTGTGCATGTGTATATGTGTGTGTATATGTGTGTGTGTGTGAGTGTGTGTGTTGTGAGTGCATGTGTATGTGTGTGTGCATGTGTATGTGTGTGTATATGTGTGTGTGTGTGAGTGTGTGTGTTGTGAGTACATGTGTATGTGTGTGTGTGCATGTGTATGTGTGTGTGTTTTGGTGTGCATGCGTATGTGTGTGTGTGTGTGTGTTTGTGTGTGCATGTGTATGTGTGTGTGTATATGTGTGTGTGTGTGAGTGTGTGTGTTGTGAGTGTATGTGTGTGTGTGTTTGTGTGCACATGTGTATGTGTGTGTGTGTATGTGTTTGTGTGTGTGTTGTGAGTGTATGTGTGTGTGTTTGTGTGCACATGTGTATGTGTGTATGTGTGTGCATGTGTATGTGTGTGTGTGTATGTGTGTGTGTTTGTGTGCGCATGTGTATGTGTGTGTGTATATGTGTGTGTGAGTGTGTGTGTTGTGAGTGTATGTGTGTGTGTGTTTGTGTGCACATGTGTATGTGTGTGTGTGTGCATGTGTATGTGTGTGTGTGTGTGTGTATGTGTGGGTGTGTGGGGTGTGTTATAGGCACAACTCCAGTGTGCCTCTCACACTCAGCATTTTTTTTTAAATTCACACTCTCATTCTCCCCTGTTTCACAGTAGAGAGTCAGAAGTAAAATTCTATTTGTGAACTAATTAGGACTCTCAGAGGCTAATTAATACTCTTGGGAAAGATACATTTAAACAAGTCGCATTTGTATCGTAGACTCCACGATGCTCCCTCACAAGCCAGCCAGTGTGCAGGGTCCCGGAAGACGGACACTGGGACAAAGCAGAGCACTTTCTGGAGATGCTCATGCACCCCGCAGAGTTGCTCATGGGGGAGGAGGGAGGCAGAGAACCAGTCTGAAGCAGATTGTGCTTTCCATATGACCCAGGCCTCCTTTACAGCTAGAAACACCCCATCTCATTGAACAATTTCGAGCCCTTTGCAGATGTTTTGTCCTGCTCCATTCTGGACTGGACTGACAAAGCTGACATGTCATCCTGAGGTGTGTGTTTCCTGTAGAACCATCCAGTGAAACACATTCAGGTTGCCTGACTTGAACTTTACACATCAACACCATTTCATTTTATACCCTGATGGTTGATTGACTATTTAGCTGGGTATAAAATTCTGTGTCTCCCTCCTGAAAACATAGGGTATTCTTCCTTTACCTTCCAGATCCTTGGATTGCCAGTGGATGAGTTGTCTGACTCTTGACGTCGTGCTGAGATGTGGTCCTCTACCTGCTGTCCCGAAGGCAGCTCATCCCCCTTTTGGAAATCTTCACAGACACATCTGACCAACATACTCCTCTGCTGTCTCCTGGCACGGTGAGCCTTTGGCAACTCATTGTATGCGATTTTGACAATTGCTGGTATTATCTAATCATTTCCTCTTTCTGCGGGATAAGGAAGTTACCCTCCAGGAGTTGTAGGCACCACCTACCCACATCACAGTTCTGTAACTCCTCCCTGTAGGTGGCTGTCACTTCCCTGTATTCTGAAGACGGGTACACTTATAGGACTTACTGGAAATGAGGAAGGTTTTTTTTTTTTTCTTTTTCTGAGAGATTTTGATGCTCTGTGTTCTGGTAAGAGATTTGGTGACAAGTCTCGTGCTAAGTTGCTATTAGGAAGCTAACAGGATATTACAGTGGGACAAAACCAGGAGAAAACACCAAAGACCCATTCAGGGCCACACCCCTGTGCTTCTAGAAAGATCTGAGAGGATGGGTTTATTGGGCAGGAGGGGAAGAAGGAGAGCCAGTGGCTCTGTTGAGGTCAGAGTCTACGTGTGCAGAGCACGGGCAGAGCAGTATGAACCTCTGAGAGCCACACGTTCAGAAATAACGGTGCTGTGTACACGTAGTGCCCACTCGCCACACCAGGAGTCTTGGACCCACAATTCAAGGCTTGATCACTTGGTTGTGGTCTAGTCACCCAGCAGGGATGTTGGGTAGGTGGCTCTTGGACAAGTGAGGATGTGTTCTCCAGGAGTGGAAGAAATTCCTGGTGGGAGTTTCTGTGACCAGTGCTCTGGGGACAGTGTCCTTGGTCAAGCAAAGCCACAGCCCTCATTCTCTGACAATAAAAAAAAAGTTCATATTGAGTTAATTAGTGAAAATTATGAAACATGACCCCGGTAGTCAGGGGGAAGAGTTGGAGGTGTGAAGAGACACAAAGGTTATGAGTAAGGAGATTTTCCTCATAGAGTACCATAAAGCGTGCTCGGCAAGTTGGCTCTACAGGAGTGGACTGACACCACCTGTCAACATGAATGGTGACAATGCATCTGTACTCTGTAGCCAGACACAAAAACACCTTAACAAAGTGCAGCATTGTACTACCAGCTCCCATCTGTGTAAGACCTCGTCCAGGCTCTGCTGGCCCAGACAGAGGTTGCCTCTGTTTAGCTGCCCAGTGAGACTGCCAGCTCCTTATACAAGAGAAGGTACTCTGGTCAGAGTACAGCTAACTAGGATTATTTTTGCTTCTTATGATGTTCAGCTCTGCTGCCCAGCTGAAACCATAAACATTCAATTTCAGAAGCCTCCTTCAAAACCACGGATTTAATATGCACGGTTCCAGAACCTTCCATGAAACTCTTAAAGGTGCCTCCTCCCTAACACTGCTCCTCATCCTGCAGTGAACTTTCACCTCTCGGGGGTGTAGCATGACCTGGTCTAGAAGGGCTAGACTTTCTAGGTGGGTTTTGATTGATGGATGGAATGCAATACTCCCCAACAGAGCTACAGAGTGCTGACCCAAAGGTTGCCAGAGGTTCTGAACAAGTTCCTGTGGAAACAGCCTGGCCTAGGTGTGACCCCAGGACAGCTCAACTGATGGTCCTTCACATCTATTTTCTGTGGTGTACCTCCGTCCATGTGGATGATGGGGTGGTGGTGTGGGGGGGGGAGAGATGTCTGTCCTTTGGAACATTTTGGAATTCTGGAGGAGTCGAGCAGCTCTGTTGGAGAAGGTCTGACAGAACTAGCCCATTGTTTTCTAGTCTGAGCTGGTGGGGAGGAGATGTGTGTTACCTTTCATGTGCTATCTACTCAATCCTCCATGAAGTAGGCCCCACCCCCACCCCAAGGCGTCGTCTTCTGCTGTGGCTGTCATTTTCCCTCTTTCCTCGTGAGTAGCCACCCTTGGTGCCTGTGCCTCAGGACACGTAGGAGAGATGTAGCACCCATTTCACCCAGCTGAGGAATCCCAGTGAGTCGTGCTGTGCTCCTTCCAGACTCTGCCTCTTCCTGACTTAAGTGTAAGCATTCCTGCTAAGACCCTACACCCTACCCCTTTCCCATCCTCTCACTCCTCAACCTACCCCTACTCCTGCAGGGTGGAAAGTATGCTTTTAAAAAAAAAAGGTAGAACAAACCCAAAACCAAAACAGTCACTTTTGAATGCTGAAGTCTTGCTAGATTCTAGGAGTACCCATGATACACAACCGCCTCCACTCCACGCCTTTGTATCATTGCTGGGCATCCGTGTTGAGTTGAGGTGTAGAGGTGCCTTCACTCTTGGGCTCCAGTACCCGCTTGTATGATGGCCGATTCCTCATGGGACCAGTGAGGGGTCTTTCACCATAGTATCAGTCCTCCACGGACTCTACCCATAGTGGACCACACAGCCCAGTCCTGCTGCTGATTTCCAAGCTCCAGCAGGCTTCCCCTCCGTGTTCTTGCCCGAATGACTGACTGCTGGTGGTAACTCGTGCACTTGGCAGACGGAAAGAAAAGGATGACCATATGTACATGGAGAATTATAATTCTTAACCACAAATCTCTCCTGGGAATCCTTCGCTGTCATCGGCCCTGCCCCATTGTCTCCTCTTTGTCCCTTGACCAAGAGGCCCCCTCCCCTTTATAAGCTCTCTCGGATAACTTGCTCACACTGCTAAGCGTCCCTTTTGAAAGAGGACATCGACTGTGCTCAGCGCGACCTATGTTCCTTCTCTCGTAGAGCTTCAAGTGCAAGGGGCGAAGCAGGCCTCTTGTTTCTTCTTCTGCAGTATTCTTACTGATGTGATGGGTTTCACACAGACAGTTCCTCTCGGGTGCTTCAAGCCCTCTGTCTGTGCTCACCCCTCCATACTCTCTTTGGTCCTTCACCTCCTTTTCTTCTCTACTGCTCTCCTTCCTTCCCCGAACCTCCCTTCTGCTTTCTCATCATACTCCGATGATGCATCGAACTTTAATTTGAGCGCTCTCTAAATTCCAAGCTGGCATAATGGCTGTGATAATGACTTTGAGGGTTGCTCCATTTTGGAACACAAATAAACAGAAAAATGAGCAGTTTTCCAGATAGAGCTGCTTTTCATATGCTTTATATAAAACAATGATTATATTTCACTTGGGAAAGCCAGAAGAGGATTATTTAAGAAATTATGCTAAGACAAAGTTGGCTATCTGTGCAAAAATAGAATTAAATATTTATTTAATGCTGTTTTTTTTTTCAGAATTGATTCCAGACCAATACAAAAAGGAATAATTTTTGAGAACTGGACACATATGTTGGAGAGCAATAGCCTTAAAATCAAAGAACATTTTTCTAAGATTTAACTCAAGGAATAATAAGACAAATATTAATTCTATTTCATAAATAGGAAGTTATATGTTAAACATCATAAGGCAAATTAAGTTGCAAATAGTAACTGGAAATAATTTTCAACAATACATAACATAGCCAATAAAGTATAAAGAGCATTAAATTGACTAATGGCATAAATAAAACATTCATAGAAAAAAATGACATGAATAAGTGAAATCAAATGGCTAAGGTAAATGACAAAATGTACAAGCTAACTTTATATGTACTTAACACTGCCAGCTACAGAGTCAGCAAGAAATTGCAAACATTGGCTGACACACTCTGAAAATGTGTCTGGGACCTGCAGGTTTGTAAGGGACACTGACAATGTCCCGGGGACACGGTTTTCCAGCCAAGTTCCTTCAGAGTTGGCAACACTTTGGAGTTGACCCCTGGGAATGAGCTGGTAGAGGAGGAGTGGTAAGCTTGTGTCATCTACACACCTGTCTCACCAAGTTGTTGAAGATTTTCTAAATAGACCTTTCCAATTTGTCCTGATGTTTTGTTACGTTGCACAGATCTGAGCTAGTTTGTTTCCTTTGCTTGTGGCATTTTCAGTGCTTGGAAGGAAAGGCAGCCATGGTTGATACATATTAACAAGGCTCACCATAGCTCTTGCTACATTTAAGGAAACGGGAGTTCAGGATCACTCCATTCTTACATTTACCTTGTATTGTGCCTGCAAAGAAATGTATTTTTAGATTCGGGCATAAAATGCCAGGAAGGCATGCGGGTGATTCTAACACACGCAAGCATTTTCTTTCCTTTAGCCGAATATTGACAGAAACAGATAAAGCATAACCATTTTGCCTAGCTAGTTACGACATTTGCATTGACTGTGGAAGTCAGGATGGAAGCTGCATGGATGGCCTTAGGATTTTGTGGGACTGTGTATCTCCAGCGCTTGAGGCTTCCCTTTTATGAACTCAGGGGACTTATTAACAATCGGAACATTAAAACAAAAGGGGACCCGCACCACCGACTTATATTTAGCAGGAAAACTATTTCTTATCCCAAATAAAGTTCCACTGTAGAGACTTTTGCAGCTCTGATTTTGCACGATTCGTTTTTTCCCTACTAAAATTCTTGTCATTTTTTGTAAAATAGAAAACATATGAGAAAAATTAGATGGCCTGATTCATCACTTGGAATAAACCATGGAGCCAAGAGCTCTTTATTCAGGATGGCTGCTTGTAAGTCAGAGAAGGGGTAGGGATATCAAAGCATCTAATATCGACAAATTTCACAAACAAGTTGTACATATCAATGCTTTACAATAGAGTTTAGAGTTTTTCTCATTGCAAATGAATCATCTCTCTGCCCTTCTTATAATGTCAGGATGCAGTAGATTGAGAGGGTGTTCCTATTCACTGAATCCAATTGCACAGATTCCCTCGCCTTGCTCTTGTCCTCTGTCTCTGTTCAGTTTTAGATATTGTATGGAGTTCGGGCAGTGCAATGGCTGCTCCTTTATGTGTCAAACTAGACTAGCCTTGGAAGGTCAAATGCTGCTCACTCCCCTAGTTCTGTGTGATCTCTCTCAACCACAAATGTGAGTACCTTAAAAAAATGAAACCGTGCCATCCTTTCAAAGGCTGTGTCTTTCCGGCTAGCATCTTGCACCATAGGCACCGTAACACCATCAGTCAATGTGATTGAGTAGAACCCATGCAGCTTTCTAAGCCATTTGTTTTATTACCATCTTTTTTAAAAAAGTTCACCTGAGGTCTCTGGAGGAAGGAAGAGACAAAGAAACAGCATTGAAGCTGAGCCTTTCATGGGGCCACTTTGGTTAGTGGAATTTGGGGTCACTCAGAATGACTTTTCATTATTCACTTACTCACAAAGTCATCTCTAACTGGTGAGGTCTCTCTCTCTCTCTCTCTCTCTCTCTCTCTCTCTCTGTGTGTGTGTGTGTGTGTGTGTGTGTGTGTGTGTGTGTGTGTGTGTGTGCGTGCATGCGTCTGTATGCTTAAATGCTACAGTTCAACCGTGGCTTTCTCATCTAACTCTAAGCAGTAACTGTTATCATCCATCATTTAATTCTGTGGAGTGCTCAGACTTTAATGCCCACAATTCTTTCTCCCTTGTTTTGTTCCAGGCTTTGTTATTGCTGTGTAAAGAAAATTACAGCCGATGCTCCACTCTGCTGGTTTAGATGTTAGTGTGTGGGGAGGGAGCACAGTGCATGCCCTGAAACCGTCCGTAAATTAACGGCAAGAAATCAAGAGAGCAAAGACTTCGAGCGCATCACAGGGGGATTAGCTTAATGCCAACAAGATGGACGTTTCTAGATGGAGCATATTTTAAACCTTCCCTTTTATTTGTAATGAAAAAAAACATAATTCAATTTGTTGTCCTCTTGGCATGTATAAAATATTAGGTGAAAGAACAAACATGTCACATAAGTATCTCAGAATTTATGAATATGGTAAAATAAAACGGTTTTGCAGCTTAGTCCTCCCCAAACCATCCCCTTCTCCTGAGTCCGTTACCTCAGGAGCATGCGAGCCCACATGTCTAGGCTCCACTTACTGCCTAGCTTGGGCATCTCAATCAGCCCCAGCTGTGGAATGACGACGTTTTTGAGTGGGAAGGGCCTTGATCTTAACTTTGTTCCATCCCTATGCTTAAGTGCGCACAGAGTAGCAATGGCCATTTAGATTAAAAGCCCGCCAGACATTTTCACTCAGTCTTTACATGTATTATTTCTTACACTAACTCCAAAGGATGCTCTTCTAAGGGAGGCATTGGATACTTTAGTGCTTCGTTAGGAAACAGGAGATAGAGACTCGGTGCTTCTAATTTTTCTTCCAGGTCTGCATGCCCCCTGGCCACCCCTGGTCCTAGCCCGTGTGTCTCTGCTCTAATCCTTTTCCACACACCCCTCACTCGGTAGCTACTAGCTGGATGGGAACGCACTGCCTTGTACTGTACCTTTCGTTAGATAACTGTAGGTACTTGCTCCCTATTTTAAGCTGCTGCCTGCCTCATCACATACCTGTAGAATGAACAAGCAATAATTCACAGGAGATGAGAATAAGATGACAGGACAGCCACCCAGAAAATGAATTTAAGTGGGTGCTTAACGGGAGAAGAGCTACACAAGAAGTCACAGCTGGCACCAGTATTTACCAGGAGAATGTCACCAAGTCACGTGGAGCCAAACAATGGCCAATTGATCCACACTGACACAGCCACAGAGCCACATTTTGGCAGGGTTTAACAGACAGTTGTAAATGCTGCTGCAAATAGTAAAAATGACAAAAAACGGTCCCTTGGCAGCCTCTTTCAAAGCTGAAAATACAAACGGGCCTGACTTATGAGTATGTAAAAATGACCCCCAATCAGTGTTTTCACATGTGTCCCTCTTCTGGCCGGAGCTTCAACGTTGACAATTCTGGACAGCCTAGAGAGCCTCAGCTCTGGATAGCTCTACGGTCTCCAGGGTAAAAGGACCAATTGGCCTTGCACTGTGTCACCAGCACACTTTGGACACATCTCTGGTGAACCCCGCAAGGCGTTTTCCATTCCATTATAAAGAAGGTTCTGTGTGAGGAGGTGGTTCTGAATGGGCATGCTCTGAGTCTGTAGAGGTAGGCTGGTGGGGGGGGGTTACACTAAAATATAATTCAGCAGTTTATGGTTCTAGATCTGTGCACATTAGAAGCATAGACAGTGTCTTAAGAAGCAGGGCACAAATGTGCCCAAACTGGAGCCTAAGAGATTCCGTCTGAAGTTGGGTGGGTGGACGTTCTGCCATGCGTGCACACCACGTGGCACACATGTGTTGATAAAAGAAATGTCTCAACCACAGTGACAGATGCTGCTGGAGAGGCTGGATTCTGCCTGTGACGATGACAATCTGGTCATGGTTCTTGGGGACCAAGAGTGTGGATTAGAGATGGATGGCGATCTGGCAGGAGAAATTTTCAAAATCTATTTACTGTTGAGGGATTGGAGATCCAACCCAGGGCCTCACATAGGCTATGCTACACACTCCTAACCCTGCAATATTTGTTTCTGAGGCAATGAATTTTTACTCTGCCCCAACAGAGTAAAATTTCTTACACAAGTGTGTGTTTTCAGAATCCACCAGAATCTGCGGTTTTAGGAGGATGGCTGTGTTGTGAGCGCATCCTCCCTATCAGTGTTGATTACCGGTGGAAGAGAAAAATGGGTGACTCTAGCCAGTGATACTGTGTGGACCCAGGGAACTGGCTCTTGTGACATAGGAACCTTCAGCCCCTGGGGAAGCTACCATTCTTTCTCTGTCTGTTGGGACGTTAGGCCCATGCAACCAGAACAAGGTTACTCAGCTGTCTAGGACAGTCCTCACATGATGAGGATTTACTGTGATCAGTCCCTCACAAATGCAGGTACATGGACCCAACACAGACACTGCCCTCTGGGCAGCTGACCTTCTCTCCCTCCTTCTTTAAGTGACAAACCCTGCTGACAATAAGAGCCACTTAGAATGACTGAGTACAAATGGGGCCACACGAAGCTCTTTAGTGTTCAGATTAGAGATCAGTTTTGAAATAAATTCTTTCAGGCACTGCTACGGACAGTGTTAAAACTTCATATAAATTAAAGATAATCTTCAAGAATTCATTACACACCCATGGAGTCACCACTCTAACCATGTCTCTAGGCATGAACCCTCTAATTTAATATGAAATTTTGTTAGTGAAGCCTTTTAAAGCCTATTAAACCACTCAACATTTGCCCTGATATAACTCTTCTGTTTCCAAGTTTAAAATGTCTGATTCCTTCTTCCTCTCTGTGTGTCTTTGTTTCCTTTATTTTAAGCTAGAAGACATTATTTTTCCTAAATGGTATTTTTATTATATTTACTGTGAAAATAATGAAACAGCACAACAGAAGCAAATTATCCTTTAGCTGCACATTTTCATGTGTCAGCAAACAGTCTTTCCTTAATATTTTTTTATTTTATGTTTTCACACATTACACATTGGGTTTAAAAGCAAGAGCAGGGTTTTGACTGTAGTTCTCGTTCAGAAGCACCTAACATCTGACTTGTAGAGCGAATCTACGGACTCTACGGATAAGTGTACCCTTCCCACTTTTTCTTTCTTTAGCAAACTGTTAGTGGACAAAAGCGTGCTCTTTTCTTGTGGGAGTAAAAATGAAAACTATGCACCCTGAAAATTCAACTCCCTACCTCCCACATCACTAAGAGGAGCAAGTCTGGGATTGAAGATGCTGGGAACTTGCATGGGTACATAGGAAAACAGGAGTCTGAGATATCTCCTTTGCTGGAACCCTCTGGAAGAAGAGTGCATGCTCTCAATGGTTGAACAATCTCTGTTCCCTTTTAAGCTTAAGGCATTAAAATAACCATGCCATCTTTATAAAAAGGTGAACAGGCTACCACTCAGTGCCTGGCCTTGCATCTCGGGCTAACATTCTCCAATCTCATTTGCACTGTGATTTAGGAGTTTCCACTCCTGCCCGATCCATCGCACGTCTACTCTGCAGAGGCTTTAGCAATCTCGCACAGCTTGTACTTTGGTGCTTTTTTAACTTCTGCAGTTTGAGAACTCCAGAAGGTAGACTCTCTGCTAACTATGTGTGGCCTTGACTGTGTTGGAGTCCAGTTAAGAGACTGATGTCTCTGGAGTAAGTGCTGACTGGACCTCGCCATCTCCCCCATGCTGAGAGCTTGTCTTCGGTCACTCATGTTTCTCTGTGTTCTTCTGGAGCTCCGGGAAGGCGGAGGCTGACCTTGGGGAAACAGGGATGGAGCCAAGCTTCCCATGGGGATTTCTAATCAGGTCACAGTTTCAGCTCCTGGTGAGTTTTGTGATGCTGGAGCTTGCTCTAATACTCACGTTAATTAAAACACACAAAAAGTTTGAAACACCACTCATCTTTCTAGCTTATATTACAGTTTCTGTGTCTTGTATTTATTTTCCTTTATTTAATTTACTTAATCATAAATTGTCAATTAATATTAAGAGTCTAACTTGCTCTTCCTCCATCCTTAATTTAACATCTAGCAAACAAGCAAAAGATGGAAATGTGGCATGTGATTAACTCCTGGGTAAGGACTAGGCTTCTTGTGAAGTTTGTAACCTTAACTTTTTGGTTCTATAAAGGCCAAAACATTAGACTTAAATGTTTTCTCTGATGGCAGACACCAGAATTAAAAGCCTATCTTTAAAAAGTAATTGTGAAAACATATATACTTCAGTATTTCACAGCTTTTTTTTCCCCCTTACGTTCTTTTCACAGTCTCCTTTTAACTGACATTGACCCATTCTTCTGACCTCTTTCCAACTGAACAAAATATGAGAAGCATAAATAATGGGGTGAACACATCTACAGCGGCTATCACATTATCAAGAGAGCTGAATCCTGAGACTAACAATGGACTTAGATAAAGGAATCATGGACATTGACATACACTTTATAAAAGAGCATACATACATGTATGTGAGCACTATGTGCCTATACACACACACACATCACACACACACACACATACACACACACACACACACACACACACATACACACGCGTGCGCGCGTTACCAAACTTTTTTCCCCTAGAGAAGTTCAATAACCCTGATACTATCATCAAAAAGGGGGGGCGGGACAACTTAATTTGTCACCGATTTCCATTTTGTTTGTTCTTTCCGTTGAGGCTGTCTTTAAAGTCCTCTCCACATTCAATAGGTTGGAAATGTCCCCCAGAGGCACAGGCGCTGAGGCTTACTGTGTGGATCGCAGCAGAAGGAGGGAAAGAAATGAAGGCACACCTGTGAAAGGGTATAGAGTTATTCTCTTGCTATCCTAGGTCTCTTTGCCTCTCGGCCACCAGGAGGTGAGCATTTTTCTCAACCGTTGATTGTTTTGGTAATTTGTTTACGTGGATAACATGGTGTCCTCTCTTTAAGGGCTTCCATGATTTGGGAGGTGCCAGCTGCTAAGTCGGAGGAAGGCTCTGTGATAGGATGGAGAGACGTTTAGAAGCTGACAGAAGAACTGACACATGGCTTTGCTTGCGTCTACTTCAAGGCAGCAGAGGCATTTTAATTTAATATTTTGTATGTGGTATAAATAAATATGAAGTCTTTTCAGTGACCATAGCAAAACGAAACAGAGACCTCGATATAACCACTCAAGTGAGTTTGGAAGAACCCAGACAGATAAAAGGCCCATGAAGGAAGCTAGAATTCCGTAGACACCAGCAGACAAGGAGACTGTGATGAGATGGGTATGAGTGACACCTGGGAGTAAATAAATACACAGAAGGTTCACAGAGCTTCTGCAGATCAGGCCATGACATCAGCAAGAAGGCTCACTCCTGGACTACAATAAAGTTCCAGAAACATACTCAGAGACTTTGGGGAACATAATTTCTGTAGATGCATAGAGGAGGGACGGTTTCATGGTTGCTGAGACAAATGGCTGACCCCGGGGAATAGTAAAACAAAAATATTCAGCCCATCCTACCACTGTGCACAACAAGAAAAGCAATGAGGAACAAAAGATGCTCTTAGGAGATACCTCAGATTTATATTTGTGGCCTCAGGGGAGGGAATGGTTTAAGAAACAGGACATAGAAACCACTCAGCTACAATGAAATTAATAAATTCTGTTCACGGAAAGCGTCGTAAAGAGTGCAATGAATATGGCAGGCACGCTGTGGCACAAATGCCCACGAGAGGTAACGGCACGGCTTGGAGTCCATAATGAGCAAATTGTTCCTGTAAAACCAGCCGAAAACAGGCTGGTAGGGAGTGTGCACAGAACTCCCTCCTGAATGCAAATGTGATAGCGGGCTGGCCCTCTGTTGTCCCTGGGTACCTACCCTGCTCATACTCTACCCTACGACCCTCAGAGGAGCTGTCTGCCAGTGGGTCTCCTGGCCTGGACTGTGCCCTGCAGACATATGCTTTGATTTCCTGATTGCACAACAGTTGCTGCTGCAGGAAGGTCTTTAAAGATGAGTCAGTTGAAGATAGGCTGTCCAGAGTTGCTTCTGTCCAGGTTTGTAGGTATTTGACGTAGAGGGGGAGATCTGACACGGAACACAGGGCAGGCGTGCATCAAGGAAAGACTGCCTGAGGACGCAGCACGGAGCTGCCACCGGCAAGCCAAGGAGGAGGCAGACCTCGCCTGCTGACCCCAAGTCTTGGACGTCTAGTCTTGGGCACTGTAAGACAACTGATATCTGTACTTCAAACCCCAACCTGTGGTGCATGATCCCATTTTCAAGGGATCTGACAGCATCTTGCGATCTCTTGGCACAAGAAATACATGTGGTGCACATAGGTGCAGGCAAAATTACTCATACACATAAAATAATAATCAATAAAAATTATTGAATTGAACATTTAAGACAGGTGGCATTTACGAGGAGCCGAGTCTGGGGGTTGCGACCCATGCCTGTAAAACTAGCAATGAGGTTGTTGAGGCAGGAAGACGGTGTGAAACCACTGGGTTGGTGTGTTCTAACACCTCCGGAGCTGTATGACAAGACCCTCTGGCAAAGACAGAGCAAGCTGTGAACAGGGAGATGATAGTAGGAACAGAAAAGGCCCTAAGCAAAATGCACCGAAACCCACGACAGCTTCGTGGTAGCCTCCCTTGCTGATGGTAGGTGCAAGAAAGAGAATAAAGTAAAAGTTGGGAGTGGTCTTCGGGGTGGGGCCACAGCGGAAGGTGGTGGAAGCCAAGTGTTCGTGAGTCAAGGAAGCAGTTTTGCAGGTTCATCCCAAGTCTTGCCGTGAACCACATAAAAGACCCCCAGTCTGGAGGGATATCCCTGGGCACAGCAGGAATGAAACAGGCCAGACTTATGTCAGAGTCTCAGGATTCAAAGGCAGGAACAGGTTGAGCGTGGGGGATGGGAGTAGGGGATGAAAGAGTGTGCATGGAACCCTCAGCAGAGCCAAGTGCCAGTTAGTACCAGAGCCAGAAGGCTTGTGGAGGGTCTGCCTCTGACCTCCCAGGATTAGAACATCAAAGCAGACTGTTAGCAGCATTGAAATGGGATCTCTGTCATCCGCCCAGGCTATAAAAAGCATCTGATAAATGGAGATAAGGACCCACATGTTCCTATGGCTTTAAAAGGGGCTGAGGCCTCATGTGTTTATTTCTTGCGATTTTAAGATGCCTTGACATGGGCGTATTAAAAGTGATGTGTGTTAATTTTATTTAAAGTTTTACGAAGCTTTAGTGATCCTATCACATCACCCCCGTCCCCATTAAATATGTCATACTTTATAGTTTTTAAATTTTTCTTTTTAAATGCGGTGTTTATTCAGCTGCATAAACCACCATGGTTGTAAGTGGTCTTAAGAGCTCATTTTCAGCTACAAAATAAAAAAGGGGACCTCCGAACTCTGGGCTGAGCCTTCTCAAGTGCGCTGGCACAGCATGGAGCTGGGAATCAGCCTTCATGCCACTCTCAGAAACCGTTGCCAGGCACTTGTAAGAGCCCAGCGTGCTGGGGACTGGGTAGGCAGTTTCCACACCTCCCTGACCTGGAGGCCAATGGCTCCTTACTGGACTCGTAGGGTGATGGTGTGTCCCCTGACACACCTGTATACAGCCCCACTGTCCTCAACTGTCTCCAGAGACGAGAGCGGCCAGGAACTTGTCATCATAGCTTTCTCCTGACATTGCTAAACACTTAAAATGTTAATAAAACAAAGAACACCAGACTCAGGGGTGCACTGGGGTGTGGAGGCCCCATAGCAGCTCTGGGGGGTGGGGGGAGATCTCTGGAAGAGCCCACAGGGAGGGGGAAAGAAAGCTGTTGCCAGAGGCTGTTTGCTTTCTTGGGACCAAACGTTTCCTCGGTTTAACTGAGATAAGCATCTCTTAAATCTCTTAAAGTGTTTCTGGTGGCGAAGACTTAAATATCATCACGCCTTTCCTCACGGCTGGGCTGCAGCACGGTTTTCATCAGTGTAGAGGCAGCCAATAGAAGGGGCTGGCAGTTGTCACCAGCCTCAAGCAGGAAGTCTTTTCCAGGAGGAACACGTGTACCAAACATCAGCCTACGATCACACACCACCTCCTGTGTCACCGCTGTCTCCTCCCCGTCTATCAGCCTCCTGTCACTGAAGAAGGAGACACAGACACGGTCCCCCAGGCTGGTGTGACTCACCTCTCACACATCCTCCTGTTTGCCTGTGCTCCTCCGCAGACAAAAACCTCACATGAACTTTCTCCAGGCCCCAGGGAAGCCAGGAACACTATAGTTCCCCAGTTTTCCTTCAGATTCCAACTACAGCCTCTCTACTCCACAGTCAGCCTCTCTCTCTCTCTCTCTCTCTCTCTCTCTCTCTCTCTGTCTGTCTGTCTCTGTCTCTCTGTCTCTCTCTCTGTCTCTGTCTCTCTCTCTCTCTGTGTCTCTGTCTCTGTCTCTGTCTCTGTCTCTCTCTCTCTCTCTCTCTCTCTCTCTCTCTCTCTCTCTCTCCAGCCATTGCAGGTAGCATGGTGGGAACACTGTAAGTGATACCCTCACGGTTGCAGTTAACCAGCCTCAGGGACAGAACTGTTGGGGACCTTGCTGGCACTCTAGTCTGTGTGGCCTCCATCAGTGTGGTCCAGCCACAGAGCTGGTGCCTGTTGCACGGGGCACAAAATGAGGCTGCTGACTCAAGTGTTCAGAGCAGCATGGCCACAGTGAAAATAGCAGAGAGGCTGGCTGTATAAGCTGCCTTGTTGAGTATCGGGTAGCTCCTAGCTTCAGAGCTAGCCACAAAGGCAAAAAAACGAGTCATACGCTTAAGTGGGAATGCACTTCCTCAGGTCACAAGCTGGAGTGACATCTCCCTTGGTCTCTTTATAACCACCCGTGGGGAAGCATGAGGGGTCAAGGGGACGAGCCATTGAACCCTACCACCGCCGGCCAGCTGAACGGTGCTAGTCACAAAGCCTCAGTGACTGCAACAAGGGCTCTTGACTACTGACCCACCTACCTCCCTAGTACAAGTTAGTAATATTTTAAATTTATTTGAAGTTAAAATGTAAATTATATCATTTCCTCCCTCCACCCCTTCCCATGCCCTCTCCCAAATTAATGATCTCTGTTTACTTGCGCTATACATCTATTCCTAAATATATAAATGCAAGATGCTCAGTGCACATAATGTCACTTGTATGATTTGGGGGCTGACCACTCGGTATTGACCAACCAATTGGAGAAGATTACTTCTGCCATTCTTTGTATCCCTTAGTTCTGTTTTTAGGGTATTGTTATGGTTCAGGTCTCGTTTAGGCAGCCATATGGATGAGACTTCACGAGTGTAACTTCTCTGTGACAGCAGACTTCTGTCTCTTATGGTCTTTCCACCCCTGTTCCGTGATGTTTCCCCAAGTCTTCAGTTCAGGAGCTGGGTTGCGGATACCTCACCTGAACCTGGATTCCAACATAATCTCTTGTTCTCTGCCATCTGATCTGGTTGCGGTTTTCTGTAAAATGGTCTCCGACCGTTGTAAAGAGAAGTTTCTTTTATGAGCGGCGAGAGCTACATTTATCTGTGGGTGTGAAGATAAATATTTGGAATGTAGTTAAGAATTATGCTGCTTTAGTAAAGCAGTGGTAGAACTAACTCAGTGATTTCTAAAAATAAAGGAACAGAGTTGTATAACCCAAACCACCACCCAATTTTAGTCCAACCCCCCTCCTTGAAGAAACAGTGTCCCCTCATCAGGGAAAACCTGCTCTTCCCTGAGGCCCCAGCATCCCAGGGCCTCCTGAGTTGTTTCTTTCACAACTTTTGTGCTTAAGTTTCACTTAACCCAGAGTGTTTTAGACCCACCCCATTGGAGCGCATTAGACCTCCTTACCCCATCTGCACTCCACGGCGGATAAACCGCAGCGCGCACCTGTCCTTAGGCTAAACTCCTCAGCTCCTTCATCTTTTTTATTATTATGAGTATTTCCACATTTGTGTTTTCTATACTGCACCATAAAGTATGATGATAGAAGCACATAGCAGATTTGTGTGTGGGGTTCAAGACCAACTGATACGCCGGTGCCCATATGAGCACACCAGCTTGAGAAATGCATCATTTCTACTTTGAAAATCAGCCATGTGTCTTTGCCCCACACTGGGCCAACAACCTTTATTTGTCTGTCTGTTTGTTTGTTTATTTGTTTGTAGCTTGCTGTGTACATAACATGTGATCTTTCCCTGGGGAGACAAACTATATAGTCACCCCAGACAGCACACAACTTACAGGTGATAGGGACACCTTCACTCTGGTCTAAAAATTTTATGGACTATTTCGAGTCTCTGTGTTTCCATGGAAATTTTCAGATTGGTTTGTCACTCGACTCACCCAGAAAAGCTTGCTGGCATTTGTACAGACACCAGATTGACTCTGTGAACCAATTTCTTACAAATTTTCCATCTTAAAAAAACACTGACCTTTGCAAGCCACAGTGTAGCTCGCAACTCTTCTTAATGAGAAGTGCTTGGGTGTGTCAGTCTGTTTCGGTTTCCTACTGGAGAGTCTTGCTTTGGAGGGAAACTTTGTTTCCATGCTCTCTCTGGTAGGGCTCATTTATAAATGGAAGCTGGGGCATCTTCCCCGTGTTGCCGATTCCAGTCTTCCATGGCTGAGTGGGAGGGTAACCTTGTGCTATGTAAAACCTGTAGTTTTTGTCACAGGATGCTGTGACTGGGCCCAGCCTCCCACTACGTGTGGAGAGTTCACACTGTCCATTTTGGTGGGTGGGTTTGTACTTGAAGCTGTGCTTGATCTGAGTGTTGGTGTGTATTAGTTACATGCTGCTGGACAAAACACCTGACAAAAACAACTATGGGAAAAAAGGGAGGATTTATTTTGGAGATCCCTGTTGGGTTTTTTTTGGCTTGTTTGTTTTGTTTTCTCTAGTTCAAGGTTCGCTGCATTTCGTTAAGCCTTTATGATGTGAATTCTAGCCTATGGCAGAAAGCATCATGTTGAAAGCACAAGAGGAGACAGGTGGGGGGGGAGGGGGAGGGCTCTGTCTCTGTCACTGGAGAACATCTGCTCTTCTAAGGGCCTCATCCCCACTAGCATAATTACTCCCTGCTAGAACACACCCCCTCTGGAGGCCTCACCACCTCCCAGTTTCTGCATGCTAGTGTCCATGCTTCCAGTACATGGCATGGAGGAAAGACACAGATCACATACACTCACAGTATATAGCATGTTAAGTAGGCCGCGTGTTACTGAATACATGTTAAGTGTCATGTCATGTGGACAACATGAAAAACTATGTTCATGTAGCAGAATGCGATCTGTGGTTTTCATGTGTCCTGATGACAGTATAATGCCTGAGAGACTGGTGACTAGTCCATGGTGTGTTTGAAAAGTGTGCCTGATGAAGCAAATGTCCTTGAAACATCAGGAAGTCAGTACTATTTTAAAATAATCTAAACACTCATGAAGATGGACATGGCTGAAGCAGCAGTGTGGAATAACTTGTTTTCCATTTTAAGAACATCAGATCCTAAGGCAGAGGACACATATTTTTTTTTCCAGGTCAATTTGAAATTTCGAGAGACTATTCCTCCTCATTAAGTGGGTTCCAGTAATTTGAAAGCCGGAATACTCAAAAATATAATTCTGACCACTAAAGAATTGTACTAAAGTTACTAAGATAAGTCTAAAAATCCTCAAACATTTGATCCTTCAATAGTGAAATTCAGAATACAAAGGAATCACAGAAGAAAACACACATGTATATTCAGACATCTTTAGGCTGAACTATCCAATGAAATGGGGTCAAGGTGTGTGGGTGCAGCTAAAGCAGCATCTAGAGTGAAATGCATAGCTTCAATTAATCATATTAGGGGAAAGAAAGGTACAGAGTAATTGACTTGTAATTCATCTTAAGAAACCAAAGAGAAAAAAAAAAAAAAGATACGCCAGTTTAAAACAGCAATTTATAAAGGGGTGGTAGACCAACTTTTTCATTTTATGACTTTCCTTAAATTGTACTGGGTCCATAGTCTGTCCAGCATCCACTGTTGTTTTCAGAATGCCCCAGTTGGGGTGTTATTTGAAAGTGTCCCTGGGTTGGAAAACACACTTTTGAAAGACAATTGCTATTTGCCATGATCCTCCTTATAGCAAGTGAATCAGAAGTTTCTTGCTTCGCTGAAGAAGTTCAAATTATGCACCATATAATGTAGCCATCACAGCCTCTACCTGAGACCCAACTGTTAAATGACCATCAGGGTGGCCTCAGTGTTCTCTGAGTCACAATAGTTATGTGCTACAAAAGTGACAGAGTCACTTGATGTGATTGGAAAATAATCTCTGTTTTCATATTAGAGCCCCGGGCACAACTCCATTTGAAAAAGAGTCTGCTTTTGGAAGTATGTCCAGACAAACATTGTAGACAAAAAGGCTGCAAATAGGCAAGCCGAGAGTCATCTGGTGACATGTTCAAACAGCTACTAGCATAAAACACACTAGTCAGGCTCTTCTTCAAGATCAAAGGGTTCAGTGCTGCCATCTGACACTGAACTTGGCAGTGACCTGCTTGGAGTGAGTACAGTGACCTCTGAAGATGCCCAGGCACTTCCTCCTATGACTTCAGGCCTCTGGGACCCACTCCCTTCACCTGTGTGACAATCCCTCTCCTCAGCTGCGCACCCAGTGAACGCTTTCAGCACCACCCCTACCTCCGCACATCTCACGCGGGTGGCGATGCTCCCGGTGAGATCCGTCTCTGTTCTCCGTTCAGACACACACCCAGCATCTCCAACATCGCTTCATGTTCAGGCATCTTGCATGCTGTGATGTCTGGTGCTGTGTTTATGCTGTCCTGTCACAGGCTGTGTGGGAGAGCAGCTACAGGTTTGCGGCAAACTCTTTGAGCTCACCGACTAGATGTGATGTATGGTCAAGGTTAGGAGTGAGCAGTGTGTTTGACACGCTATCAAAGACTGTTTTGTGTTTCAGCTGTGATGCCGTTCTGTGTATCCCAAGTATGTGTTTATTTAAAAAAAAATCAAAGGAATGAAAATTGTTTAGCCAAACATGAAAGGGGGGTTCCCATGTTGCCCACGTCCATGTGCACAGCTAGGGGTGACAGGCTTGTTAAACACCTGCCCTTCAGCTATGCTTCACCCTTTGGGTGCTCCTCTGCCTCCCAAGATGTTTGGAAAACTCTGTCCAGGCAGATCCCATCATGACACACTGCCTCGATGTTCAGCTGCCTCCAAGGAAGTCAGTGTTTACTAAGTTTACAGACGTCAAAGGCTCTACCCCTTTCCCAGGAGGCCTTTCATGTTCTTCCTTCACCCTCCTGACAGAGCGCTCCCAGCCTCCGGGAGCAGGGCGACAGTGATAGGCTGTGGCATGATGACACCGGTATGTCTGGGGATAGGCTAAGGACCCTATGCTAGGGCAAAGGCACCATGGCCTTTGGTCCAGTGGTCACAGCCACAACCAAGACTGAGCAAGGCAAGCCTAGTAGAGTCACAGAGAATGGAGGCAGACATTAAGACATGGGAAAGACAACTCCAAGGGCCAGGAGGACAGTCAGTCATCCTGGCATGGTGTTCAAGTCTAAGCAGTGCCTTAGTACTTCTTTCATTATAGATATATGGTGGAGCTGTGTCTACACACACGCGTGAGCGCGTGTGCGCGCACACACACACACACACACACACACACACACACACACACACAGAGACATGCAGAGACAGAGAGAGAGAGAGAGAGAGAGAGAGAGAGAGAGAGAGAGAGAGAGAGAGAGAGGGTGGTGTCTCACATAGTTGGTGAAGAACCATAGTCTTCTAATGTCTGACCTTTGGATACTGTCTATTTCATAGGTGGGGAGACAAGGTGTGGTGGGACTCCGAGAGAGCAAAAGACTCCAGAGCTAGGAGGAAACACTGATGGAGGGAGTCTAGGAAAGCTGTGTGGGTATGTCAAAGGAGACTGGGTAAATACCTCTACAGAAGTCAAAGGCTATGTATGAGCGTTCAATGAGTGTGCACTGATGAGGTCCACAAGGTAGATTTGTTTTCACAGATTGCAAGGGACAAGATCAAGGGGCAGACAAGCAACTCAAGCAAGGTTGTCTGGTGAAGGCAATTGAAGGCAATGTGTGTTGGTCAGGATGGAGATGGGATGTTAACACGGAGTTTTGGTGAGGGCTTCAATGTGCTGCCTCTGCTGCTGCTGCTGCTGCTGCTGGTGGTGTGAGGGAAGGCTCCATCTCTCTTATGACACAGACCCAACTCTAAGGACCCTTTCTCATGACCTGACTGTTACAGAAGGTTCTTGGCCCGATAGGTTCTGTGACCCTTGAGCCCCAAATAAACACACAGAAACATATATTAATTATGAAACTGTTGGCCAGTGGCTTGAGCTTCTTATTGGCTAACTACTAATCTATGTATTTCTACATGGTCTTATCTTACCAGAGAGTGTTTGACATGAGTCCTCTCTTCCCAGGCTCATATGACGACTCCTCTCTGCCTACACTTCCCAGAATTCTCTCTGCCTACACTTCCCAGAATTCTCTTCATCTGGTAGCACTGCCTATCCTTTCTTCCTGGCCACTAGCCAAACAGTTAACCAATAAGAGAAACATATGTGCAGAAGAACATCTCCATCACCCGATCACCTCCAAATACCTTACCTCTTGGTACAACGTCCTTGGGAATCTGCAGGACACAGACACCCAGGAACACATGGATCTGTGGGGTCCTGGTCCAGGGTGATTGCTGCAGTGTCTTCCACGGCTGTCTGGCTGTCAAGATGAACATCACACTCAGAGGTGGTTCCTGTTGTAGCCACACAGCCCTCAGCCCCTGATAATGTCTATCTATGTCTGCCCCGTGGTTATCAGCAGAGTGTTGAAGCTACAGAGAGCATCTTACGCACTATTACAGATGCCTCAGGGCTGGGCTTGCTCAGCCAGGCTCCAGGATGAGCCTGTTATCACTGTGAAACACCTGGTGACAACCCAGCCATCCCTGGTCATGCAAGTTCATATCACCTTATTTGAGAAATGCACTCCAAGGCAGGTAGTAAATTATAGAAAACTATGCCCCCCCAGGACCGGCAGCATTCAGGGATCAGGGTTTCTCGAACATGGCATCTTGTACGGATGGTAAGACATTTCCATGTATGACTTATGCAGTGCAAATTCCAGGTAACTGACTGCTCAGCCCTGGTCCTGCAGTTCAGAACTTTGGTGTAGATGCAAAAGGTTGTCCTCAAAGTAAAGTTTATTCTGTCTTGACCAGAGGGCAACAGATAGGACAAAGTTTGGGGGTCAGGATAGTTTGCAAGGTTTGAGGTGACGCAGAGAAGGCGAAAGTGGCATGCCTTGAGCAGATAAGTCCTGAGGCTGACCCCTCAGCAGCGTGGCCTCCCAGACCCCTGCTCCACCCCTCAGCAGCGTGACCTCCCAGACCCCTGCTCTACGCCTACTTTAAGAAACACTTTCAGCCAAGTCCCTCAGTCCTACTAACTGATTGGTAGGAACAGTGTGCAGACAAAAGTTTCTGTCCTACCGGGTCCCACCACCCTTCAGCCCCAAATAAGCACACAGAGACATAATTATTGAACTGGTGGCTGATGGCTAGGGCTTCTAACTGGCTAGCAATCTCTTAATTAATTATTATCCTATTTCTATTAATCTATGTATTGCCACGAGGCCATGACCTACCCATAATTCAGCATGTTACTCCTTCAGCAGCATGGCATCTCTTTGCCACCTCTCTCTGTATCCTCTCCCCAGCCCTGCCTATACTTCCTGCCTGGCTACCGACCAAACAGTGTTTTATTCATCAACCAATAAGAGAAACGCATATACACAAGGACACTCCCCATCGGCAGTGCTCAATGCAGCATTCTTTTTAATTAAGATGAAGAAGAAACCCACAGGGATAGGCAAACCTCCTAACAACCAGAGCAAGATGCTGGGTCGCTGCACAGATGGGGAAGCCAGTCATTCAGGGGAAGGCCACTCCAGATAGTTGGGGATGACTCTCCAACCCCCCTTCCTTCTTTTCGAGTCAGCACAGAGGTAACTGGTTTGTATCCCAGCCAAGATGTTGTCTACCTTTACTTTGTAAAGGGGCTGTGGGATGAACCACATGTAGCGTCTTCTGTCTGGAAGGAAGCCTATCAGTTGAGTTCATGTTCGTTCATCTGCAGCCCAGGGCTGGGCATGAGTCCTTGAGTAGGCTCCCAGTGACCGTTCCTTATGAACCAATCAAAACTGCCTTTGGAGCACCATTCTCTCTAGTGGTCTCTGCTCAGACTGCTACTCCAACTTCATACATTTCAGGTGTCTGGGAGCCACCTGCCAGGGCATGGGACATGTGCACCCTACTTGATGGGAGATGTTATTCTGTAAATATGTTTCTCATACTGGTTAATGAATAAAGCACTGTGGGCCAATGGGAAAGCAAGATAGGCTGGGCTAGGAGACTAGGAGGAAAGAGGAAGTACTTAGGAGGAATCAACATGGAGAGCCTGGAGAGGTAGCACCGCCAGCTGCTCTGGCTGGTAAGATAAGCCATGTGGAAATACTTAGAATTAATCATTAAGACAGAGCTAGAAGATAAACAATGATAGTAACTGGCCAACAGCATTGTATCAAATACAGAGTCTCTGTGTGTTATTGGGGGCTGGCATGGCAGCAGGGACCAGACCGGCGGGGGGGGGGGTGCGGGAGAGGGGGAGAGAAACCTGCTTGTAACACCTACTTTTCACTGAGAAGCCCACGGATGCACACACTTACAAATAGCAACTATTATAAAACTGCATTACAACAGGCAGACGATGCCCTGGTTGATTTCAGGTGCCCGAGGCTATGAAGCTTAATGTGTATTGTCAGTAAGAAAAAGGATAGTCACTGTTTGTACTTGAGAAGGTGGTTATGTGATCAATGGGTTCCTCAAGAGAAACTAGATCTTTAAATGCAAAACTGATGAAGATTCAGTTCATTGTTCCAAGTGTGTGGGTCCACCGCAGGTGAAAACACGAGGCTGGCCTACCATGACCCTCCTCCATACCTTGCCTGCAGTGAGGAGTCTGGGAATTGCTGGTATCCAGTAGACAGCATCAGTAACTTGACTCCCAGTCTTTTAGGGACCTTTTGATAATCACTACCTCTCGCTTCTCCGAGTCTCATAAGACAAAGAATGACACACAAGGAAACAAAATTGCTCAGGCGACCAACCCCAAGGGCAAGGGAGAAAACCCCATTGTAGTTTCTCATAAATAATTTAAAGTGATAAAAAAAAAAAAAAAAAGGTCACCTTAGGTAACTCCTAGGCCTCTGACCCAAGGCATTTCACCTGTAACAGCAGACACATCCCACTAACACATCTGGCCTGTGGTCTCTTCATGGTGCCTGGGTGGCCCGCTGTCCTCCATGGTGTCCCACAGACACCTGGCACCATCCTGGAAGCTCCGTCCCATTCAGAAATAGTTGTCCCTGACACTGTGAAATATACCTTTTATTTTAACCTTGTGACTGGTGGCTTTCAAGTTCCAAATACGATTTTAGTCTTAATTGTCTCAAAGGGTTTGGGAACGGGATTCATTTTATTCTCAGCCAGAAATATCCTTTTAAGGGCAAAAATGAGCAGTCGGTGGCTGCTACTCATTAACTCTGCTTGATAGCAAAGTCTGCGAGAGTTCACTGTCTCTCAGTCAGTAGTGAGGGAATGACAAAACGTATTTGTTTGACACAGTGAGAGACTTGCGGAGGGAACAGAATGCAGGAAACTCAGTTTCCAGGGCTACAAGCTGGCTGGGCTGGGCGAGGCCACATGCTGAGCTCAGCACAGCCAGGACACCCCCGCACAATTAGCATAGACCCCCAAGGCGGTGAACAATACTCCTCAAGAAAATTCTGGCTTTGGGCTGGTGCTCCAAGTCAGTGATGGGGAGAATGACATTTGTGGGGCTGGGAAGATGGCTCAGTGGTTAAGATGTAAGTAAGTAAGAAAGTAAGTAAGAAAGTAAGAAAGATGGCTCAGCAGCTCTGGGTTCGATTCCCAGCACCCACATGGCGGCTCACAAGTGTCTGCAACCCCAGTTCCAGGGGATCCAATGCCCTATTCTGGCCTCTTCACGCATGAGAGGCACACACACACACACATACACACACACACACACACACACACACACAAAGGCAAAGCACCTATACACATAAAAAAACAGAACAAAATTTCTGTAATCCTTGGAATATGTAGCTTTGGACGTAGGAGTCAAGGAACTCCCAAGGTGAAGTGAGAGTTTGGTCTTTCTTTGTGTGACTCTGTAAAGATGTAAGCCAGCCGGGATCAACCCTGTGTGCTGAGACGCTGGAGGGTTGCATGTGGCCATAGCCCTCACAGGCAGCGGGGCTCTGACCACCCCAGACATGGGTGCACAGCCCCACCAGCTGCAGTTGGGTGCCCATACTCTCTTCACCTCAGTCCTTTCTGCTGGAAAGGTTTTCATTACAGAATCTGTGGGGGTGAATTCCCTCCCCCCCCCACTCCTCCCCGTTTCCCCCACTGCATTTGCTTTATGTATCCATTCTCTTTCTGTCTCTGATTAGAAAACAAACAGGTGGGCTGGAGAGAGGTCTGGGAGACCTGGATTGGGTTCCCAGCACCCACATGGTGGCTCAAAACCATCTGTAACTCCAGTCCCAGAGGACCCGATGTCCTCTTCTGGCCTCCAAAGGCGCTTGGGACACTCAGTGCTGAACAAGAAAAGGGTCTCCTCATTCCCATTTGCTGCAGGAGGAAGCTTCTCTGATGGTGACCGAGCAAGGCATGGGCCTATGAGTACAGCAGAACGCCATTCAGAGTCCTTTTGTGGCTATGTTTTTCCAGCACAACAGCAGCAATCCATTTTGCCCTAGGTCCCTGGACTATCTAGTCTCAAGGGATGGGGGCAGAGA
>JANBXA010000738.1:1502500-1677500 GCA_030556225.1 Cricetiscus sungorus | reverse complement strand
TCCCAAAATATGCTTTTACTAAGGTGAACAAGTGGATGGTTTGGGTTAGCACGTGAACAGTTACAAATGTCAGAGGCTTGGAGGGACGTAAACTCCACTGGAAGCTGTGTTCAAGCTGGGTCTGGTTTACATTTGTAGACTTGAATATATTAAATATGCTTTATTGAGCTGCCATGCGTGAAATTGCATCCTTACGTATCCGAGAAACAGTGGGTTCTTTCCTCAGACACATGGAACGGCCTTTGGAGGGGCAGACCTTGTCTCCATCTCCCTCACACATGGCCTCACACCCTGGCCGAACGTGAAGAGGGGAGGGGCGAGTCTCTGTGGCTTGCTCTGGCCATTAGCTCCCTGGGAACTTTACCTCTTTCACAGCAGGGAAACCAGGCCCCATCTGTATTCCAGTGTGATCCCACTTCAAATGACATGCTGACAGCAAGTTAAGGAGGAGTTCTTCCTGCGCAAGGGGATGCAGTTCTGGGGTCTCTACACCTGGAGCAGAGGATGCTGACTCTGTCCATCTTTCCTCTCCTTACACAGGAGCCCATGAAGTATGACAGAAACCAGTGCAGGAGGGTAACAGCTTGACACCCATAGCGAATGGCACACACAGAGAAAGGGCGTGCATCTTAAAATTTAAGCTACAGGATGGATAGCAGAGCACCGGAGGGACTAAATAATAAACAAGGAAAGCCCTCTCTTTGGTATGATTCATCAGATTTCACAGGCATTACCTTTCCCGTAACCTCTGCCCTAATGCTCACATCTGCACCCAAGAAGCAGGTGACACTCTCCTTGTCTGCAGAGCACCCTATGATGGCCCAGTTCCTTCTCTTCCCAGCTTCCATGCTCATGTCTGGATGGAATGGGGAAGGAATAGGGGAGTGTAACAAGTGGAGAGATGCAAACCACGTAGAACAGAGATGATGAGAACACACGGGTGCCATTGCTAACAAAGGTTAAACTTCTGGGTCCCCCGTAAGTCAGAGAAATGGCAGAAAGAAGATGAAACCCTAGAAAAGGGTGTTGAAGATAAGGCATGATGAGTGTCCCTTGGGAGGGAGGGGATGGGAGAGTCCTGTGCATATCTGAGTGTGGATTATGCATGCATGTACACACATGCATGCACAAATGCATATGTGTGGCGAGTACACGTGTGTACTCATATGCATGCATGCGTGCCTGTGTGAATATGTGTATACATGAAGGAGAGAGGCAGAAAAAGAATGTTTCTCCTGGTGCTTGCTGAGCTGGTGATGCCGCAGGCCCTTTACTCCGTACCCAAAGCCTCAAATCTATAGTTTTTGCAGAAAACAGGCACGCTATCTAATGTGACATTTCCCCAGGAAACATTCCAAGTCCATTGGTCATCCCCACAGTTAAAGCCCATACAGCGATTCTCAACATTCCGAATGCTGCAACCATTCGATACAGTTTCTCATGCTTTGGGGACCCGAAAAGATAAATTTTAGTTGTTACTTTATAACTAATTCTGCTACTATTATGAGTTGTAACATAAACATCTGATGAGCAGGATATCTGATTTGTAATCCCAAAGAGGTCATAACCCACAGGTTGAGAGCCACTGTGCTTTTTTATGGGGGCTCACTGCTGCTGGAGATGAACAGCCTGGTGTTCATCCACACCCCCCTACTGTCACCTTGGCTTGGGGCAGCAGAAGGCATCACCTGGGAACCAGTCTGCTACAGTGTAGCAACATCAAGCCTTGCCAGTGAATTTGTGTTAGTGGCCACACCCCCTTTGGGAGTGGCTTCAGGTATGGCCATGACCAGAAGGTAGAGAAGCAAGGGCTGGGACTCTCTCTTGGAAGGGCACAGACTGCACACTTCTGGAGCAGGAACTGCACCTTCTGGAACGCCTTGGCGGTTCTTTACTGTTATCTGTGTAAGTTGTTCCCCAATAAAACACCCATTTACCATTAATCTTGGTCTAGTGAATGGGTTAGTACCGTGCCTTCACTGCAGCTCTAGTTAGCTCCTGTAGCTGGTGTAAATGGGCATGGGAGACGCCCTGAACAAGCCCAGAACAGCAGGTGTTGTGTTGCTAACCCCACTGTGAGCTCTGAGATCCACCAAAGGGCCCAGTGTCCACCAGGCAGTGGAGTGTGGTGGATGGACTCAAACACAGCAATTGCCTGTTAACAACTGAAATTTTGTGAAGGAAATGCATCGTATGCATGTTTATGCATCTGTTGAATATTGAGACGTAATGGAAGTTTTTGGAACATAAATTCTACGTTTAAGTGGTGGGGAAATGTGTTGCTTGTTCCTAGCTACCTGCTCCTGTATCATTCGGGATGTCCTCTCAGAGTCTCTGACGCCAGGCTTCCAAAACCATCAAACAGTGACAGACAGTGACTCTTTAGGACCTCTGGCCACATGGTCCCTGTGACTGTCATGTCATCATCGTCACTCACAGTGAAAGTGGATGACTATGACTAGGTGTCAGTATAATTACAGCTTCAAATTCCTCAGACACAGGGCTGAAAAATGGCTAAGGGCACCTACTGGTTCTTGCAAATGATTCCCAGCACTCACATGATGACTTTAAACTGTGCTCAACTCTAATTTCAGGGCCCTTTTCTGGCCTTGAAGGTACCAGGCACTCATATAGTACACATACATACTATGTGCAGGCAAAACATCATACACACAGAATAAAACAGAATAAAAGTGGCCAGTTGATCTTTAAAAATAAATATTTGGGCAGACATGCCTATTTCTCTAGAGAAATACCTTCTCCCCTTTATTGTGAGAGTCATACTTGAAACTGAACAAACTGAGTTGTTTTTGCCTGTCTTCTCATATCTGTTAGTGAATTTAAAGACCTTTAAATCTAAATGTTCAGAGCATGAAAGGACCAGGGAGGAACAGTATTTCCCTGGTCCTGGGAGTTACATGAAGATGCTCAACAGCTATTGCCAGGGTGATCAGTGGGAGGGGAAGAAGACAGTGGTGGCTAAAATCTCTTCTAAATTAATGAGAGCTGTACTTCTGCAGATCTAGGGCATTTAAAACACTCTGAAAGAAGAGTGTACAAGAGACGGAGAGAGAGAGACAGAAAAAGACAGAGATGGGGAGAGAGAGAGGACAGAGAGAGAAAAGAGCTCTTACCAAGGTCTAATGTAATCCATCTGCCAAAACCCAGCATACAGAGAGCATTTTAAAGAGGACCAGGGAGGACCCCATCTGAGGCCAGAGGCTCGGATGGGGGTAGGGATCAGGGAAGCATCCTAGACGGTGAGAAGGTAGTTTACACTTTGTGACCAGTGATAGTAGACAAGGCCACTGCATGGGAAAGCTGGAAGAACTCTAGCTGTGGTGACAGGAAGTCACACAGGACCCATGATTTTCCACTGAGAAGTGTCTGGCCAGGTTGTCATGCAAGTGTATCCTGGGTACAGACCCCAGGTGGGTGGCAGTGCTCCCCAGACTTGTCCTAAATGATCCTAATGGAATGTTCATCCCCAAAAATACTTCAAGAGATCAGGATAGAGAGGGAAACACTTCTTCAAATAAGTGAAATGGAGACACAATTTCATAGTAAGAGCTGTGGTTCAAAAGTATCCACGTTGGGGGGGGGCTGTGGAGCTTTGGCTTGGAGAGGAGTCTGAACCCTTTAAGATGAGGAGAGATGGGGTCCGCTTTCCTCTCCTTGCAGAATAAGACACAGTGAACTACTTCATAAAAATCACATTACAAGGCTCTTAACACACAGACTAGCAATATCTAGCGTGGGCCCGGTCCCAAGAGAAGGGGTGGGGGATGCTGCTCTTTCCTGCCTCGTGGGTGGAGAGGGATCTGGAGTGGACTGGGTCATTTAATCCTGCAGTGGCCCCCGATGAGACAAAGGGTGTGGCTCAAGAGCAGCAAATGGGGGAGACTCTGAACCCTAAAAACAGGCTGCCTAAACCAGAAAGGAAGGAATAGATGATGGGGGTGAAGAGAAAAAGCAAAAATTGGTGTCTTCACCCTTAACCACATTAACTTGCTGATTAAAGCACATCAAAATGCACAACCCTCAGTCCTCTAAAGACCAGCTCTAGAACACTTGGGGGGGGGTTCGGGGGAGGGTCCTGCAGGCAGAAAGCACAGCAGTGTCCCCTGGGGACAGAGGGAGCATGGTGGAGGGGCCCAGGTTGAGCACTTTACCATGGGCTCCGGCCAGACTGTACTCAGAAGCCACAATACTACATGTTTAAATATGTGCCCTATGCTGCTTGTCAGCCCCAGCTCGATAAAATGTTTAAAAAGCTGTTCAGAGAAAAGCACAATGGGCTGAAGCCCCCAGGGTCTTGCAGATTCTCTTCCATCCATCCTACACGCTTAGCATACGATTGGGGTTTTCTGTTTGTTTTGCTGTGCTTTGCTTTTTTCACCATGAGAGTTTCTGGGGAAATGGGGACTTATTCTTTTTCTGAGGATGTGGCTACCCCAGGTTTCCTGTGCTCCTGTGGGCACCTCACACCCACACACTTAAGGGTTTTGTGAGTCTTTCTGTTTTTGTTTTTAAAGGCATGGAGTTGGGAGGGAGGAGAAAATGGTGGCAGTGATGATCATATTTCATTTCATACATGTTTGAAATTATCAAAAGTAAGGATTTTTTTTTTAATGCTCCTGGCTTAAAGTATAACACAGCAAAACACACTCCAGCGAAGAAACCTTGAGACAAAGTTGTTCTGGGGGCAGAAAGTTTTAACTATCATGAAGAGAGATGCCCAGAACTGAGCATTGCAAATGAGGTGGGGTCTCCCCTGAGCAGAGACCTAGGACAGAAAGCCAGGAAACTGAGGCATAGACTTACAAGGTTAACTGGGACGAAGCCTCTACTACCCAAATCCTACACACTATATACCACTGTGCTGAACCCAGAATCTCTCCTGTTCTCATTGCCAAATTGTCCACATGCTCTACTCATTTCAGACCTGCATCGCTTTAATTTCCTTCATGCAAAGAAAAGTAGAATGTTTGGCTGATAAAGAGTTAAAGCATCAGGAATGCTGGCTGAGTCTGTGTGTTCCATGTTTGCCTGCTCCTCCTGACAGCTTTTCCCATTATTTATGGGAACCGGGGGATTGTAGCATTCCATCAGGTCACCTGTGCAACATCTGGCATTCATTGAGGCAGACGGGCCCATTAATGGAGCTGTAATTCATTCGGCTTCTCTGGCACTGGTTCCAGCGTGCAGGGTTGTCGATATTCCAGGCAGATGGTGTGTGCAGGCTAGGCAACCTTCAGGGGCTTGAAAAGCAGCCGTGTTCTAGAACATGGCCTGGTTCAATACTCACCACTCATGCATTGATAGTAATTTATAATACTTGTGTTTTTCTGCTGTTGGGTGGGGCCAGGGCTGGGAGGGGATCCCAGGGCTCTGTGTAGGGTAGGCAAATGCACCGGCCTCCTAGTCACAGATATGTTGCAGGGTCTCCACAGAGGAAGGCCTGGCCAACAAACTGCCAAGAGTACTTTGAACATCTGCAGCCACAGGTCTTCTTGACTTTTGTAAATGGGGTGGACATGAAAAAAATTTAAAAGACCTGACAATATTGAAAACAGTTAGATAAGGCAAGGTAACCCCGCCATGCCCTTGTCAATCAGACCCTGACACAGAAGAAATACTCATTGTGCCAAGGGGAGGAGGTGCTCACTCTATGCATCTCAGGGCAGGAAATTGCTGAGCATGGAATGTAGACACCTCAGTTTCTCCTGTGATTGAACAACTCATGAGTCAGGGCCTGAGGGAGAATCTCTACCCTCAGCGCTTCCCTGGGAAAGGCACCCACCTGCCTTTCACTTCTGCGTTGACTATGAAAATAAAAATAGAATTAGACTGAAAGCTTTGATGATAATTTCCAAAATGTGGGAAAAACATTTCCTGTAATTGCCATGAACGCAAGGCCAAAATCTCGAACATAGCCCGGAGGAGCCAAGAGTGCAATGTTATGGCAGTGTCTCTGTGACTCCAGTGAACAGAAGCTAACTGCTCAGGAGTCTAAGAGCTGAGGGAGTCCTTTCTCTGGAGAAATTCTTCTGCAGGAACCATGCCTTCCAAACATAAACAGCGGCAGAAAAAAATTGAGAGGGAGAGAGAAGAGAGGAGAGAGAGAAGAAAGACATAGAAGAGAGAGACGGACAGAAGAGAGAGAGAGAGGAGAGAGAGGAAAGAGAGATAGGGGAGAGAAAAAGAGAGAGGAGAGAGACAGAAATGAGAGAGAGAGAGGAGAGAGAAAAGAGAGGAAACAGAAGAGAGAGAAAGAGAGAAGAGAGTCAGGAGAAAGAGAGAGAGGAAAGAGAAATAGGAGAGAGAATGAGAGAGAGGAGAGAAAGAAGAGGAGAGATACAGGAGAGAGAGAGGAGAAAGCAAGAGGAGAGGAGAGAGACAGAGAAAAGAGAGGCAGAGAGAGGAGAGAGAGGGAGAATGAAAGAAGGGGAATGATAAAACCCACCAATAGACTAGTCGTTTATCACCATGGGGTTGGGTGAAAATGCATGGTGGACTATTATTTATCTGTGAAGAACAAAGTCACATCCATTTTGGAAAAAATAGATGGAACTCGAGATCATCATCTTCAGCTAAATACGCCAGGCTTGGAAAGACACACATCCCAACGTTTTCTTTCCTATGCTAAACTAAGATGTAACAATAATGAGAAAAGTATCAAAGTAGTTGGGAGAATATTTGGAGAGGGAGAAGGATACAATAGCAAGATAAAAGGAAGACAGCGAGCTGACAAAAATACACAATGCTGTGTGATGCACAATGTAGACTTGCACGGCTACTATGTGACAACTTGCTTGTTTTATTAAAACTTTTTATTATAAAGAACTTGCAAGTTCCCACATTAACAGCTGGTCTGCTGCCAGGCTGCTGCCAGATGGTGTGAAGAGGGGTCCTGCCCCACCAGGCCACAGCCTCAGCAACACAGCCCTGCTGAGTTCCAGGAGAAAACGTCTCTGCGGACCAAGGCAGGCCAACAAGGATCCAGACCCAAACACCACTGGGCTTGGCCTGAGGGTGAAAACACTTCAAAGGTGGAGAGAGCAGGAGGCCAGATAATTAAGTTACCACCACGGTCCACTAGTTCAATTATTTGGGGTGGTTTGCATTTTAATTTGGATTTTAAAATGAGATTTTTTTTTTTTTAAAAGGACTGGCTGAACTGTTCATTTCTGGTGATTCTCTCAAGGGCATCGTTTCTCTGGGTGTCTTCACTGAAGGTCTTTTTAAAAACTGATATTTTTTAATTATACATTTTTGTCATGGCATATATTCAATCATATTCCCCCCCCAACTCCTCTCAGGTCCTCCCCATCTTTCTACACACCCAACTTCATATTCTTCTTCTCTTTCTCTCAAAGATTCGAAACAGACAAACTAAATAACTTAAGAAAAAAGTCAAAGAAAATAACAAATCAGAACAGTGAGTACACACACAAAAAAATACCATGGCATCCACTTTGTGTTGGGCCACTGCTCCTGGGCGTGGGGTCTGCCCTTGAGTGTGGTTGATGCCTGTGACACTATATTGAAGAAAAATGATGTTCATATTCCCAGAAAATAACAATTGCAAATAGCTCTTGGTTAGAGGTAGGACTCTGGGTCCACCGCTCCCTCTCAGTACTGGGGATTTGTGTGTTGTGAACCTGTGTGAGTGCTGCGTGTGGGTTCTGTTGTATCTGGAAGATGCTGATTCCTGGGAGTTTCTACCTTTCTGCCTCCTCTGCTTCATGGATCCCTGAGCCTTGAGGGGGAAGGCTTTGATGAAGACTAAATGCTCCAAAGTCTCCCATTCTCATCATATTGCCCAGTTATGGGTTTCTGTGTTAATTCCCAGGAAGAAACATCTCTGATGAGTGATGCTTTTGTTCATGGACACAACCATAAGCCATTAGGGGTCATTTTATTATATCCGGTTTTCCCTTAGGCCCATTCAGCCTCAGGCCCTTGGGTCTTATGGTAGTGTTGGGTATCGGTCCCATCTCATGGAGTAGATCTTAAAGCCATGAAAAGAAAGGTAGTTGGTTACTTCCACAACATCTGTGCCAATATTGCTTCAGCATATCTTGCAGGCAGGTTGCTGCTGTGGGTTATAGGGTTTGCAGTTGGCTGATACTGATGACATTTTCTTCCGGTAGCTCACAAGGTACCTTTCCACATCGTGAGGGCTAGTCAGTAGGTGTGAAGCTTCCTGTTTGGCACCAGCTCAGTGTCTCTTGTTGAGTGACTTTTTAGTTGACCTCAGTCATTCAGGAAGTTTTTTTTGGGGGGGGGAAGCTTTATGTAAATAAATAATTTCTCTTTGTGTATTAACAGATTCAGGAAAGTGATTCATCCATTCCTCAAAGTGTTCCAGGACCGCACCCCACCCCAAAAGAAATAAGCTTTATCTTGCAACTGGTCGGGGACCTGCATAGGGATCTTCTCACAGGGCTCCCAAGAGTGCTGAACTGACCGTGTCGGCACGGGTTCAGCTTATGCCTTCACACGTGTGCTCAGGAAAGCTCAGAGAGCGGTACCTACCCTCTCTGCAATTGTGCCCTTGGCATTCATGTCTGTAATCCATGCTCCCCCCGCCCCAAGCCTTCTCTCCCCCAGAACATCTGGTAGGAGAGAGACAAGAGCCCATACAATAAAGGCCTTTGCAAACACATTCTTGATTCTCTTTAGTCCCAGAGACCGTATGACCACAAAGATCCCTTGCAAGGTGTCTGGATACACAGGAGCCCTAGAAGTTAAAATACATAAAGCAAGTTGTGATCCTCCTGTGGTACTCTGAAATCCTGCGGAGTGTAAAACTCATATCCATGCACATGACATTTAAAAATTAATATTCTGAGTCAGACTTTATTTAATTTGAACCAGCTGTCAGCCTGCACAGCTTTCTTCTATTTTTGCATTCATTTTACATTTAATACACCCTGAAATCATTGTAAATAACCACACTCAAACTTTTCTTCACATATATAGCATAATTAATTACCCCTGTCTTGTTTTGTTCCTTGGTGATCACAAATTACATTACATTCAAATTTAACTTAGTGGAAAAGGATGTTAATTTTTCCAAATCCCCTTAGTCCATGATGGAACACTTGTGTGGGATTAAGTCAAGATTTCATGACCAGTGTCCCAGGATTTACAGACAAGCCCTGGCTTGACAGAGATGCTCTTTATAGCTCTCTTCCTCGGCTGCTTGGGGCCAGTGGCGGGAGCATAAGAAGTGGAAGGCTTCTCTCTCAGCCTTCCAGGGGACAGTGTGAATAGCTGTCCACCATGCAGGCTTATGTCATTTTGATTAATTTTTCATGGCTGTGGACACTTGTTATCATCCAATCATAAAAGCTTGTGCCTCGTCAGTCACTCTGTGTGTGTGTGTGTGTGTGTGCGTGTGTGTGTGTGTACTTGTGTATGAGACATGGGGTGGGGGAACACTCACATGGTGGCAAAGCCTCTACAGGTTTGTAGGGTTGGTGTCCACCCTTCTCTTGGAGCCACCTCTCCTCCTGTCACCCATGGGACACCCATGTAGCCCTACTGAAAAATGGGTCACATTGACAAAAGTGGTTTGAGGTCCCAACCCAGGCCATAAGCCATCATCAAGGTTGCTGTCTACAACAGGGCTCGTGGGAAACCAACTCTGTTGCCGTGAGTCACCACCCCTAAGAGGACATCTTTAAGCCAACCGAGAATGAGTGACTAAAGGGTGCTCCCTCTGTGTTTAGCTTTTCATTACAGTGGCTGAAGGATGAGATGATGGTGTTTTGAAAGTACCAAGAAGGTCCAAGTCATAACTGTGATCTCTTCTCAAAGGGCGAAAGTGACATCTAAGACACGAGGAAGGAAGAGTCAGCAACCTCCCCAAGTCTCAAGAAAAAGCATCTCTGGGCCTGTTGATGTTCTGCAGAGAACAGTGATCTGGGCAGCTTAAGGCTGGCACGGAAACTAGCTGAGAGATCTCACTGAGGCCACAAGTTACAGGGCAAGCGGGAAGCCGTACGTTCTCCCCCATTTCCATCCACTGAAAAGATTCCAAGAAACCATCCGCTCCAACAGTGAGGGCCAAGGCCTTAGGACCCCAAGGGCCACGTCATGTGGGAACGTGGCCTCTAGAAGCCACGGCAGGACACTTGATGCATGTCAGCTGCAGACTCCTGTCCTTGGCCAGAGAAAAATGAACAGCTGGCTTTGGGGCTAATTTCCCAGACCCTTCTTGTCAGATAGGCTGGGGATCAGAGGTGCCAGAGGTCATGGTGGGAGGCCTAGCTTCCTCCCAACATGAAGGCTTGAATGAGTTGAAACGCCCAGCTTCCTAATGAGCACTTGAAGACCCGTAACCACAAGACTATGATGTGTGACAGGGAACGTTCGACAACTGCAAAGCTTGGGGACTGTGACCCAAATGAATTATCAACCCAGCTATGGGACTCATGGTTGCTCCTCCCATGAGAAATCACAAGCCATCTATTTGACTTTTTCTCTTTTTAAGATGCAGTCTCTTGTAGCCCAGGCTAGAGTCTGGAACTTACCATGTAGCCAAGGATGACCTTGAACTTTTTGATCTTCCTGCCTCTACTTCAAAAAAAAGTCTCTGAAATAATTTCAATAAATAAAACGAAGAGGCTCTTCGCATAGTTTTAAACTGCTTATATTACTATTATTTATTTAGGGTTTTTTTTGCAGTTTATTTGTTTATTTATTTTTATTTTATCACATTGCATACCAGATCCAGGGCCCAGGCTGAAGTGACAAGTTATACCCTCAGTCCCTGTACTTTTTAATAAAATAAACAGCCCTTAGTGGGGGGAAAAACTTGCTTATAACTTTAGCTACAAATAAGTATGAATATAATTAAATCCTCTGTGTAAACACAGATGTGCAAACATTTGTAAATACGCATTGATTGGGGTAACTACAGTTCTGGGAGAGGTGTTCGAATGCCCAGTAATGACTCCATGATGAAGCCACTCAAGCACTGGGCCTTGTGCCTGGTTATGTGGTACATGAGCCCTCTGCTCAGGACTTGGGATTTGGGCTCTGGGTTGTAACTGGAGATTTCTGCCCCTCCAGGTCCCGCCATCCCTGAGCTCCAGTTAAGCACACAGAGACATCCTAATGATAAAACTGTTGGCTGATAGCTAGGGCTTCATATTGGCTAGATCTGTCTTAATTATTAACCCATAACTACTAATCTATGTATTTCTCCATGGCCTTATCTTACTGGAGAATGTCTGGCACGTCCTATCTTCCTGGTCTTTCCATGGTGTCTCCTTGTGGCTTCCCCTGCCTACCTTTAATAGAATTCTCCTAGTCCTGCCTGCCTTCTTGCCTCTATTGGCCAAACAGTGTTTTACTCATCAACCAATAAGAGAAACATACACACAGAAGGATGTCGTTCATCACTGAATGGTCCTCTCCTTGAACAGGGACCATGGATCAGAAGAAACTGTCAAAGTCTCCCAAGCAGATAGTGACAATCACCTAGGCCTTGAACTATCTATCTCCTTTGATTCTCACATGCAGGGTCACTTTGCAGAGATGAGCCAGCCCTGCTCCCTGCTTGAGCCTTCTAGAAAAAAAGAGCATGAATCAAGTGTCAAGTCCCTGGTGTGTGGTTCCTTTGACATCTGTTGTTATTATCAGCATCTCATTCCTGGGGCATCTCTTTCTGAGATTGGTAAGGGTTGTTGACAATTGGAAGCATGACATGGTGACCTCGACCCTGGTGACTGTGAAACCCAAGTTGAAACAATTGTTACACTTTCTGCTGACTGTGAAACCCAAGTTGAAACAATTGTTACACTTTCATTCCCCACTAGGGTTTCTATCTCAAACCTTACTCACCCTGCAGGGGGCTAACCTTTCTTCTTACAGACCCCATCACCTGCCATCAGCACGTTTCCCTCCAATCCAGCAAGGCTGGTCATGGCTGGATGTCTGTCTGTCCTCGGCTGCACACTGTCCCTCTTGGGAAGGGTGGTGGCTGTAGAGTATTTGCCACCACTGTACTCCAAAATTACTGGTTGAAACATAGACAAAAATCTCTGTTGCTATAGATAAAATATTGCATGCGGGTTTATTTTAGACTATTGGGAAGTGTTGGAAATTAGACTGTAGATGTGAGCTATGCTCCCTTAAATCCTATACACCTTGAGAGGTCTGTTTCCTGGGCTTCATCCAGGAGATGGGAATAATTAATGGAATCTCTCTCTCTCTCTCTCTCTCTCTCTCTCTCTCTCTCTCTCTCTCTCTCCCCTCCCTCTCGGAATGCTCTTCTACAACCTTTTAAAAGTATGGTATAAGGCAACTCAAAAGAATGGGTGATTTTTCTCCCCAAGTTGCATCAATACGCGTGAACCCCAAGGAATATGAGCACAACTTACGGGGAAGACAGCCCCACCTATTCTTGTCCTGGGAGACTTAGCATCTCCATGGTGCTTTACTGCAGTGTTCCAGGTCTCCTGGAGGATAAACAGCTAGCTACCTATCTCTGCAATGAATCGATGGCGTAGCGGAGGAGGAAGTGGCCCACAGCTCGCTGGGAGAGCATGCCAGCTGTTCCACGCTCACACCTGTGTGTGGCGACCAGTCTAAGGTTCACAAAGTGGCTCAGTATTAGCTATGGCTCTCTGATTTCCACTGTGTAAGTATACGAAGCGTGAATACGTTTTTAGTTTTTTTAACCCAAGGTTCACTGTCTCCCAGACTAGTCAGGGCCACTAGGCAAGGGGCTTCGCTCCATGAGGCTGCTTCTTGAACTAAAGTGAGAGGAGAGCTTTGGGATAAGCATTTAGGAGACTACCTTAGGTCATTTAAGAATTGACTATATTTTGTCACTTCTTTATTCTTATTAGCTCTTCCTGTAATTTGTTTTTGTCGCCGTTTACTGGAGTATGAGCCTGAGGTAGATTACAGTTCCTCAACGCAGATCTTTCAGATCCTGAGGAACACTACACCACAGTCATATTTGACTCCAGTCTATGGCTTTTCCAGTAATCACCCCCTTAAGGCAGCCCACCCACACCCACACCTGTCTCCTCTGAACCCTTACAAAGAAACTGGTTTCAAAGCTCCTGTGACTCTACCGAGAAGGGACATCATCGGTCATGAAGCCCACACAGGACCTATGCCGTGGATATCTGGTGGGTATCAAGGAAAGCCTCCCAGGAAGGAAATAGGTCATCTGATCTTTTAAGTTCAAGTTGTCGTTTTCTAAGTGGGTGCATTTCCCCCCACCTATTTGACATTTTATCAGAGTGCCCCCTTCCTCTGGCAAGCCTTTGAACATAATATGCCTCCATTTTCCCACTAAAAAAAAAAAATGAAGGAATTTGACTAGAAAAAAACAATCTACCTTCAGTTCTAAAACTTTTATAATTCTAGTAAAGATGAAATTCTGGGTGAGATATCATTTATAAAATTAAATGTTTTATGTATATGCATCAGAAGAGAGATGGGTGCACCTGTGGCTTGTTACTTTGTGCTCCGTTGAGTTGGCGTTTTGTAGTAAATAAAGGGACTTGAGATGCAATCTGTTAAACTTCTCCTGAGTCCTGATAATTTTGTTTTAAATTTTCAATAGAGACAAAGAAGAGAAGGCAAGTTCTCTGCCTGCAGCCCTAACTTACAGCATCCACAGAGCAGTGCCAGGCTGAACTGAGTCCCAGACTGGAAGTGTGTGTGGTTTGATATGAGAGTTTCCAGTTCCCACTTATGCCCATCAGGAGGGTCCCTCCGCCTGTGCCAAGAAGCTGTGGCCACCTCTTCCCACAGGGGAGCTGTGCAAACCCATGCACGTGGGTGGTTTGTATGGGAGGGCGCAAGGCATGGGACAGAGGGGCACAGGGGGCGGGAGAGATGGGCATAATGTGTGTCTGAAGAAACTTTTTGTTTAAATTCACTCTTGATTGATGCTTGAGAAATCAAGATTGCATTGCCTAGAGCTATGAGCCAATCGAAGGGTTCTCAGAGCCCACCGTCCCCCGTGGAAGATGAGTTCAAAGTTCCTAATAATTTGCAGATGATAATTCAGACACAACGGAGTGAAGTCAAACCCTTAGGTTTAGAATAGAGGGAAGGGGAAGAAAGGGGAGCAGCTCTGATGGTCACTGCCATCAGTCCAAGGAAGGGAGGCAGCAGTATAAGGTAGCCGATACCCAGGGAAGGATTTTTGTCAACCCCTCCACTGCAAACAGCAAAGATGTGGAAAGAAGCAAAGGCAACAAAAAAAAGCCAGAAATGGTTATAAGCACATCAGACATCCACTGTGATCTGTTATCACAGGCAAAAACCCGGCTAAATGCTAGTGACAGAGACCGTCAGGATGAATAATCGCAGTAAAGACCCAATTGCCTGTTGTCTGGGAGAAATCCACTCTCCCACCAGGGTTACAAAGATGCGGGCGGATAACTAGCAAAGCGGTGGAGAAGGAGATGCAATGCTGATGATTAATTGAAATGAACACAGGAACTTCAGACAAAGGACAGAAATGTGAGATGAGCTGAGGAATTGAGGAACGCAGTGAGGTCAGTTTCCTGCAGGGGTTCTGTTTTCTAGCAATCTAGGAAAATAATACCAGCTAGAAAATACTGAATAAAAAAGGAGACTCTTTCCATGGGGTGGTTGCTTGTCCGTTAGAATCTGGGAGTCTAAGGACTTCAGGTTTGGCCTGGTCTACGTGTTGAGAAGCCGTCTCAAAAGAAAAAGTAAAGAGGTAACACTTAACCCTGACCTCAGCCCTGCAAGTCCACGTGTCTAATTCTGAGAATGTAGGAAATAAATCATCCCCGTGGGGGTGGAAGAGGGCAAAGTGTACCTTTGAATCACTACCTTTCAGGCTCTGTGGGTCCCCAGCCCCCAGATCTGTCCAGTATTTGGGGTGTGGAGGCTTTCTTTACTCTCTAGGGCTCTACAGAACCACTGAGAGCCAGATGGTGTTTGTGCACAGGCTTGCAGAACCGATACAATCAGTGAAGTCATAGGCGCTGACCCCTCCAGGTGCATACCATCTGAAAGGGGACTTTTAAAAGGCAGGTGGTAGATGGAGTTGTTGGCAGTGGGCCAAAGAACGTGCCCCACCAGCTGTGGAACAGCCCGGCTCTGAACACCCTCTCTTATTACAACATGCTTGCCACATAGTGCGGAATATGCTGGTCCTATAAACCGTAATCACCCAAGGCTTCCTCCACGGGTCAGACTAAGACACGAGCTGGATGCCCAGGCCAGGAGCGGCTTCACGTGAGAAAAGGAGTCTATGCAAGTGTAGTAAGCCCCAAGCCAGAAGTCTGTGAGGATCTGAAGGGAAGTCAGTGCTCAGCTATGAGCTGTGCTGTGGGGGTGATACTGAGCCATGCCCAGCCTTCCTGTGCAACTGTGTGCTCTTGGAAACAAAGTAAACAACAGAAGTGTGTGTTCTGCTAGAGTTAAAAGCAACACCTTCTGGTATTGTCTAGGACATTTCCAAGACAGACAGGCTGCTTAGGTGCTGCCAAGGTCAGACAAGCCTGAGCTTGTCTGTAGAAAATGGGTTCCCATCCGACTTTTTTCTTTTCTTAAACATCAAGAGGAGTTAACAGATAATGTGGCAGGTGTGTGTGTGTGTGTGTGTGTGTGAGAGGAGAGAGAGAGAGAGAGAGAGAGAGAGAGAGAGAGAGAGAGAGGAGGGGGGAGAGAGAACCAGAACCAGACATATGCTCCCTCCCCAACCTTGCTTGACTGTCTCACATTGGTGAGGAACCTGCTCTCAGTTCCAGCCTGACACGTTCCTAAATGAATTCTCAACATACGACATGAAAACCGGAAAAAAAAAAAAACACACACACACAGGGATGGTTATTTAAGTGGGAGCTGTTATGAAATTCAATAACAGTTCCCGAAGTTTCCAAGGTCCCTGAGCTTATCTGAGCAATTTTTGAAAGACTAGGTCAAGCCACGTCTAAACATAAAGGAGTGTACTTGACAGCTTACGAATGTCATTCCAATATTTTTGAGCATAAATCTCAATTTATAATAAGTGGAGATTTACAGAATCATCCTGAATTCCTGGCTCACGCTGACGTGGTCGGTTATTAATGGCTGGGGTAGACGGCATTTGAACATACTTTGTGTGTGTGTGTGTAGGAGGTAACCTACATGTTTGAGAGTTAGACATATTTAGAAATGACATAAACCTTTGGAGCATTAGCAACAGAAAATCATGATAAATCCAACACTGAAGTCACATTTACCCCATGCTTCCCACAACATCTGTTTCACATTCAGTATGGAGGGAGATTGAATGGCATAGGGCTGAAAGAATAGCAGGCTCTGGATCTCCACCTGCAGGGTGGTGTGGCGGCCTCCTCAAGTGGCCTCTAGGAGCTGCCTGGTGCGACGCACTTTATCTTTCTTGGTGTGGTCACAGCTCGGTGTAGTACTAGAGATGACTGGCAGCAGTCACTGCTGAGCATGGAAGGCCTAGCTTCTCCTTCCCACGTTCCCATCCGTCTATCTCCCCTCTGTCCCATCCTGTCTGGCGGCCTTTGAAACCATCTCAGTATTACATGAATTTCTATGCACCCTCACTTTAATTCAAACCCCCCTCAGTGACCGTACAGAATTCCAGAGCCATCCATGGATAACCCCAAGGATCTCCATCCACCCTTGTAAAACTTAGGCACCAGGCTAGACAATAAATCATTTCGCCTCAGTGTGTGTGTGTGTGTGTGTGTGTCATGTGTGTTGTTTTTTACACAATAAACTTACTATTTTGGCAAAGATTTAAAAGATAAATTAAGTCAGTACAAAGAACTCGGCGCGATTCCTAGCATTCAGAATGGATGTCTACTACAAAATGGTCATCTTCATTGCTTTTGTGAAGATGAACAGAATATTGGTAGAGGGTAGACAGGAGCTGAGAAATAGCTCCAGTACGTCTCCTGAGGTCTTGGTGGTATTCATCAGGGTCCCTGGGGAGAATCAGTGGACCCGCCCTTCCTCACCCCTGCCCTGTGGTCCACTACAAACCCAGCTCTTGCGTAGATTCTCACAACCCCAAGTTACTTAGTACTTGATGGCACAATCGCTGTGGGTGCCAGCATTACGGACTCCTGGTTTCCTCCTCAATGAGTATGTAGCCCCCTCCTCATCCTGGAGACCAAAGACACAGATCTCGTCCACTAAATTGAACGGTGGCCCTCCACTCCTACCTAGGGTCCCCTGATGCCTTTGACAATGGCAGAGGGAGTAGCAAGACCCAAGGTACAGAACTGAGGGTGAATAGTGTACAGGGACCCAGAGGTAACTTCTGAGAACTTTTAACGTTCTTACGAATTTAGGGCTGACCCAACTTATGATTGGGTGGATGTGACTTGTCACTTATGTCACATAAGTCCACCTGTCCATTCCTGCCCTTAGATGTTTCCTTTCTTGTGATCTTACCTGACTGAATCAAGACACGGGTGTTCTGAGTCAGCAGGATGGAGGCAGACTTCCAGAAGCCCATGTTGTAATGGGAGAATTAGATAAAAAAAAAAAAAAATACATAATTAAGATAAGGTTGCTACGCTGAGTGAGAAAATATATGCAAATTACCTTGAAACCAGAGAAGCAAGCCATTTAATTTCAGTTTCAGGGACTCCTTTGCTGTGTGTGAGTTTGTGGGAAGCCAGGCTGTGTTGAGCTGCAGCCCATGGAGCTGGGCTCTGCCTCGTGGGCAGGAAGGAGCCTAGGTGGTCAGAGAGAGCAGCAGAATAGGGCTGAAAGGCTCACAGGTGGGATCCTGCAACCCCACTGACTCATCTACAAGCCCAGGCAGGATGTGATGTGCACAAAGAAAAATCCTAGGAACAAGGTGGCTTTGGGAGTGTGGGGACCAAGGACTGGCAGTCTGCGTGTGGGTGTGATTGTCGCTGTGGGTCCAGTCTGGCAGACACTGGAGTTCTGGAAGAAGCCACTTCATGTATCATCACCCTAGGAGGAGAGGGAGGGTGTGTGCTTCTCTCCCATTGCAGGACTCCAACGCAGAATGGCAAATAGCAACTGAAGTCGTTCACTACAGAAATAGTAGAATAAAGAATACAGACGAGCAGGTCGATAGTCTGTGACAGTGGAAATGGCGAGTGGTGGTGGGTACAAAGTCATCTAGAAGAATGGTTTCAGCTTGCCAACAGGGAGCCCATGGGACCTGTGAGTGGCAATCAGATGTTCCAGTTTTCAATTGTAATGATTACAGCAAGGTGTTTTAGTAATGGTTTATTTTGTAAAAACGTGGAGGGGGGGGGAACCTCTCTGAGTGGGAGCCAAGAGCTTTATTCCACAATGCATTATAGGTCTCACAGAATCAGGCTGGACTCTGCTCAGACGGAAGGAATATAAAGTCAGAGCTTCCAAAACAGAAACCATAAACTCTGGGCTTTGATTTGCCCATGTTGCATAGGAAAGGGAGGAGGCACACCTTGATATAATCTACCCGGTCTCTCCTCATTTTGTCCAAGCCTACTTTCTTGGTCTTAAGCCCTACAGTGATTCAAACAGTCCCACCAGCTATAAGAACGTAGCCATAAAAGATAGGTCAGAGGATAGAGTGACTAAATGATGCCCTTGGTGTGTTCAGACACTCAGCGTTGCTCTCATACACGCCTTTTCCTTTAGTGCCTACCCACCCACCCCAACCCTAAATCCTTACTTAGGAACAGATGGCTCACCGACATTACTCCTATAGAAGGCTTTCACGGGATGCAGGGATCCTATGTAGGTTTTGTTTCTTTATCTTTTTAAGTTCACCATAGGGCCTGAGTTGGAAACATTAAGCATGTGGTAGTGCTGACTGCTGACCACATAGGCACTGGCAAGACCCACTGTGTATCTGGTAACGCCTTGCCATGCAGAATGCATCCTCTGGGAGTGGACACTGCTGGCTGCCCTGCTTGGGTAGAAGGGTGGACAGGGGATGTGGGCTCCTCCACCAAGATGTGATTCTAACCATTCCCTCCTACCACTTTGCACACATCTCACATGTCTGTGTCTTCAGACAGACTCACCACATAGCCGAGGAGCTAGCTATCAGGCCTTGATTCAAGACTTGGTCAGGTCCTAGACATGCCTGGATGGGTTTAATGCCTGGATGGGTTTACAGAGGTTTGAGGAATAAGCTACTGTACCTACAACGGTTGTGACTGTTTTATTCCCCTCCAGTGTTCCTCCAAGCCCCGTCTGGTGGCACTGGAACCATCTTAAGTATCTTAAATCCAGGTCAGAGAGCAAGGCAGACTACGCGTCAAATGGAGGTGACAAGGTCTAGTTCTGAAGTTTTCTCTCTCTAACAGACAAGGATGTGACTATTGATCTTCCCCGTGAAGGAATGACTCCAGACCTCCTACACACTTCCCCTCTCATGAGCCTGTAGTCCAGGGCTAACCAGCATCAGTACCACTGTAAATGCTTCCTCCAGGCAGAGAGGACAAGCAAACAAGAGGGAACATAGCTAAAGGGCATGAAGCTAGGCATTACTCTGGAGATACAGCTTACCTGCCCATAAACTGTATGAGGATCTTCTGTGCCTCGGTGAAAGCGTCCTCTCCCGTCATGGGTATTTGATTAATAATACATGATGAAAACACACAAGACACATTTGTGTGTGTGTGAGCACACAGGTGCTAGATAGAGTGCATCAGTTTGGAGTGACTACTGATAAGTCACAATTGATGTATCGATTCTGTGCGAATCAGATTCTTCTTTCTGCTCTCTCTATAGAAAACAACATCAAAAAATATTTGCTGTTAAGTAATACGCCAAAATATGAGAGATGAACTTGGAGCCTTCTAGGTAGTTATGAGTTAAACTAAGTCACTTCAGTATTTTTACGCTTGAAGTGCCTTAGAATGCATAGTTTGATGACATCTGTCTTCATGTTGTGAAGGATGGATGCTTGCTTCTTAAATGAACTTCCTATTTGCACCCTGGTGTTGATTTAGGTATTGGACCCACCCTGCTTGGAGTGTAGAGAAAAACCAGCTGAGCTGTGTTAAGGGCTCAGATCACATGCTACATTGTGGCTGTTGAATACACAGTGTGTTGATGTTGAAGCCCTTTGGGTAATGTAGAAGAAACAAAGAATTTTACTTGTTGCAGTTCCTCTGTTTGGATGAACCAGAGCGCCCCCTGGCGTTATCACTCCTCTGGGCTGCCACAGATGAGCCTGGCCAGTGAGTGACTCCTTGAGCACTCCAGGGCATACGGAGGCTAGATGCGAGCAGACAGCACTACAGCAAGGAGGGTTGTTTATTTGCGCTTGTGTGGCGGGGAGCTGGTGCCTGTCTTCCATGCCTCATACCCTCAGCTCCCTCTGTCCCTCTTCCCTGCCTGCTGGTGGTACCATCCGAGCCCCTGCCAGATGGTGGAGGTCCCAAAAGGGATACAGGTGAGACTGTGGGACAGGTGTTGCTGGCAGTAGAGAGAGCCAGGAGCAGGTCCCAAAGACTCAGCTGGCAGTAGCAGTGGGCAGGTCCCTGTGTGCACGGGGAGTAGTAGACCCGGTGCACTGTGCCTCACTTTGTAGCCAAAGCTAGCCTGGATCCCACAGTGTAGACCAGGCTGGCCTTGAAGTGGTGGCACACCTACCTCAGCTTCCCACGTGCCGGGGTTACAGGCATGAACCACCACGCTTGGCACTTTTGTGAGTCTTAATGTGTTTCCTTCTGCACTACACTGTTAAAATGGGGGACGGGCGACTGTGGAGCTGCCCCCACAGAGGCTTGTGGAGCCCCAGCCCTTTTGACTGCCAGGGCCAGACGGCTTTCGTCCTTCTCTGCACCCTCAGGACAGGCTCCCAGAGAGCCAGAGATGGTTAGGTATATCTCCGCACAGGGCCAAGCTGTCACACGGGTGATGCTTCAGGGACATTCCATTCCCCAGGGTCCATTCTCACCAAGCAGAAGATAGCGCATGGAAATTACTTCTGCATTCCCAGCTCAAGAGCTGGTGTACACCATCCATGCCCTTCATGGCGATGTGTGGCCACCTCAGGGCATCTGTAGGGACCTTTGTCTCCTGCCGGGCATAACGCAACTCCCTACTGAAGCTCGGAGACAGCGCCCAGTGCCTGTAGCTCTGACCCTTCACAGGCAGCTAAGCAGCCAGCGTCGTACTTCATTAGGCAGAGATTAATAACCATTTATTTATGTCTCATCTGTGGCTGAGGGACACTGTGGCAGTCAGTCATCTGTGACCACAGTGTCTGGGAAACAACGGTGCTGTTCAGTCTGGCCACCTGATTGATCACTGGAGAGGAGGGAGGAGAAGACGTTACCGCAAATAGAAATGGTGGTTCTGGAGCCGCTATTTATGCCTCCAACAGGGACTGACCCCATGACGTGGCAGCAGTTTCCAGTAAGTGGACCTTATGACCAAGGAGCCCTCCTCCCTAGGTGGTGGCCGTGGATGGAGGCTGTGGTCAGGGGCGGCCCCGGTGCTGGCCAGGGACAGGCTGACAGTGGCTGGCAGAGCTCAACGCTTCCACTCCGACCACAGGCTGGCCACTGACAAGACTGACACTCTGTGGGCACCCACTGACAAGATGCAGCCGGCACCCCTCTCCCCTACACCCCATTGCACGGCATAACACAGGGCTGCCGAGCCATGTGAGATCAAAGACGTGCCTTGTTTGTTTGCGTCTAGTGGAAGGTGGATAGGGAAATAGGAAATTTGTTGTGGTAAGTGCTAAAGCTGAGTCAGGGATCCTCTTGGTTCAGCATCAGCCGTGGCCCTGGCTCCCGTGACAGGCTTCCAACAGAGGGAGTTCTGTCCCTACCCGGGGCTGTTGTTCCTTCCCACTTTGTTCCATATCCCTTTCATCGTTTTGAGAAGCAAGTCAGGACATGGGATGCGTCACCTACCATTGCCCAGAAAGTGAAAATGGAGAAACCATACCCTAACAGCAACATGGCTCTAGTGATCTTTCTCCTACCCCGCCCGGCCCTTTAATCCCCCACAACACAACACAGGCCTCCATGGAGGGAAAAGAGGCTGGTTTAGTAGCGGAGTAGGGCTTGTTAATATTTAGAAACTGCTCCGTGTCCATTTGGCTTGGCCGTCCTGCTCAGGTTGGTACCTGTCAGCGAGAGTTATCACAGGAAGCCCCCACAGGTAGAGCAAACAGCACAAGGCAAGGCTGTGTCCACAGGCTCGAGGGGAATGCATCAGAACACCGTCCTTTTGTTTGAGGCAAGGCTGTGTCCACAGGCTCGAGGGGAATGCATCAGAACACCGTCCTTTTGTTTGATTACCTGGCTGCGGGTCTCATTTAATTTCTTCTGAAAAGAAACCCGTGAAAGCAGTGTTGGACATGCACAGGAACACGCTTGAAACACCGAGGGGCCTCCCCCAAAAGGAGCAGTCACAGCTGGCTGAAGGCTGCTCTCGTGTTCTTGGAATTGGCAAGGCCTCCGCTTCCCCATAGGACCCCTCATCTTGGTGCCAGCACACGGCAGCTTTAGACTCCAGCACCTCAGAGGGTGCAGGAGTATTGGAGTATTCGGCCCTCTCTCTCTCTCTCTCTCTCTCTCTCTCTCTCTCTCTCTCTCTCTCTCTCTCTCTCTCTCTGTGAAGGCAGGTAGGGCTGGGTTTGGTCAGATTCACACCCCAAATATGAGAGCAATGTGTGTCCATCGCTGCTGAAGCAGTGGGCTCTGAGGGCGTGCTCAGAGCCTTGCCCTCGAGCCTACATGGCTTGGCCAATTGTAAAGGCGCCCATGGAACCTCTTCCTCTCAATGGAGACTTGGCGTGAGTGGTACCAGGTGTGGAAAGTGGGGGGGGCTGAATTAAAAAAAATTGGTTCCCTTGCCTCCCCAAGTGTGCCTCGCCTAGTCTCTCAAGAAGGGGCTTCTGTATCACGTACTTACACACCCACCACATGCCGCCTCAACAGTTTTTGTGAAAGCTGTAGTGTTAAGAACAATTCTCCCAAGAGAACGCTATCCCATGACTCTGGGATATTTTTAATTGTGGAGTCTAGGCCAGACCTGTTATCCTAGAGATTGGAAACTAATGTATACCCTAAAATGTTCCCCTGCCCACACGCACCCCCTTCCTTCAGTGTTCCTTCAGCCTCTGAGGGGTCCCTCGATAAATGCTCTCCACACAGGGGGCAGAGTAGAGATCCTGGGTCCCAATCAGAGTTAACGAGGAGGACAGCTGGAGCGCTAGGGCATTCTCCAGGGAGAGATGCTGAGGTTGGAACTGTGTCTGGGACTGAGGACTCAAATGTACCTAACAGGAGGAGTCCTAAGTACTTAAAAAGAAACAAAAGCCCCGCTCCGAGGCTGTGAACAGTCCTGCGATTATAACGGTCCTCAGGACGGGGTTCATGCATTTAGCCTGACCTGACCGACCACACAGGTGTTTTCAGCTTTAAATATTCTGTTTCAAATCTTACTTGTCAACAGCATGAGTTGTTTAAATACGTGTCCCCTGCCTCTAAACTTAGTGGCTTTCTTTTTTCACAGCAGAAATAAGAGGAGAGAACGTGCTTTGAAAGCGGTCCAGAGCCGTATCTGTGGCTTGATGTTTTTTTCTATCTTTATAAAGATTTATTTCCATGCCATAGAAGCTGACTATATGCTTCTTATGACTTATGAATGTCAGACTCACTGAGTCTGAGTCTGAGTCTTTTAACCATCCGTTTCTCACTGTAGCTAAGCTCACCCCAGCCACACAGTAACATTCCCTTATGCACGGCGGATCAGATATTGATAAATATTGATATTATCCTAAATTGTATAGTGCAGAGCTGACTTGCTGAAAAAATAAAAGTCATTCTGCATCTCTCAGCAGATCCACACGCCAGTGGGACAACACAAGGCTGACACTGGGGACAAGGAAAATGAAGCCAGGGCTCTGGGGGCCAGCTGGGCCGGGAAACCATTCTGTTCAGCACAGCTCCCTACCTAGAAACTCTTAAGCAAAAACCAGGGTGGGGGGAAGTGGAGGGGGGGGCTGACAGAAAATGAATCGGTTTTTCTTTGCAAATTATTCTTTGCAAATTGTTTGCTCTTTGGTTGTTGGAGTCCAGGGCTGTTTAATTAGTAGACTCTTTAGAACAGTTCTGAAGCATAACTCTAAGAACCTGGTCTGGGACACTGGCTTCAAGCAATCTTTGCTCAAGGAGAGTGCCTGCCATCTACTGGCAGAATCCTGAACTTGCCCAGCAAGCCTGTTCAGGTACCACAATCCATCTCTTTTACTGGGCTGGCCCTGAGGGTGGCCTTGGTCCCCTACAGCCAACTCTCCAGAGCAGGGTGTGTGGAGATGGAGAACCAGGAATTCCCCGGCCTCTGCAGCCCAGAGGGGAGATCTTAGAGGCCAAAGGGTTTGAGAGTGTTCCAGATGCCTGGGGAGCACTTTTTGCAGGCACAATAGGAGGTAAGAAAGAGTCTCTACAGACCTAAGTTTCAGAAAAAGTATCTTTCCTCGGGAGAATTCCTGAGTCCCCAGATGGCTTTATGCCTCAGTTTCCCTTTGGGAAAACAGGAGTTCTGAGGACAACAGGTGGAGCTGGGAATATATCTGATGATCAATATCTGATCACTTATTTTATAACTTTAGTATAGTTATAAAATACTGAGACTTTCCCAAAGGGAGGCATGGCTGTCCTGGTGGAGATGGGCTCCTGTTGGGGAAATCTTCTTCCAATGCATTATTACTTCAGGACTGAGCTGTGGGGGGGGGGCATTGACTTGGTCCTGCTTCCTGATGCTCGCTGCACAGCTCACCACAAACCCTGTGAAGCTCATTTGCCAGCTTCATGCTCAAGAGAAACACTGTATTTTTAGTGGTTTAGAGTCCTTGAAATGTCTGGTCGCCAACATTTTCTACCCATGCCTATGACAGCACTGTCTTTTCCTGTCATAGGCTTTGTATGGCTTCAGAGTGTGCCTTTTGCAGAGCCAGCTGTCCAGCCTGAAGTTCTTTAGCCCTGCCCTGAAGCCAAGTTAGCTCCATTGCTTCTCTATCACCTCCAGTCTAATGAGCTTCATTTACCCCACTCACAGGAATCAGGTTAGCATTCTCCAGCAGCAGCCTGGCTGCTTTCTTGCCCCTGACCTCAACTTTCAGCATAACCATCCAGGAGGGCACACCAATAGGGTCCATGGCATCTTCTAAAGGGTGGTGCAAGAGCCAATGATGACCACCAGAGGGAGCCAGAGACCGACCTTTAGTATTTGGCTTCTCTTAAATCAGAAATGGCCTTTCTAGTTATTTTAATTTGCATATGTTTTTTAGCCTTAAATGTGGGCCTTTATATTTAAGAAGCATATAAACTTTACAAAGGTTAGTAAAGAACCATGTTAGCGTCCTTTATATAAGTTTGAGAAAATATCCAAACTCCACGGGCCTGGACAGAGCTCATCTGACTTCTGACCATGCCTGGCATCTAGCTGGTGGAACTCCCACACCTACATTCCTTCTCCTCTTCCTCACTCTCCTCAGACATTCTACCTATCCTCTTCTGCCTAGCTACTGGCCACTCAGTTCTTTGGTAAGCCAATCAGAACGTGCCTTAGCAAAGACACCATCCCACAGCGTACGTACACAAACACTCTGCATCAGCTCAGACCTTCGGTTTTAGAGAGTCTCCCCCACCCCATCAGAAGCTTTGTCTACCGCTGTGGAATTCTAACTCCGTAATAAGAGGGTGAGCCCATCCCAGGCTTTCGAGAGGAAACAGACCATTGCATGAAAACGCCCCTCCAACTCCACAGCCCATCGGACTCAGATTTTTGGCCACAAAAACAAAGCTTACTCCCTCCAAGTGGTGACTGCCCCATTCGCTCAAACGTTTTAAAGTACTCAGTAACTGGGACTGGGGAAGCAGCTCAGCAGCTAAGAGCTCTCTAGCAGAAGATCCGGGTTAGTTCCTAGTGCGTACACGGTCGACTCACAGATCTATAACGCCAGTTCTGTGGGATCCAACACCATCTTCTTACCCCTTGGGCACCAGGCATGCATATGATGCTCACACAGACATGCAGGCAACACACTTATACACATAAAATAGCATTTAAAAATTAAAAAGAGAAAGGAAAAATCGCCAACTACGGGGATAGTTGACAATCAGGTAAAGAAGTATGTTTATAATTATCTGCCAAGAGTCAGCAGTGCATAGATCTGTGTCGTGCCCTGGTTTCCCCCCCCTACCTTTTTACTATGTCTGGGTGCTCCTTCCCCTTTGGGCCAGGTTGAATCCATCAGCGCCTGTGCTGAATGACAGCATCAGAGAGGAGTGAGCGTCTTGAGATGATGTCATCCTGTACTGCCTGCCTAGGACCTATATTCCCTTTGTTCTTGAAAGGGAAGAGGAGATCAGACTTAGACACAACAGGGGTATGAAGATGAAGACCACAGGCCTTAGAGTCAAGGAACAGCTGCCATGGGAAAGTGGGGGAGGGGAAGGAGAGGTCGTCCGGTCCCAGACCTCAGAGCACGGCTGTGCCCATGCTGTGGCCCTGAGCTTCCACTAAAAAACTAAGACAATGACCTGGAGACCTGTAGGAGAGCTATCTAGCAGGTAAGGCTGGGGACCCTTCATCCTGGATGACTCCGTTCCATGGGTCACACTGGGAGAAGCTGATCCGGGACACTTCATCACTGTCCTGGTGGCCGTGTCCAACTGAAGAGGAAGGTTAGTCTTGGGAAGGCGGTGAGGAGTCATTTGCAGGAGAGTCCACTCTGTCTTCTTAGCTGTTTTGCCTGATAACAGCTAGCTCATTGTCCTTGGAAAAGGTGTAGACGTGAACTGGTTAGCACTGTGTACTTCATGCTTATGGCTGTCCGGGTTTGTAACCCAGCATCACTTTGAGTGACAGCCACTGGCCTTCTAAGGGAAGGAAGGAGAACTCATACACACTCAATTCCAGTTCTCAGTGCCACAGTGTTCTCTCTGTCTCTCTCTCTCTCTCTCTCTCTCTCTCTCTCTCTCTCTCTCTCTCTGTGTGTGTGTGTGTGTGTGTGTGTGTGTGTGTGTCTGCCTGTCTATCTCTGTCTTTCTCTGTTTCTCCCTCTCTGTGTCTTTCTCTCTCTGTCTCTGTGTGTGTCTCTCTCTATGTGTCTGTCTCTTTCTCTGTGTTTCTATGCCTCTCTCTGTCTCTGTCTCTCTCTGTCTCTTTCTCTGTGTCTCTGTCTCTCCATGTCTCTCTGTCTCTGTGTGTCTCTCTGTCTCTCTGTCTCTCTGTCTCTCTGTCTCTCTCTCTCTCTCTCTCTCTCTTCCTCTTGGAACTCTAGTGTGTGTAAGCCTGGGACCAACACTCCACTCAGGAAGGTGAACGCTTCTCTTTCCATCAAAGGCTGTTCTGAAGTTTTAGCCACTGTTCTTATGATCTGATCTTAAGTAATCACAGCATCCCCACTCGCTCTCCCACATGAATACACATTTCTATTACAGTAAGGGCTGACCCCAGACAGAGCTCTGAAGGAAAGCAGGGGTGGCCGGTGTGAGTGAGTGTAAAAATAAATGTATCTATATGAACAACTCTGGCGGCTGCACTGGAGAGTGATTTTGTGGAATTTCTCTGAACCCAAACCGGATTGTGTCAGAACTTGAGACACAAGGATTGGTTTGGGAAATGCAATGCAAGTGATTTTCATTTGACTACCAACATAGTAACGATGGAGGACCTCGGGATCAGAGCCCCAGGAGAGAGTGTGGAAAGAGAGGGAGCAAACGGGGATGGGAACTGACCTTCTAAGACTGGGTGGATAATCTCTCTTCACCGAGGTCACACAAACCATTCCACACGAAAACACCTAACAGTGACAAGCTGGCACACTCGCCATTTTGTTGAGGACACGTTACGCACACATTATTTCCAAGGCCACCAAAGCCAAGTTCCAGAATTGCTGGAGGTTCCTGCCCACAGAGCATCAAGTGAGGTTTGTCTGTCCTGCCCCTGGGGCTAGAAATGAGTGAGGGCTGAGGGTCATGTTACACAGGAATGACTCATGAAGAAGCTGGTGTGGTGCTTTACATCTGAGGCCAGCCTAGGATCTATAATGTAATGCTGTTCCCAAATAAAGTCATGAGGCAAGGACAGGAAAAAAGAAAAAAAATAAAAATAAACCCAACCCTCTACAACTTTCCAGGTTGGCCATAGTTTCATATTCACCCCAGCCTCGCTTCATGGGACTCTCAGATTGCATATTTTTTTTTTAAACCAGTACATGGTATCTCTCATTTCCAAAGTCTCCTGTCCTGCGATGGAAAGTTTTTCCACTGCCAACCAACTTTTATTTCCCATACACATATGGCCAGGGTCCGTTCTCCCTCGTATCTTAGGCTGTTTCAGGTCTGTCCAGTATTTTAGAGACCATTCCAGTGTCAGATAACTAATGCAATATTCCATGAAGAGAAGAGAAACCCTCCAGTTTGATGCACTGATTACTTAACGGCTGTTTGCTGTTTGGTACATCGTGGACAAAACCTTCCCACCCCTCCTACAGGACACTCTCCTCGTCTCCTCACCTGCAGGATTTCCTAGTAAGCCAGCATCCCTAGAACATGCACCAACAACACATTGCCAGGCACTGGCATGGTACCCTCTTTAGAGAAACCTTTTGCTTCGTGTGACAAATTAGGGGCAGAAACAAGAAAATGGTAATGCCCTGTAGACCCCTGGCATGAGCACCACCAGCTGGGTCTCTGAGAATTCCTCCCAGGATCAGCCACTCCTGTAGTTCTGAACACGGATGCTTGCTTCTGTGACTGTTTGGAACAGGAGCGACACATCTCACATTAGTCCGCTGTCTTGTAGGGAGCCAGGAGTTCATACAGCCTGGACTCACATTGTTTGAAGATGTGATCGTCGCTTTGCTCTCCAAGGCTGGGTTAAGTCTTCCTCGGATCCTCACCTTTGATGTCTGAGCCGTCAGAACGTTTGGGCTCCCTTTCTCTGCAATAATCCATCGCATTCCTTCCGAGTGAGGGGCCGTCTGTCTGCGAGGCTCCAAGAACTCCTGCCTGAGGATGCAGCTGTGCGGAGACTTTCTATTAGCATTCTGGCTGGAGGATCCCTTGTCTGACAAAAGGTAAATAAGCAAAAGCTACGGGTCTAGACAAGTCCCCGAGAGAAGATGGAGCACCGTTATCAAACAACTAGAAAGGACTGGCATCCTTGTGACAGTGACATCATTGGAAGACCCGGCTGTGGTGGGAAAAGCACGGGGTAGGGAGTTGGGGTGTTCCCCAGAGGAAGCTGCAGAGAATCAGACAGGAGCAGGACAGAGGCGCAGGGCAAGGTTAGGTGACGACTCGGTGCCCCCTGCATCCCGTGAGAATCCACTCACAGCATTGCCATCTGTAGGACATCCGTACCGTTGTATGGATGGGTTGTACCCATATTGTCTGGTAAACCGCCACCACCAAGACATGACAGCAGGATGCCATGAATCCCAGAGTATGCTGGAAAGCAGCCTCTAGGGGTACCTGGGATGGGATCCCCCCCCTCGCTGCTGCAAGTGCAAAGTTTATCATTTGTAGCTAATCCTCTGTCCCCAGCCTGTACATACATGGGTCAAGGTGTGGCCAGAGGAACAGGGCTTTCTTTGAATTTTAATTAATAGAAAAATATATGAATATTAGTGCAAGAGAAAGGATGAGAATGCTATGCATACCCACGCACACAGATGTTACCTGGTCCACAGAGGATTTAGGGGAGGGTTTAACTGCTAGGGGCAGGACACAAACACAAACCATGCTGTGGTCCTCAGCCTGAACCTGTCACTGCTGTCTGTCATGGAGAGGTCCCCTCTGTCATGAAAAGCCAGCAAAGGCAACAGAGAGTGTGGGATTCTGCAGACCAGAAGGTTCCATTGACCCGGGGACCCTGCTGATGTAGGGGTTGGGGCAGATTGTCATGGAGGAAGCTACTCATCAAGGAATAACTATGATAAGGAGGTCATTTGCAAATTGACTCAAACAAATCTAGGGTCCCGAATACATGGTTTTAAAAAGACTTAAAGACACCCCTCCCCGCCCCTGCTCTGATGTTCAGAAAGGAAAAATTCCTGTCACTTATTTCTCATTGCAAACCCATCTGTGGTTTCCTGTAATGAGGAGGCTATTAGCAAGAAGGGGTTTCACTGGGCGCTTCTCACCAGACATAGGGGCTACAAGGCCATGTGCGGACTACTCAGGAATGAGTGATGAGACCCAACACCAGTAACTGGTATCCTCAGGACGTCATGGGGCACGCTCACACTCACCTCCGTGGCCTTGCCATCTGTCCACATTCTCATTAGGCACAAATCATGGCCTTTAGTCGCCATGGCCAGGAGTGGCGTTACTGGCCAGCCATTGAGCATAGCAAACTGTATACTTTATGCATTGCTCCGGAGCTGAGGTCATGCTTTGGGTCAGTCCTGCTCTGTGTAACTTTGTACATACCTGATCGAGGCCCTTCTAGAATTTCTTTGGTTGTGTTGGAGTTGGCAGGGATGGAACAATCTGAGACCCATATGGAATCACAAGGTGATCTTGAAGGACCAGCATTGTACGTACTGTCTTTCTTGAGTTTAACAGCCCTATGAGACCAGCACTCACATCACGCGTGGCTCAAAGGGCCTGGGGCTCTTGGCCCATGTGACACCATCACCACCATGCTGAAGAGCTGTAAGCAACAGCCCAGCAGCCAGCTCTGTTATCTCATCCCAATCCCCAGGGCTCTGCAGATTGTACCTCCAGCCTGGAAAAGCTCTTAGACTGGTGGGACATCACTGGGGACAGTCACCCAGCATTGCATGGGGCACAGTACTCAGCATTTCTGTCTGAGATGAACTGCTGAGTTCATCCAAGTCTCTGTAGGCCATGGTCACTGAGGCGTTACAGTTCAAGGGTCACAGACGGCTCAGTCATGGCATTGTCCTCATAAACGGACAATGGTGTCTGTAACTGGAATGTGGGGTACCAGCCTTGACAATCCACAGATCAGAAAACATGATCCCATGTCCCAACGACATGGGACTGAGGCAGAGACTTAAGCAGAGGAGCTACAGACTACAGAGCACCTTGCTTAGCTTCTGGAAACCACCCCCCTCTAGGGAGCTGGTTCACCCCCGGAGAGGTGAGAAAAATCAGTAACCTCAAATACCTCCCAGGGGAGGGCTGCATCACTCATTGGCCTAGCTTTCCTGATATGATTGCATGTGTCCATGTTTCCTGGCATGATTCAGATAGTTCGGTGGTTCCTAATCCGTGGGTTATGACCCCTTTGGCAAGCTTCTATCTTCAAAAATATTTACATTGTGATTCATTTCAGTAGCAAAATTACAGTTATGGAGTAGCAATGAAATGATTTTTATGGTCGGGTGTCACCACAGCACAAGGAACTGTATTGAAGGGCCATAGCATTGGGAAGGTTGAGAACCACTGGATTGGCTCATAGGTGGTAATGTTTTGCATAAATAAGTTACTCATTCAACTTTACTTTCTGATTTGTGATGCCCAGACCTTGGAGCAGTCACCCTGCCTCTGAGCTTGCTTTCAAAATGGATCCAACCACTGCTGTAAAATGGAGTCAGTCGGGGCAAGGCACGGCCTAACGCTGGGTACCCCCCCCCAGCAGAAATGAAGTTATTTTGAAGAGACATCCATGCCTTACTTTTGGGCCACTGAAACACTGGACTCCAAGTAACTGGAATTTCCCTTGGAGTTTCCACAAGAGGAAAAAAGGCTGAAGTTCAGTGCTAGCCAGAAAGGGAGGTTGTCTCCCAGGAAGAGATTTCACACTTGGCAAGAAAGCCTGAGCCAGTGATGGGCCAGTGATGGATTTTCCCAGAACTCTATTTAAACCTCAGTCAGGGCCCCAAAGATGGGCCTGGTTGGGGGCCAATGAACCTCTCCGTCCCTCTTTCCGGTGTTGCCACATTGAATGAATAACCCATTTCCCTTTTCATGATGGAGCCTGGTCTGTTAGATGCACATGGTTACAACACTCAAGTCTTTCTCGGGTCCAAGGTTGGAGTGCAGTGACCTTTGTAATGCCCCTTCGCTCAGTTTCACTGCAGACAAAGACTTTATACTACAATATGTTTCCAGTAGACGTAGATTCCTAAAAGCACTGAGAGCCCAGGGACAGCAGGGAGGAATATCAAAGGCTGGGGAACAGAGGGGGTAAAAACCTGGGAAGGAGAAGGGATCAGAGCCTGGGGGGGAGCAGAGGGAGCCGTTAGTATCTCTGCGTTTTGTGCCACCTGAGGCAAGGAGGAGACAGAAAATGCTGCGGGCGATAGCTGCCAGAGCTCAGCCTTGCCTGGTGCCACCAGCCTGAAGAAGCGTAATGTGGCTCTTGAAGACCCGAAACCACCGTGCTTCCCTCCCCAGAACCCAACAGTAGGAAAGGACCCTTGCTTCAGGCAGCGTTATCCACCCTAATGAGATAACCTTGTCTGCTGAAAGTAAGCCCCCAGCTGGTTCACCACTGCCAAGGGGACTGTGCCAGGGGATGCGGAGTAAGGTACACAGGAATCACAGAGGGAGTGCCTCCCGCCAAGAAAACGCTTAGCACAGCCTACCAAGCAAACCATACTCACCTGTGAGAAAGCCTGCGGTGGGTATACGTGCAGTATGAGCAGAGTTCTGATAGGGCCCAGCCATGTGCCCTGACTCCGAATATGGTATCCATGTCACTTCTCTGGATAATTTTGGATAAATTTTTGATTTGTTGCAGATATATATTCTGGGAAAGTTGCAACCGCATTTCACCATTTCCCTTAAGGTTTGAACAAAACAAGTGAACGAGGCATTTCTTTTCCATTGTCTGAGGAACGCTTGGTGGCGGAAAGTGTTGTGACACACCCAGTGTCACCAGGCCCAAGGAACCACTAAGAAATGCCCGTTTGCCCAGAAGAAACGGGGTCAACATCGTCCGCTTCTGTGAGCCAATTCTGACCAACACTGTTATGCCCAAGTCTCGTGCAATGTTTCCTGAAATTGAGTGAGTTTATTATTTATTTATCCACGTAGGAGGGTCTAGCTAATGAATCGTGTACACTGCCCTGGAGTTCAAAGATAGGTACGGGGAGGTTAATAAATATTTTGGTTGTCAACCAAAATGACAGGAAAAAAAAAAAAAGATTCTCTGAATAAACATGCTGTTTGCTTGAAAATGGGCAGGGGGACAGAAGGCCAGGGTGTGGAAGAGAAACTTCCAGGGGCAGTTTTGGGCTGTGTGGCCACAGAGCAGTGCCAAGGTGGCCTCTGTTCAGGAGGCAGATGCTGGGAAGGCAATCTCACCCAGCAGCGGTGGCTCTGTAAAGCTCACCCGACAGTTCCTATCAACCAGCAGGAGCCAAGCAAGACACCCTGTATCAGTATCGTGGGTCTGTGGCTCTATGCACTTTGGAGACCAGAAGGCTCGTGACCTGTGACCTGCTGCGGGGACCTTGTGTCCTGCCTGCCTCTTGTTCCCTGTGTTGGAGCCGGGAGTTAACTGTCTGGTGTGGCTGTTAGTTACGCTCCTGAGCTGAAGTGTGGGTGGCTCTTGACATGCTGACACAGAGCGAGAGAGGACTATTTGACATCATTCCTATGCACACAGATTTGCACAGTCCTCTGCACACAGCTCCTGTGCCTCAGACAGAGTGGGTTTGGCGAAATAACGACCGAACGACAATCTTTCCACTCAGGACCTCACCCCCCGGTGGAGATGACATCTGCGGTTCTAACGTGAAGCGTCATGCGTTTAGACCCTTGGTCCCCAGCTGGTGAGACTGTTTCTGAAGGCGGTGCCACCACCTGGAGGTGCAGACCTCTTAGAGGAGTGAATCTTGGGGTTTTACAGCCGGGCTCTACTTCCTGTGTACTCTCTGCTTCCTGGCTTCTCGTCCTGGCAATGTGGTCAATCTCCTCACTGCCACTGTGCCCTTCCCAGCCACTGTGTACTGTACCCTCAAACTGTGAGGAAAAATAAACCCACAAGTTGCTTAGTCGGGGATTTGGTGGTAGAAATAAGAAAAATAACTAATATAAGGAGTGATGGGTAGAAAATCCAACAGGGGCCAGGAAAATGTGTTTAAGAGTTTCGAAATAAGGTCATCAAGAAGGGACAAACACTGCCCACCAGAGACCATGAACTCTTCACCTGACAGTGGCTGAACGTTCCTGGAAGTCAGATAGTAGGTTAGAGGTCTCCACTGACCACTGCGGAGAAATAGTCACTAGACCTCGCTGCCTTGTTCTTTCTCTGTCAAATCTATCTTTCATCTCCGTCTTTCTCCCTGTGGTGCTTTGAAAGATGATGGTCCCCCAAAGGGTGTGGCTTCGTTACAGTAGACATGGTCTTGTTGGAGGAAGTGTGTCACTGTGGAGGCTTTAAGGTCTCGTGTGTGTATATGTGTGTGTGTGGGGGGGGGGTTGTGGTTGTGCATGCACGTGCATATCTGCTTGCTTTTGCTAAGTGCTCAAAATACACAGTGCGAAGGACAATTCTGTGCATGGGTATTTGCAGTTCGCCGCAGCCTGGCTTACCCCCACAGGCACGTAAGTCAGGCTTTGAACGCACACAGATGCCTTTAGGCTTCTCCTGGGTGACCACTCGAATGCTCTTTTGCCCAGACAAACTTGCTTTGGCCTTATTCAGAATTTAATAATTTAATGTCCACATCCCACAGCTTTGCCTTTGCCAGAGCAGCGGAAGACAGTGGCTGCAGGCTCTTCCCGGAGTTGCTGCTTCCTGGCAGAGCCTTTCCCACTGTGGCCTAAGCCCACAGCCTCCACAGACACAGAGATCTGCTGCCCAGCGGCTGCTACTCCAGATCCCCCATCATCCTCGGCCACGCTCGGCCAAGACCTCACTTCCCACTTTCCGACACCGGAGAGCCAAGAACAGCTTATTGGAGGTGTTTAAAAGTGAGCCAGGTGATTCCCCAGACCCGACTGTGTTCCCCCCGCTGCACATGTGTGAAACTTTCAAAATCAAAGGGAACTGGCTGTGCTCTGTGGCTGTGGCTCTTGGAGTCTTTTTCAAACAATGTCTCATGGATGGTCCTCAGTCGCAGGACCCCCGGTCACAGTACAAAATGAACGTCCGAGTGATGACACGTGGAACCCATGTTTAATCGGGAGGATTAATGTCATGATTTCTGACATATGGTGCATCAGTGGCGTGCCAAGAAAGGACCGTGACATAGGGATGGTTGCTGGGTCCACAGCACCCACAGGGTTTTCAAAGTCCCTGACCCACTGACCTCTGGTGGTTCCAGAAGATGGGTGTTATGGCATTTCAGTTAAGAAATGAGAATGCACGGTGTTTTGACAGGGGACATTTATTGTCCAGGCCCAAACTACTCATGGTGTCATAGCCAGGATCAGAAAAATTCTATAACCATAAAATTACAGCATAAAATTAGTGTCTGCCACTGCTTCTCACACCAGAGTAGGGGCTGGAATGTCAGGTGTGTCTCCTATATCTGGCCCCTGAGTACTGATGGAATGAGAGGGCCTGTGTTTCCTGGGCCCCCTGTCTCCAATTCTCTGGGACTCTGTAATTTCTCTGTTTCCGGAGGCAGAGGAAAAAAAAAAAAAGTCTTTTTTTTTTTTTTTTTTTTTTGTCTGCTGAGCAGTTGTGGAGGAAAACAAGCTGCCATCCTTGTCCTTTCTGTTTCTCTAATCTGTCAGAGTGCCTGAAGGGTGATTTACAAGACCCTGGTCTAGTTAACACTGATAGATTCTAAACAAACCTCAGCATGTCTGGCGCGCAGTGTCTGTGAGTGTGTGTTCTACATTCTGCGTCTTGAGGTGACACCTTCAATTTATTACTCCTGTTATGCAACTTTGCTTTGGTGCCTGGCCCTGCACCCCCATGACTCTGTGTTGAAACACATTTTTAAATCTCCGCCTTGCATTCCACAAGAGCCGCGGGCTCCTTTATTTATCGCTGTTTGTGAGGAGGTCTGAGATCATGAGCAAACTATCCAGTCACAAGTCAGGGATAAGAAAAGACTTCCTTCCACATTAAAGCAAGATGGACGGCCCTCTGTTGACACGGGTTATCTCCAGTTCACCCTCTGGCACGGCCCGCTGGCTCCATTTGCTGGCTCTGCTGCTGCCCGGTTGCCCCAGGCCCTTCTACTTAGCTTGCATTCCTTTGTCAACCCCGTCTGGATGACAGCACATACGTTCAGACGTTGTGGAAGGGGATGGTGGAGTTGGCGGTGGACAGCCTGAGCAGGCTACCCAATCCGTAAAGAAGAGTAGAACATAAATCAAGAAAGCGCCTGATTCCTCGTGTGGAGAGAGGGGAGCGTTCAAGGAGCAGAGCACGGGTGGAAGGTCCAGGCAAAACACAGGGGTCATTTCTCTTCTCCCGCCCTGAGTGTCCCGAACTCAGGTGACCTTCATGCTCTGAGCCGTACACTGGCCCCGTGACTGCTAATTTTTAGGCAGAAAATAGTTCATCTGTAACTCCGAGGGCTCTCCGCGTGCAAACTGAACTCAGGAGCCTTGTGAGAGAGGAATCTAGCCGACGCTCGGCCTCCACAAGCCATGGCTCTCAAACTGCCCGAGCACCGCCTACCTGTAGCTCCATCACCAACTCCCAGCCCGGAATGCCGATGGCCATGGCAGCCAGGCGCCGTTCGCGCCAAGCAGGAATGGTTGGCCCTGAGTCCTGAAGCAAGGGCACCTTCCAGTCAGTTCTGCGTCTCCCAGACAGGGGTCTGGGGTCCCCAGTCTCACAGTGGCAGGCAGGGGTGCTCTCGCTTGGGTGCAGAGACGAAGGTCCCCACCGTCCAAAGCCCGGAGTGGGGGGCTCCTGGGTGACAGCGCTTGGAGCTCTTGGGTCTCGGGCACTGCGGGTGCTGGGATTAGAACTTCTCGCCCTTTCACGGTTCTTGTCTGGGTGGAATAGAAGATCCCAGCCCACTGAATGGTGAGAGTAAGATGTGGACCGTGCGAAACAGCCAGTATTCTCAGGGTTCCCGGACCCTCATCTTAGTTTATACTTCCCCTACTTTGGCTTACGTTTGATTTTGACGCGTGTTACTTACCTTCTGGGGTGGGAAGTTACAGCTTTCATTTTAAGTCTTTCCATTATTAAATAAATATACTGGCATATAAAATGTTTTTTTTTTCCTTTCTAGGCTCTGTTCTTAGTCATGCCAGCACCTTTTGAAAAGTGCTTTCAATTTTCTATTTTAAGTCTGTCTGCCTCCTTTTGTTTAAAATGTGTTTTTTTTTTCAAACTTAACCATGTTGGGTCCTTTTAAAATATATCTTTTTGTCTATTAGCTTAACTAACGGCTTTGTATTTCATATTATCACTAATACACTTAGGTTACTATTTGATTACATCTGCCTGCACATACATCTATTTTTGTTTCTTTCAACTTTCTCGGTTTACTTCAATAAATCAATTATGTCAGTTTTTCTCTTCTATTATATTTTTTTTGGAATATCACATATTTTATTTTAGGAGTTACCCGACAGAATATGATATGTATCTTTGAGTAACTAATGTTTAAACTAATGGTCTTATTAGTTCCCTGAAAGGTAAGAGGGTTCCACCAGTCAGCCATGTTGGTTTTTGTTTGTTTGTTTTTGTTTTATGAGGCAGTGTTTCTCTGTGGCTTTGGAGACTGTTCTGGAACTCGCTCTGTAGACCAGGGTGGTCTCGAACTCACAGAGATCAACCTGCCTCTGCCTCCCGAGTGCTGGGATTAAAGGCGTGTGCCACCAACGCCCACCTCAGCCCATGTCCTTATCTAGTATTGTAATATAAAGTTGCACTCTCATCCACAGTATTAAACTCACATTACAGTATCAGTATCCATGTTTTTCTATATTATGTTTCTCTGGCTCCCCTCAAACTTCCTTAGGTGGCTTTCTGTTAAGTACTTGTTCACAGTGATGAGAAAAGCAACCCATCCACCACCCTCCTCATCACCTGGCTCGGCCACACCTTCACTGGCGGGCATCCTGACGGGCCCATCTGTGGCCTTAGTCTGATTTTCCCCAAAGCCTGGGGTTGAGCCTCTGCTAGTGGTGCAGGTCTACAGCCAGTGTTGACACGCCTGTTAAAGTCTTTGCCTGTGTTGGTCCTGAGGTTTTACTACCTTACCCGCTGAGTTCAGGAGCCCTTTGTCAGACTTTTTTTTCCGTGCAAACTTTTCATCCCAAACTGAGATAAATTTTGATAATGTCTTGTGAAGAACAATGCTTAGTATTTTGAGTATTAATTTTTTTTATATTCCTTAGAAAAATATTCTGATGTAACAGATCATCGATCTTTGCCTATTTTCTCTATAGCCACCCCAGTTATTACTGGCATTTGGAGAGGACTCCGCCTAACAGCTGCAGAAGAGATTTTTTTTCCCCAAATTGAAATAGTTGCTAATATAGGTGGTATTTATTCTGTGTTCAAGTAATCCCTAAAATAGGTGGTGGACTAAGGAGCATAAGAATCATGCTTCTGGCATAATGGAGCTAATTGGGAATAAAACATATGTATTTGGAGAATATATGAATATGTAGTGTTTAAACCACACAGATTTTTAAAAATAGCCTGGCCGCGGGGAGGGGGGGGGTGGGTGGGTGGGGTGGGGAGGGGGCGGAGAATGTATCCCTGGTACATGAAAGGGCTTTGGGAGAACATTTCCCATGGAGGGATACTCCCTTCGCCTAGAGGCAGGAGGGAGGGCCTAGTCCATACACCAAATGACTTGACAGATTTTGTTGATCCCTCCTGGATGGCATTATTCTCCCTATGGAGTGGGGGTGGGAATGGGCTGGGAGTGGGGTCAGGGGGCATGGGAGGGAGGGAGAGGAAACTGGGATGGATAAGTAAAATAAGATAAATAAATAAATAAATAAATAGCCTGGGAACCATAAAAGTATTTTAAAATATTTCAATAAATTAAAAAATATTTTAACTAAATAAGACGTAGGTGCTTAGGGGGGAATTTAGAATGTTAAACACATATATTGGAAACTTAGAAACATCCCAATCTGTAAGATTTTAAATATTTGTGCCTATACACTAAAAAAAATTACACAAATAAAAATAGTCTTATATCTAATGGAGAACTTTGAAAATTTAAATATTTAAAATATTTGTACTAGGACTGAAAGAGATGAAGAATTTAGACACAAATATAATGCAAACTGTGCAAGATTCCTATGATAAAAATTATTTTAAAATTGCCGAAGAAAGAAAATTCACCTAGACAAATTGCCTGAATCTGAAGATGTAGTATTTTAGAGATGCCAACATTCCCATTTTCCTAACTACATAGGGGGATATGAGCTAAATCCCAGGAATGCTCAGCTACCAACAAACTGAATCTGAAATCAGACATCACGTTAAAAGACGTATATGATCCACAAAAAGTTTGGGAGGAAAAGTAGAGTAACTAAAATAATGTCTTAATAAACAATCAAACAGTAAAATTATAGCCTTTGCATGGCTGGATTGTCATATAAAGCTATATTAAATACACAGCATGTAAGTAATAGTAACAAATATATGATACAGTGTTGGTATGCCATTGTGACAGAGGCAGCATGGCCTTGTCATGACGGCAGATACAACGTGGTGTTGCCATGGTGACAATACACCATGGTATTGTAATTGATGCAGTGTGATGTTACAGCCATAGGCAGGTCAAAAGGAAATGGTAGAATTCAAAAGAAAAAGACTTACATCTAGATACAGAAGAGTGATTTTTACAGAAGGTACATTGTTGATATAATAAAGAGTTTTCAGCCAAAGATGCTGGAACAAGTGGATACTCATACACCAAAAAATCAAAAACATGCCTATACCTTGGCACCCTCTGCAACTATTAACCCACAGATCATAGACCTGCATGTGAAATGAGAAGCTTTAAACTTTCTACCAAAAAACGTGAATCACAGTTGTGCAGACAGAAATGAGATATAGTCCCAGATTTGAAAGACGAAACTAATAAATTTGACTTTAATAAAACTAGAATCTTTGCATGGAAAAAGACACAGCTAGGAGAATGCAAAGTACAGGACATGGATAAACTGCAAATCTTGACTTCGGCGAAGTAGATTTATGAAGACTTCTACCCTTAACCTTTTTTGCCTCTCTCTCTATTGAGTACTGTTACAACTGAAATTAAAATAGAACCCAGCCTAGGGTTGAGGCTCAGTAGCAGGGCTCTTGGCTAGATTTCTGGAGAGGCCTGCATCCAGCCCTCAGTGTTGTCAGGAAGTAAAAACAGAACAGGAGCTTTTGGCGGGAGATTTTCTTGACAGTATTTTATAAGGCTGAGATGCTGGGGAGGTGTAGGGCATGCTACTCATAGAACCGCGCAGAGCTATGGTGAATTGTTCCTGCACCATAGGCGGTACACACATGAGGGAATCCAGACCACACAGGTGATAAACATGCTTTCCCAATTTGTGTGGTTATCTGGGGAATGTTCACACGATGACAAGACAGATTCGTTCTCAAGGGTTCAGCCAAATGCTAAGAGCCTTGAAGTCATCAGAGCAATGTGTGCTTTGAGAAAAAAAAAAAAAAAACTTTAAAAAACACCCAGGAATTCACAGATCTGAAGACAGATAGCAGAGGACGACGTGCATAGCTAACTGACAAGCAGTGACAAAATTCACATTTTAATCCGGAATCGGGGAATCCAGCTTTGGGACTCTGCTGCAAATCGTTCAAGGCTGGCGAGAGGGGCTTCTAGGCCAGCCACTCGGTGGCGCCAGAGGGCCTCACAGGAAATCCCACAAGTCAGCTTAGGTGAAATCACCGGGTATGGCAGAGCCAGCCCCTCCACCCAGCGCGGGTGAGCAACAAGTTCTGTATTCTGTATGGATGTCACATGAGATGAAGCAGGTTCATAACTCATCTGTGACTCACCAGGGGAAACGAACGAACGGGGGACGCTCAGGAGGCCAGTTGATCCTAACCCTAACCTCAGAGTTCCCTTCTGGGCTTCTGCATAATGAATTCTGACTGTCCTGGCTTGCTGTTGCACGTTTCCCAGAACTGATTAGAACCTCTACTGGTCCATGACTTGAATGGCTAAAAAGGAAAATATGCAAACAAACACAGTCATGCTGGTTTCAGTGGGTGGGGACGAACGGATGGTTCCAGCTTTACTCGGTTGTTGGAGAGCTCTAGAAAAGTGGCTCCTACCCAGATACCCACCGGTCCCTTGTAATAAAGACAGCGGAACGCTCTGGTGCCCGCCTCATCCAGCACCTGTTGCGTCTTGGCAATGATCGAGGTGCACCGTCACCCTCAGGCATCTGCTCTCTGCAGCCATATACTTCATTGCTCATGGAACTAGGAGGTGCAAACCGCCCTTTCTCTGTTTTGTTTTTTCAGTATGCTTGGCGTTGGTATATAGAAAAGCTACTGGTGTGTGTGTGTGTGTGTGTGTGTGTGTGTGTGTGTGTGTGTTGTATTAATTTTTTATCTTGCCACTTTGATAAAAAGTGGTTATCAACTTCAAGAGATTTTTTTTCTTTGTCTTTAGAATCCCTTATATATAGCATCATATCTAACACTGGCTTCTTCTTTTCCTAGTCTATTTGTATTAATTTTATTTATTACTCCTGTCTTGTCCCTCTAAGACTTTAAGCACTATTTTAAATAGGCATGAGAGAGTGGGCTCCCTTATGTGGTTTCCTGTCGGGAGCCGCATTCGCCATTGCTCCCGACAGTTTCCAATACACCATAGGTTTGTCACACAGAACCTTGAATATATTGCAATATGTTCCCAAGCCTTTCCATGATGGTTTTGTTTTGTTTTTTTATTAAGGGGTGTTGGCTTTTTGTTGAAAATCTTTTTTTCTGCAAATATTGATATGGTTATATGACATCTGTGATAAATTACATATGTTGCTTTACATATGTTGAACCATCCTGAATCTATTGGATGAATTCAGCTTGACCATAAGAATGATCTCTTTTATGTGATCTTGAATTCAGTTTACAAGGGTTATATTGAGAAGTTTTGCATCAATGTTCATTAAAGAACATTGTAGTTGTGTGTGTGTGTGTTTGGTTTTGATATCAGAATAATATTGGTTTCATCAAGATATTTTGAAAGCATTCTTACCCTTTATATTTGATGCAATAGTAAAGTAGTACTATCCTTCAAAGGTCTGATAGAATTGTCTTGTGAATACATCTGTGGGTTTTTTTCTCAGTTGGAAGATTATTTATTATTATTATTGCTTCAACCATGTTGCTGATGATAGGGTTTTTTTTTTTTGGATCATTTACTTCTTCTTAGCTTAACTTTCATAGGTCATATGTATCTAGAAAATCATCTATTTATTTTAGATTTTCCAGTTTAGTGGACTATAGGTTTTTACAGCATGTCTTTATGATTTTCTGAATTCAAATGGCATCTGCTGTAATAATTTCCCTTTTTAGCTCTAATTTTATTATTTTGTATCCCATTTTTTTCACTTGGTTAATTAGACTAAGAGTTTATTAATCTTGTTTATATTTTTAAAGAACTAACTCTTTATTTATTCTTGTGTCTTACTTTTAAGTTTTTATTCCATCAATTTTTACTTCAACCTCAATTATTTCTCCCTGTACTCAGCTTGTACAAGCAAGATACCACCACATCAGAGTTCAAAATCTGGAGACTCTTCCGAAGCTGTGATCGGCCCTTCCCTCCTCTTCAGCACTTTCTCCCAGCACCGATGATTAGGGATGTCCTCCGTATGCTGTGAATATGTATCTCTCATTGGTTGATGAATAAATGCTGATTGGTCAGTAGCCAGGCAGGAAGTATAGGTGAGGGTACCAGAGGGGAGAATTCTGGGGAGAGGAGAGGCAGAGGACACCAGAGAGGGAGACACCATGTCGCTGCAAGCAGTAACATGTCAGAGTATTACGGGTTAATTTATAAGAGAGAGCTAAGCAAAAAGAAGTCTGAACCATTTTTAGTTAATATAAGCCTCTGTGTGTTTATTTGGGACAGCAGGATTGGGCTGGAAAGAAACTCCATTTTCAAATGGCACCCACTGTGGGGGCATGAACCCACAACCCTGAGATTAAGAGTCTTATGCTCTACCGGCTGAGCTAGTCAGGTCTAAATGGCTGTGGGGCCAGGCGGAGCAGAAATCTCCATCTTTACACTGACTTCCGTATTTTCCCCTTTCCTAAAGAACATTGATGCAAAAATTCTCAATATAACGCTTGCAAACTAAATTCAAGATCACATAAAAGAGATCATTCTTATGATCAAGCTGAATTCATCCAATAGATTCAAGGATGGTTCAACATGTGTAAAGCAATATATGTAATTTATCACATAAATGGACTCAAAGACAGAAGTCACATAACCATATCAATAGTTGCATAAAAGGATTTTCAACAAAGAGCCAACACCCCTTAATAAAAAACAAACAAACACACACACAAAACTGTCATGGAAAGGCTTGGGAACTTATTGCAATATAATCAAGGTTCTGTGTGACAAACCTATGGTCTATTGGAAACCACATAAGGGAGCCCACTCTCTCGTGCCTATTTAAAATAGTGCTTAAAGCCTTAGAGGGACAAGACAGGAGAAATGACATGCTGTGCGTTTGAGATGGGGGTGGAGGGAAATGGCACCTTTATCTTTTTAAAGATACAAAATCATTGTCACATATTTCTGGGATACCATGTGATGTCTTGAGACTTGCCCATACTATGCAATGCTCAGAATATGATAGTCACTAATGTCTCCTCAAATTCTGCTGTGTGTGTTTGTCAGGGATGGGGTGACTCTCTCTCTCTCTCTCTCTCTCTCTCTCTCTCTCTCTCTCTCTCTCTCTCTCTTTCTCTCCCTCTCTCTCTCTCTCTCTCTCTCTCTCTCTCTCTCTCTCTCTCTCTCTCTCTCTCTCTCTCTCTCTCTCTCTCTGTGGTGGGGGGCAGGCATGCTCATGTGGCATGAAGAGCATGTGGAGGCCACAGGTCTCCATCTGTATTGCTCGATACCTTGTTTTTTGAGACAAGGTTTCATCACTGAACCTGGAGGTTTATAATTTGGCTGGATTAGCTGGCCACGCCCATCTCTGACCCTGCCCCAGCATTGCCACACCCAGATTTTGGTGTGTGTGTGTGTGTGTGTGTGTGTGTGTGTGTGTGTGTGTGTTCTGAGGAATCTGAACACAGGTACCTACACTTGAACATTTTATCCACAGAAGCATCTTCCGGCTCTCAGTAAGTCGAGGAGTCAGAATATATAGGTTTTGAAGACTTGATTAAAAAAAAAAAACTTAAATTCAGGAGACTCACTCAAAACTATATAGCATTCACATTTCTGTGGAAGTGTGATAGACTTTCCTACCAGTATTCACTAAAGAATTTCCAGGATGTGTGAAAAATACCAAAATTATAGGTGCCATTACATTTTAGGAGAAATTAATATTTTGGTAGTTTTATTTCAATATAATTCATATACCATACAAGCCAGTGGTTTTTAGTAGTCTGTGTTATGCAACCACAGGACAATTTTAGAACATTTTGTTCTAAAAAGAAACCTCATACCTATGAACAGCCTCTCTGTTTTGCCAACCACATCCCTTTCACCCAATCCAGTCCTTGGCAACCATCATATACTTGGAATCTCTATGGGCTGGCAGAGTCTGGACATCTGGTACTAAAAAAATAATGGAATGTGTGGGCCTTTTTATCCTTTCAAAATTTTGTATTTGACCCAGATATGGTATCTAATGAATCTATGGAATGGTTTTTCTACATTAACGCCATTATAAAGAGCTTGGAAATTAAAAACAGAAATCACACACAGAAATTAACCAGACCCAAAGTTGATGCATCTCCAACAACTTCTGTATCATTAGAATAGCCCCCTTTGAGGCAGTAGAACCTCATATTCAATGTGAGGCTTTCACTATCAAATATATTTATCTGACACCAAACCAGAAAATCCATAACAAAATTAGAATAGAAAAGTAATTCGCTCCCCATAACTCCTGTCCACGACCTTCATTCAGGCGCGGGAGAAGTCTTCCCTTGTGCCTTTCTTATTCTCTTTCCTTCATGCTATAGCAGTGGACCAGCTGCGTGTGTGTGTGTGTGTGTGTGTGTGTGTGTGTGTGTGTGTGTATAAATAACATTGGCTAGGTTCTTCATATAAGACTGCGCAATTTTCTTTCTGATACCCTGCAAATCTTTACAATGCCTTTCTTATGAAAATACATATTAATACATGGCACTTAGCAAAAAAAAAAATCTATCCATGAGCAATTTTCTTTGAAAAATCCAGCTGTTGGAAATAAACACATCTTGCCTAATAGGAGAAATGAAATTAAAGAGGCGTGAATTAATACTCGCTTTCTTGATGGGAAAATGCAAAACCGGTTACTGGCCATGAATAAAAGGCTGTCGATTCTAGCTAGAGGAGGTATTTTGAAAGGGACTTGTAATATTCTTGAAGTGTACACATGGAACAAAGTTACATGTTTATGAGACAAATTAAATGCCTCTGATTCCTGCCAGGCCTAAGGTAGTTTTGGGGCTGGGTGCCATGGATGTCTCCTCAGCCTGTGAACTCTCCCTCCTACCATTTTCCTTACTGCTAAAGCAAACAGAGTATGCTATATCCACCTCCAAACACGCAAATATGTTTTCCAAGCCCTAGTAAGTCTAGCTGGAGAGGTGTGGCCAGCACCTTGGCCCTCAGCAGGCTGGGGATTTAATCCTCAGCCTGCTCTTGAATCTCAGACTAGTCGTTTTGGTTTTTCTGACCCTCGGATTCCTCAATTATGAAACATGGGCAAAAATTCAAAGCCTTCTGCCTTGTTCTAATGATTAATTAATGTGGCCAAATGCTTAGTCTGAGGTCTGGCCTGCCGTGGTTCCTCTGTGAATGCCACTTGGAGTACTTCCCGGAGAAGATTTTTAGACAAAGATGATTAGAAAAAAGATTTAAGTTCACTCACCTTCGACTTCTGCAGGCAATCCCAAGCATGTCTGTTGTGTGCCCAGCAGACTGCTTTTGAGTGACCATAAATCTTCATTAGTCCTGATGGCAGCTAGACACCATTAACGGGAGCCTCAGCCCCCATGGCTCTTGGAGCAATGTCTGTCCTTTGCCCCTTCCACTCTGGAAATCAACTGCTCAGGGCTCCTTACACCCTCTTTGGGGTGTCCTTGACCCATTTCTTGGGGTGCAGTGTGTTGGTGCACATAGCAAGAGGTTGATTTGACAGTAAAGAGTGGAGTTTTTGCAGTGTAAATAAACATTCCTGTTCTTCGAGACACAGGGCTCTGCAGAGACCGACCTGCGGCAAAGGGAAAAGGCTCCTCTGTAAGTATCTTTACAGCTCTGTGCTCTTAGGTGCCTGGGTGCAGTCAGGAGGGTGTGCTCTTTCTATGAAGACAGTGTCTTGATAACTCATACCCAAACCTACCATAGCCATGACATGAGCAGCCTACTGGGGCCAAGACGTGGCTTGCCTTTCTGTCACTAACTATCCCGTAGGTGTGGAAAGGTATTTCGGAGCAGCTTAAACTTGCATTTATTATCTTACTATTTACTCGGACCGTCATTTTGTGTTTGAGGTATGAGACTTTTTGTGTAGGCATAGGTTCTGCAAACACTTCTTCCCCCAGTGCTCAGGTGGTAATTTTCATTCTTTATTTCAGTGATGATGACTTCTTACGATTGTGTGTTCCCCATCTAAGCATTGCACTTCTGCTGCCAAACTTTAGCTGTCTTTGCCTAATTCAAGCTCCCAGTCTCTCTGCTTTCTATTGGAATTCCAAACTCTTTTCTATTTTTCTGCGATCTATTTTGGATGATTTAGCTTCCTGCAATGTGACACATGGATGACAGTTGTTGGGAAGAAATCGAATTTGGTACTGTTTGCTGGAAGACCCCATTTTCCCCTCCCCCCCCAACAGAAATTGTCCTGTTTTCGGAAGATTGATGGGCCACCCACGCTGCCTGCCGCATGGTGCCTCCCATTCTGTAATATATTAGCTTGTCTCCAGTCAGCACCCTGCCCTGACACTGTTAAACAGTAGGCTGTGAAACCATACACTGTGACCACCCCCCCCTTACTGTAACTTAGAGGTAACTGTAAGTTTAAGAAGTCATTAGAAGGAACAACATAGATGCTTTAAATTTCCAACTGAATCTTAGGATCCAATGTTTTTTTTTTTTTTTTTTTTTGAATCTTCAAAAGGCCTGCCAGCATTTCGGTTTTCAATCTGCAGAAGAACTTGGAATCTATCCTGTGATGATTATTCCAAACCTTAGACAGGGAGTGATTTTCTATTTATCACATTTTCTATTTGCTGTATTACTATGAGTGCCATTGTGTGCTCAGTTTTAAATTTTTCATTGCTATCATACAGATCTTAACCGAATCTCCATATATTTATCTCATATCTGTCAACCATTTCACAGTCATTCATCCGTGAACGTTTCTGTGAACGCTGTGGGGTTTTCTACATAGCTAATCAGCATGATTGAAAATAAATATGGTTTCACGTTGTTACTCATTTTCTTTATGTAAGTCTACATACAGGGTTTCAAAACAGCGATGAGAGAAAACACCTTTGCTATTTTCTTGAACCTAGGGCGAGAATTTCCGTGTTTGTTGTAAAGATTGGTGGTGGCAAGGCCATTTGGCCCAGGCGTCTTTTGTCAGGGGAGGAATTTCTGTTCCTAGTTTGGTGAGAGGGAACCTTCAGAACGGATACTGGGTACTTCACAGGCGTCCTCTGTAACTACTGAGACAAACCAATTTATTTGCCTATTTAACTTTATTACTAAGGTTAATTGAAGTCATTCAGGATACAACAAATATCCAGTCCTAGCATAAACCCCATTTATCATCCTCCACTTCATCTTGTTAAAACGTTGAGATCTTCTGTTTATATTGTGATGAGGAATGTGGCTCTGTACATTTCTTTTTCTTTTATTTGAATAGATTTGATTTTTATAATGATATTGGCCACATAGGACTGTCAACTACCCAAGAGTATTTGTGCAAATTTATTGCTTTTGCCACTTGCTTGGCTGAATTCATCATTGAATCTGCCTGGGCCTGGAGCTCCCTTTGTAAGAAGGTGGGATGACTAACCTTGGCTGTCAATTTGACACCTGGGAAGAGGGGACTGATGAATTATCTCTATCAGATTGACCTATGGGGCATTTTCTGATGGCTAATTAACGCGGGAATGTCCTGCCCACCGTGGGTGCTATCAGTCCCAGAAAGCTGGACCTGGGTTGTATAAAAAAAAGCCTTTAATCCCAGTGCCAGGGAGGCAGAAGTAGGTGGATCTCTGCGACTTAAAGGCTGTCCTGGACTACACAGTGAGTTCTAGGACAGCCAGAGGCACTACATAGAGACCCTGTCTAAAAAAGGAAAGAAAAGACAAATGGAGGGTACCTACCAGAACACGAGCTGAGGAATAAGCCCAGGAAGTTTCATTTCCGTGGTTTCTGCTTCAAGCTCCTGCCTTGGGTTTCTGCTCCGGCTTCCCTCAGTAACGGACTGTCATCTGTGAGCTAAAATAAATGCTTTCTTCCCCAGATTGCTTTTAGGTAGAGTGGTTTGTTTGGTTGGTTGTTTGTTTTTATCACAGTGACAGGAAAGCCAGAACGTTTTTTAAGAACAAACGTAGTTTCCTCGTGTATTTACTTTATCTTTGCCTTCCTGTGTGAGCTAAACAGTATTATTTTTCTGTGGATATCTTCCCTATGAGTTTAAATTTACTGACATAAGAACAGTATAACGTACCTATTTTGTATTTCCTCTGTGTAGAATCTACAATAATACAGCATTTATCATCCCCAGTACTGGTGAACTCTACTCTGCCTTCATCCCTGCTAGTGTAGCTGGAGGGTTAACACTTTTATCAAATTCCTCACTGCCTGTTTTCTATTTCATTGATTCCCACACAACTTTTTTTTTTTTCCAAGTTTCTTTTTTCCTTTCTTGTCAGATAAAGAATGTCTCAGTCTTGTAGCCTAGCTTGCCTTGAAGCTATCGTGTAGCCCAGGCTGGCCCTGAAGCTATTGTGTAGCCCAGGCTGGACCCTGAAGGTTATTGTATAGCCCAGGCTGGCCCTGAAGCTATTATGTAGCCCAGGCTGGACCCTGAAGTTTATGGTGTAGCCCAGGCTGGCCCTGAAGCTATTGTGTAGCCCAGGCTGGCCTGTATCCCATGATGCTCATGTATCTATCTGCCTTTCAGTGCTGGAATGACCAGCATGCACAGATGTGCCGTGTTTGTGTTTGACTCTTCCCAGATCCCTGATGAGGACAGAAGGCTGTTAGTGGAGACATTGTTTCTTTTTTATAGTAGACATGAGTGTTCTGGCCTGACTCATCTGTATCTATCCAGTCAGTGCCTAGGGAGATTTATTTAATGCTGTGTTGTCTTTCAGTTCAGAATACTTCCTAAGTTCTCAATTGACTTCTCCTTAGACCCATGTGTGCTCTAGAAAGGGCCACACGTTTTTAGTCTCTCTTGGTAAGGGTCCTATTATGTGTTGTGCTGTTGCTGGATGATGTGTGCCCCAGAGTCCCCCTAGGTCAGCCGTCCTTTGTCAATACTGGGTTTTGTTATCTAGGTCCTGTCTTTACACAGACTCCAACTCCTATTACGTGTCCTCCACGTGTCACGGGCTCTGTGGTTCAGCACCTAGACACCCGGGGTAGCTGTGGTCTCTGGTTGCAATGAAGGAGAAGCTTCATTGTTAGGGAATGATATCATTAATGAGCAGTTACACGCTGGAGGGTTGGCACTGTATCAGCGAAACCCTCCTGCCTGCAGTGTTAATATGGCTGACCTGGCCTTCTTGTGACTCACGTTAGCACAGCCAGCATTGTATTCATTTTAACTCTCCGGGTAGGTTTGTGCTGTTAGTAAAGGGAGTTTCTTTCAAGCGCAGTATATCTGAATTAAGCCCTGCGAATCGTGTCCAACCTGATGTTTTTGGACTTTGGGTATGTTTAGACCGGTTAAATTCAGTCCACAGGCTGTGTTCAAACGTGGCATGTTACCACTCACTTTTATGTATCCCATCTGTTCTCTCTCTTTCCTTCATTGTTTTATGGTTGTTTCGGTTTTGTTTTGTGTATGTCTAACTTAACAAACCATTTTTATTTCATCAAACGCCCCTTCATAGTTTAGGGATTTTTTAGAATATTAACCTTTGTTTTTTAAAAATCCTTTCTGTATTTGAGAAAGGTTGTCATTGGTTGTCACATGGTTTTACTTTAACGTCTTGGTAAATCCCACAATAAATGACTATTTTCAGTTCAGATATTTCTGTAATCCCCAAGGCTTCATGTCGTCTGTCTGGCCAGCAGTTCCCGGGGGCAGTTGGATACCTTTCAGGTCTGGTTTCTGACCTTTGTGGTGGGATTAAAGAGCCCAGGGCCTGGCGCCTTTGCCTACACCAAAGTTTTGCTCTGCACCTCTGCCCACAGACAGACATGTCTCTCAACCCCTCAGTCCATGCCCAAGGCAGCTTTTCAACATCTTGGTGGGAGGCTGGTATCACTCCCTGATCTAGTGGCTCTTAGCCTCAGTCTGTCAATGAAGACTGCATCTGAGGGGGGAAATGGTGTTCTGTCACCCCAGGACAGCCTCACACTCTATGACTGGTGGACTCAGAGAGCTCCTCAACATAGAAAAGTCGTCCTCAGGGTATCCACTGACCCCAAAGAGGAGGGCTATTCTTGGGCAGCCAGGGGCTCTGATACCAGAGAGCCTGTATTTCATACTTCTAACCCAGAAGGCTAGGCATGGCCGTTGCTGAATAAGAATTCACATGAAGCCCTTCCTATAGTCAGATTACTCTGAAATAAATTAGCCGTCTCCATTAACACCTCCCTGTGCTGAGAATGACACTATAGGCTTGAATTAGATCCATGACCCCTGGTTCTGAGCTTTCTGCTTGAGGATTCCAAGCAAATTCTCAAGTTCACAGCCAGCATCTGCTGGGAGTTTTCCTTTTGGGAGGAGGCTGTGTCTTTTTGCTCCGACCCAAAGAGATCCGACCTCTGATCTTACGCAGCCTGAAGGCGCATCTATTTACTGCCAGTGTGGATGCAGCCCAAGGAACCCATCAAAATCACCAAGACCCTATTATGGAGGGTATGGCAGAACTGCAGGGACTACTTAAACCCCTTAGCTAGTGCACAAGCCTTTTGTTGTTCTTAAACCCCAATCTCATTCATTGCTCTGGCTCCATTGTCTTTATATTTCCGTGAACACGCACATTCGGGTGCACTTCTCACAGGTTTCAGATTTTGAAGTGGACTGTCTTTTCTGACAGGATGCTGACCTTGGATGTTGCCGGGACCAGCCCAGCACTTGTGGCAAAGCCTGGAAGTGGTCCCTTTCTAGCAGGCACAGCCCACACCTTATACTGCATTGCAGTTTTGAAGCGTTCCCAAGTTAGATGCATTGATAATCGCGTCCACTTTTAATGTAGCCTGTTCTGCTCCTCTCCCTTCATAACCGCAGCCACTGGGGAGCCCCCTGGTCCCCTTGTTTCAGAGTCTTTGACACTCACTGAGGTGGAGGAAGGAAGGGGAACCTCGGGAAGGGATACACAGAGTCCAGCCAGTATGGCTAGCACAGAAGCCTGCGACCCCTTCTCAGAGTGCGGAAAGAAGGTCTGGGAAGTCTTATATCCCAGGACCCAGGTGACTGCAGCAACAGCAGCCTTGCTCGGTATCCAAAGAAAAGATTTGTTCTGTGGTCCTAATGGAATCTACGGTAGAAAAAGCATTTCATAAAATGGTTTTTACTGTATTCGGAAAAATCCACCCTTTAGCCAGATGGATCAGAAGTAATATTTGTTCCAGAAGTGTCCATATGTTTTGAGACACACTAGCAAAGCCAAGCCCAAAAATGTCAATTTGCTAAAAGTAGGGCAAAACCACATTTTCTTCCTGGAGAAACTCAAGATCCCAGAGAGGGAGGGGGGGGTTGGACGTGTCACTTTGGACTGAGTGGAGGCAGAGTTGCCATCTGGACACAGAATAGTAGCTCTGGAGCAAACACCATCCTGCCTCTGGGCCTTCCAGAACTCAGCTCTCTACAAGGTCCTGGCCTTCTTGCGATGACATTGGGAGATGTAAACAAACACTGGCTCGTCATCCATCAGAGACCGGAGCATTCTGAAAAGTGCTGGGTGGTTTTGAGCTTCGGGAATTTGGTGCTGGGAGCAGAGAACAAACTTGTCACTAAGAAACCAGAGTACTGGAAATAGACAGGCTTGCTGACTCTGGGAATACAGACAACCCACCCAGCCAGCCAAGTCCCTTAACTCCTCCTTCATCTCCTTAAATCAAAATTCTTTTCAAAAGTGCATTTGAGAATTTGCTTCTAAGTCTGGAAGTTCATCTTCATCCAGGCCAAGCTTTCACGGTGAAACCTAAGCCATCCGGCAGTTGTGGGTTGGGGGGGACACCAATTATTTGTAAGACCCTTAAATCATCTGGTGGCGATGGGGAATTTCCAGGTGCTGAGCCAGCCTTGTGGAGATCATGGAGTGACTGACACGCCAGCCATCGGGGTCCAAAAAGCCTCATAGCTTGATCAAATCAAAGGTCCTGTCAGGTTCCACTGGCAAAACGTGTTCACTCGTTAAATGCTCCTCAAGCAAAAGGCTGGCTACCCTCAGTGTGCCCAAGAGAGCTGAACCAGGAAAGCCACATAGCCCTGACTCTCAAGTAGCTAGTGTCCATTGCCCTGACGAGAACAACATCACGCATTTAAAACGGCTCTTTGTAACCAGCACATTTTGCGCAGAGATCTGAGATGCTAATGTCGAAGCATGCCTCCTATGTGTGGAGAAGACCGAGGAGGCAAGCTCCCTCCTGCCGTACACCGGGTTGTGGGAAAAGCCCTTACTGTGTCGGGATGCGTTAATGCCATCAGATGTGAGCAATTGCTAACTGTCAATACACCTTAGATGAGTATAAATCCACACTATTAAAGGATCAAAGTCACAGAATTTCTTAACTAAATGGAGCGAGCCACTGGCTTATAGGAGCTGCAGATGCACACAGTTAAGTTACAGCTTGAACTTTTTTTTTTTTTTTTTTTAAATACAATTAAGAAAGCTAGCCCACTAAGCCCAGGACAGGGAAACCCAATACAGATGTTTGTCAAAAAGGTATTTCCTCTCACTTTGTACTCTGCTGTCCATCTTTGTTCCTGAGGTCTCCTCTCCAGTCTGCGGTCCTTATCTCTTCTTTGGAAATTAATCTCTTTTAAGAAAGGAAATCTTTGCCACCTAATAAACTGATTTAGTAATTCCCTATTGGGTCAGATTCCACTTACACACACACACACACACACACACACACACACACCTTCTCAGCTCTCGTACTGGTCTCCAGAAAGAACCCCGGACAACAGCGACATTAGGCAGTGGTGCCCGGCGCCCACAGCAGCGTCAGAAGGAATGACAGTGCAGGCAGAGCTGGGCCACAGCCCACTGTACAGCATCAGGAGGAGAGCCCACGGCTACTGCCTCTCTCAGTCACAGACAGGGGCATACTGCGGCCCCGCACAGCACACACAGAGTCTGGGGGAATAGCCATCCAGGCCTACCTTGTTGGCAAATGTTTGGAGGCTGTAGACTGCCAGTAACCACAGGTGTGTCTTACCTCAGAGCCACAGTAAGGAAAGAGGACATGTTTGTGCAGTTTGGCTATTGATGTTGACCAAACATCAGCTGCATCGTTTTTGGGCTGCTTTAAAAATCAGGTGCGGGGGTGAGGGGGTGTGTTTGAAAGAAGGTAAATGTTGAATGTAAAATCTGGAATAATTTCACCTGGGTGGGGAGAGGTTGGAGAAAGAGAACACATTTGGAGAAATAAACAGCCAGGACCCCAGGGGCACGGAGACATTATGTGCCATAGCCTCTCTGCTGGTACGTGGACGTCTTCCTTGGTTCACAAGCTCTGCATGTGGGCTATTTTACATGTGAAATATAAGATAAAATAAAATATTAAGTCACAAGCAATAAAAACATTAGAGGGATTTAGCTGAGTGTGATTGTATATGCCTATAACCCCAGGACTTGGAAAGTCAAGTCAGGCTTTAATATGTTACCTGAGACCCTTTTTTTTTTTAAAAAAAAAATTACAAGTATCTAGATATTTTTATTGTTGTTTTTCATCTTTTTAAGGCCAAGTCTCATTATAGGGGCCAGCCTGACTGTCTGGTGATTCCCTACCTTCCTTTGTAACCGTCTCTTATTTTTATGCGGTGTCAGAAACACTGCACGTGGGTGGGTATTAGCTATGAAACACCGCATTTTGGTTTATATTTACTTGTTCTTGGAGAATGTTAGCTCTTTCCTGGCTCGAGTCAATACGCTGAAGAAATTGACACTCCGCTACTACCAAAAGCCGCAATGAAGAAAGGCTACAGACATCCTTGCCTTGTCAAGAGCCGGCACAGCTGTTCTGGGACCAGCATGGCTGCTCTGCGCCTCCCCTGAAGCCACAGTTCAGTGTCCCCTGCCTTTGAAGCCTAGGAAGAGGTGTGTGCTGGGGCCAGCCTCAGCAATGCGTGCCTCCCCTGAAGATGCGGTGGAGGGGCTATCCATACCAAGGCCAGCCTTGGCACTGATGGGTACATCCTCTTCATGTGCACATCTGACCCAAGAGGTTGGATTCAGAATCTCAACTCCAAGCACCATGAAGATAAGACAGACGGCGAGTTCTGCTTCTCAGCTCCCACGTCGCCGCCTTTTTTTTTCTTTTAATTTAAAATTGGTGTTGTACCAAGGATAATTTTCAAAACAAACAAGTTATTATTTCTTTTGGTGATTTTCCAGCCTGCACTGCCCCCAGTGTGTCCAAAGCTGCTAATCGCCTGGCTGAGCTCACCCTGACCTTGCAGACTCTACCCCTGCTAACATGCTTTCTTCTCCAGCTCCCATGGCTGAGAGTCTGTATCATTCTGACCTCTCTCTCCTAAAGGCTTTAGTCTCCTCTTCCTGCTCCTCATTAGCTCAAGCTGGGTTCAAATTCACTGTATAGCCAAAGGTGAGGTTGAATGTCTGACCCTTGTTTCTACTTTACAAGTGCCAAGACTTATAAAAGAATGCATCACCAAACCCAGTTTGAGGTGGTCCTGGCAGCGAACCCAGGACTTTGTACATTCTCAGATCCCCAAAGACTGTTTTCTTCTGATAAGGTTCCACAATCCCTTCTCTTATCACAAACGTTCTTACAAAGAGTTCTTCCATATCTACTTTCCTTTTCCCTTATTTGTATGACCACGTTAGAGCCTAGCATCTTTAATGTCTGTGACTTTAAAATGCCATCCTGAGGACACAGACTCACATCGAAATCTTTATGTAAAAGGAGTTGACCACAGACGGATAGTAGCTAATGGCTTTCGCGGTTGTGCTTCCATATGCTGAGCTCGTGGTAATGCGCTCTGAAAGGCACGCCCTGCTCATTGTTAGCGGCTCTGGGATCCGCGGGGCTGGCATGTGATAACAGACAGCATGGTTACTCTTAAAACAGGTCCTAAATGGCTTTGCCTCAGTATTTACTGGGGCAAATGTGTCTGGCTAATTCAGTTAACACGGTGATTAGTGCAAGGTTTGACTCCGTCCCGCGTTGGCCAATCAGTTTTCTGCTCTGAGCCCACACACGGCCGTCTCCTTCCTCCCACAGTCTTGCCTGATGCTTTACAGAGGCACACTGAGTGAATGAATTTCACCAGATCAGCATAAACCCATGTGTGAACCAGGCCTCTCTTGCTGTGTCTACTTGACTCTAATTCTGGGCTGCAAAAATGGCTCAACAGGAAGAGGCCTTTGCTGTGAACTCCTGACAGCCCTGGTCAGATTCCTATCATGCACATGGTAGAATGGGGGTGAGTGACTGCAACAGGCTGTCCAGTGAGCGCCACACACCTCTTGTAGCAGGTTCAATCACACACACACACACACACACACACACACACACACACACACACACACAGACACACACACACACAGACACACACAGACACACACAGAGAGAGACACATACACACACTCACACACAGACACACACACAGACACACACAGACACACACAGAGAGAGACACATACACACACTCACACACAGACACACACACACAGACACATACACACACACAGAGAAACATACACACACACACACACACACACACACGGACACACACACAGAGACACACACACACATACACATACAGGGAGACACACACACATATACACACACAGAGAGACACATACACATACATACACACACATATTCACACACACATACACACACACACACTAAAAACTGCTTTTAAAAGAATATCTACTGCAGTGTTGAAGGATGATTAGAGTTGTGTTCAGTGGTGTAGAAGATAACCCATTTGACCTTTCATCATCCTCAAATCCTGTTTGTACCAAAGGATGCTGTGGTGCTCTGTTGACGCTTGGCTTTCATTGCACTTTTATTGTGTATAAATATTTATAGATATTTATACATACAATCAGGTTCCTTAGGTCCTCAAGAACGGACATGCTAGTGCTAAAATGATGAGATTTACTGCCAAGCTGCTGGTATAATTAAAGGGCCATCAAGTGTTTCAAGAAGTACAACATTTATTTCCCCACTTGGTAGACACAGGAGGAATGCAGTTCAAGGCTTTGAGCTATAGAATGAGTGAGTTCAGGGTCAATCTGGACAACTTACTGAGACCCTGTCTCAAAAAGTGAAAGAGATAGGTGTGTAAATGATAGACTACACGCCTGTGTGTGTGTGTGTGTGTGTGTGTGTGTCCCTAGATTCTTCCCAGTATTGACAAAGGAGAGGGAGGAGGAGGAAGAGGAGGGGAAGGAGGAGGAGGAATTTGAGCAGACATGGAAACTGATAATTTTTTAAAAATCAGGGTGGGGGTTTGGCATCCCTCTCAGGCTTTCAAAGAATCCAGGGTGGGCTGTATATCTCATCTGGAACTATTTGAAAAACCAAATAAATGATTTACAAAGACACTGACTGACGTTCGAAGCTGCTGTAACTTTCTATCACAATATTTTCAAGTTTTCTTTCTATGATTTACTTTTATTTTCTTAATTATGTTCGTGGGGGGGGGGTGGGAGGTATGTGCACATGAGAACATGAGCCCTTGAAGGGGAGAAGATGGCATCTGATCCACTGGAACTGGAATCACAGGAAGTTGTAAGCTGCCTCATTTGGGTTCTGAGAACTGAATTTGGATCTTCTGGACCTGAGTCCTCTGGAAGGGCAGTATACACACTGAGCCCCCTCTCCAGCCCCCGCGCACCTTTCCAGAACAAGTAACACTATGAATTTCTATCTTATCCCTCTTTTCACACGCACATAAGTGTGACACACACACACACACACACACACACACACACACACACACACACTCATACATAAGATGCAAAACTTCTAACATAAGTGAAAATTGCTCCTTTACACTGTCCGTTAAGGAAACAACAAACATTCTTGTGCAGACACATTTAAAAATGACTCTGAGACCTTTGACTGTGACCTTTGATTAAAAAGCAGCAGACCTTGTGTCGGACTGTTTAAAACTGGCTCTGCAGACACTCCAGAGCAGAGTGCGTGCAACAGCCACACCCCCTCCCAGAAGCCAACCGTTTCCAGAATTAGGAATCAGAAACCAGACTGTGACCTTGTTATCTTCCCCCACTAGTCATTTTCTTTCTTCATTCTCTTCTTAGAATTTTTTGTTTTGTGTCCTTGAATGTCATTTAACTTGGTTTGGTGCTGTGGCCCCTTCTGGCTGCTGACGCACGGTCCACGTTCCTCCTTGTTCCGAGCTTGGAGGAGAAGTCTTGGTTTAAGAATCTCATTATTCCGGTAGACAAAACAATAATCCCCCCCCCACCATCCCCATGTATTGCAGGGGATGGGAAGAGCGTGTCTTCTGTGTAATGGCATAAAACTGGTTATTATTGGTCATTGGTTATTCCTTGATTGACACGCCGTGTGTCACTCCTGCCATGTTGTCTGGAGCTCCGAAATACATTCTGCAAGATGAGAGCTGTCGTTGACGGGTCGTGGAGAAGAGTGTTGGGGAAGGTGAAAGGTGAAGACTTGCAGCCTGCATTTCCTCTATAGAACAAAGGTAGAAGAGGGCTGTTCTAGGAGCAAAGGCGTCTACCGGTTAACACAAGCGTATTTTACTTTAATGAGTGGCTTGGACACACTGTGACATATGCATATACTAGTCTGCAATGAGCACACCTTAAGGAGGAAGATGAGGTTTGGGAAGAGGCGGGAAGCGTTGTTTTAGTCAAGGTTCTATTGTCGTGATGAGACACCATGACCCTGGCAACCCTTATAAAGGAAAACGTGTACTTGGGGGTTGGTTTATAGTTTATAGTTTTAATCCATTGCCATCATGGCAGGGAAGCATGGTGCTGGAGAAGGAGCTGAGAGTTCTACATCTGGACCAGCAGGCAGCTTCTGGAACCTCAAAGCCCAACCACCAGCCCCCACCCCACCCCCAGACATACTTCCTGCAACACGGCCACACCACCTGGAGCCGTTAGGTCATTAGGCCTTGGTCATTAGGAAAATGACCAAGCATTCAAATATGAGTCTTTGGGCTCTATTCAAACCACCACAGATGTGCACAGAGGAGGCTGTGAATAATTATTTGTAAATAGTTTCCACAGATGATCTAAATTTAAAAGAAAGAAAGAAAGGAAAGGAAGGAAGGAAGGAAGGAAGGAAGAAAGGAAGAAAGGAATTATTTCTTGAAGACAAAGTTAGAAGCACCTGCCAGCAACTCAGGACCGTCAGTGGTTCGTATCCACCACTTCAGGAAAAGGATCTACTCAACTTCCTTTTCCTGGAGATGCACAACATAAATACAGCACGGTCCGCATCACACCTGTTTTCCTTCATTTTGGTAACATGCCACTAGTGTTGATTTTCATAAGTGAAGACGGGGTCTGCAGTCCCACCCTACAGATCCAAAGGTTTGCACTGTTGTTCACCTAACTTTGTCCTCTCCCAACACTTGGAGGTAAATTCCACGGAGGCCTGCTTGTATGTCCGGTTCTTGTCCTGTATCAGGACAGAGAGGACAGTTGCCTATGCAGACTCTGCAGCACAGACGCATTCTCTAACAAGCCGCAGCTGTGGAAGGAACTCAGATTTAAGTTGGACAGAGCTTCACAGCAGTCAAACCCAAAGTCTGTTCTTGCAGGTTGGACAACGCTGGTGAGAGACCTGCTAATGTTCCTCATTAAGTACCGTGGGTGGCTGGGCCTTAAAATCGATGCAGTCCTTGTGGGGGGAGTGTGCTTTGAAATGCTTTCTGACTGTGTCCGCCAGGTGAAGGGATCTGTGGATGAGAACCCACAGATCTGAAGGAGGCTGTTTCTCTCCCCGCCTCCCTTGGCCAAAATGCCTCTTCTCAGACACAGCCTTAAATCATCCGAGCCTGACTTTGCTTGAGTTTGATTCCTTGCTATTCCTAGAAAATCTGGCCTTTCGCTTTCTCTTTTCCTACACAGAAAGCCAAAGCACAGGCCTGTCCACACATGAGTTTATGTCCCGTGTGTGTGTTTATAGATTTGAGATTAATTTCCCACATGTCTAACTCTCACCCGGCATCTCTGCAGATGGGTTTTGTGACAGAATGTAGACTGGAAAAAAATGAAATGATGACTTTGACGGTAGAGTCTTGGAAATCAAATCTCCTCAATCCATCACATTTATGTCCCAAGTGTCAAGGACCACTTTTTACTCGGGTAAGCGGAAGCCATCCTGTGTTCTCATAAGAGTCGGGTATTTAATCTGAAAAAAACAAAAAAAACAACAACAACAACAAAAAAAAAACAAAAACAAAAATAAAAAATAAGCATGGTGTGATGTTTTAGGTGAGGATTGGAACCGAAAGCACACCCTCTCAAACCAAACATCATCGAAAGTAAAACTCACGGCCGGTGCTACAGATGTCTAATGGCGTACTTTGTAAAGCACTTCAACCCCCTCTGCATTGCTTAAATACAGCCCGCACACACTTTTACCTTGCCTACCGGAAGTCCACGGATACGCTCTTTCTTTCTCAGATTACCTCCTGGAGAAATTTACTTACATCTCAAGCGTCTGGTCATTCACGTCTCTGCTCCGTTCCCCCTAAGGCAGTCCGTCCACCCCGTGGTGTCTGCCAGTCATTACCTCTTTGCTTTTGGTCATAATGTGCAGTACACAATCGTTTCAGAATGTAAAGTCATTCTCTCTGTTAAATGTGAATGTAATAACTAAAATTGGGGGGTGGATTTGGAAGAGTCAGACAAGCCTGCACGGTGGAGACCTTTGTCTGTACAAGGAGGGCGGGCAGGAAGTGCATGGTGGCTTGCTGGGTTCCCGAGGGACTGCAGGGCCCACCCTCCAGTCTGTCCCTCTAAGTGGGTCACGAGTGCTCCCATCACAGCGGCACCGACACCTTCTTCTCTTCTGCTACAACTCAACACCAGCCTGCCTGCTGACGCCAGTGTCTCCCTGTGACACAACCCCTGTCCATAGCATAAAAACAACAACACAAGCAAACTTTACTGGAGCTGTAGAGACGAGACAGCTCATCGGTTAAGGACACTGCCTGCCTTCCCAGAACACTGGGGTCCAGTTCCCAGCGCCCACACGGCAGCTCACAACTGTCTGTCCAAGGGATCTGAAGTCCTCTCCTTCCTCTCCAGGGCACTGTATGTCTATAGTGCACAGACATACGTGCAGGAAAACCACCCATAGTTACAAAATAAAAGCAAATAAAATCTTTAAAAAGAAACCAACTCTATATGAAGGTATAAACTGCAGTACACTAGACTGATTTAAAAGCTTCATTGAGTACGCTCCCGTCGTCTTTACTCAGATGTAATTCTCTGCACCCAGTTATGAGAACTTTTAATCTTTCTATGGATGATCGCCATACGCCACCTCCACACTGTACACCACCAAAACAAGTTCTGTTGTTTCCCTTTTAACCAACACAACTTAATGAAATCATGGCCTCCACCACTTCTCTTTCAAACAGAAGCAATGGGACTAGCCCAAGGGAAGACAAGAAGACCAGAAGTCACGTCTCAGAATGCAACCATGCAGATACAATTCGGGCAGTGGTGGTGGGGATTTTTACTGTGTGTCTGTGCGTGAAGGTGCCAGGGTATGTATGTTTGAAGCCCAGTTTTGTGAAGAGGTGTGGATTTGTGTAACACCGTTGGCTGAGTAGTTGCCGATGGTTTCGGCAGTGATGCCCCACAGTGCTGGACAAATTCTGCTACACTCTGATTGACATAGATCTGTTACCACATTTTCTATCAAAGTTTCCAAGTTTTGTGGGTTCAGGATCATGGCTGTCAGTTCTGATCTGCAGTAAAATCGAGAATCGTGCAAGGATCAACACTGTGAGAGCTCTGGGGTTGATAAAGTCAAGCCCTGGGGTGTAGAGGTGGCTGCCATACTCTCCCAATGATAATGCCATTGGCTGAAGCTATAGTCAGTAGATGGTTCCTACCAGGGGCAACCCAGGGACTTTCAGCCAGGGATGGAGACAGACTTGGGAAAGGACCATAGATAGAAATGGAATGTGCTATTTCTTCAGCGTCTCTTAACACTGTCATGCTGTTTAGCCTAATTATTTCTCCCACTGATTGCCTTTTGGAAGCCAGGTCACTGGATTGCCTTGCTGTGCCCAGACTAACAGTAACCAGGGACTTCCCCAAATAGTCAAGAATAAAAATAAATGTCCAAAATTTATGGGTGGAATGTTGCCTAAGGGGTGGCTGATTTCTCACAGCCACAGCTTTGCTGGTCCAAGAAATTCCTCCTAGACAAAGCTCATGACCTTGTTCAGCTCCCTGTCAGCTCCATCAACATCTCCCAAATTTGAGGGTGAACAGGAATTCTGTAGCAGATGTCACTGCAGTGTGTCCCCCTTCAAGGCCATGTAATCACTGCAAAAGCAAATATTTGAACAGCCAGTTTGCCATCCACCTGGTGGGGAGTATTTCAGCTTTGCCCCTATGGAGAAACAGACACAAGCTTCTGGAAGCCTATGTCCGGGGTGCCCTCTACCCTGCACATTGCCGCAGAGCCTAAGAGTTGGGTGAACTCACACCATGACCTGAACAAGAGTTGTAAATGCCACGTAAGCAAATGCTCATCAAATTCATAGGCTTTCTTTTTTTATGTTTCAATATTATTATTTTAAAAATCGACATCCAAAGTATTGAGTTCCACTGTGGCATTTTTATGCATACTTCGGTCTTACTGGTCTATCCTTTCCATTTTTCATCCTTGTTTCTTGGCCTGCCTCCTGTAGGTCCTTGTCCAATATGGCCATTTCTGTTGTGCCTTAATGTCCCCTGTGTTCTGTTCCTTTCTTTTGTTCTTCTCCTTTCCTTACGCCTACTATGTCTTCTCAGGGCTCCGTGTCTAGCTTCACTATCTGCACTACACTTACATCCACATATATTCCCAGAAAGAGTTAAAATCTGCTCAGTAGATGTGGCGTTTGTATATCTGAGTCCGGGTTGCTTCACGTAGTGTAACAGCTTCCACAGATTCTTAGCATATGTGCTTGTCGGCCTATAGATTTCCTTCGGGGAGGAATGTTCTTAACGCCCACTCTAGTGGTTGGGCAACTGCAATGATATAACTTACAGTATTTGTGAGGTCGCAGCTTAAAGTTCCTTTTTGTGGCCTCAAGTCTTCACTAAGACTTTTCCAGCTTCAAAGCATTTCAGATTTCAGTTGTTTATATGGGGGTCTCAGCCTGTGGTGGTTTGGGTCTCTGGCCTGTGGTTGTTTGGGTCTCTGACTTTTTGTTTTGTTTTGTTCAGGTTACTTTTGAATTGTGATAGTTCTCAACAGTTTCCCACTTTATATTCTATACCCATGAGGAGGACTTGTTTCCAAGAGAGGCACCCATAGGCTGAGGGCTTCAGGAAATGAGAGTCTTGGGTGTTACCTATGGATGACTGTTATGCGCTTCATCCCTGAGATAAAGCATCCTTGGGAATGGGTTCTGCCTGAGGGATGCCCTCCTTTGGGAGAGGAACACATGGTCACACATGGCCACTCCAATACTTGAATTGGAAAGAGGACAAGCAAGTGCTAATTCCTCATGTACCATTTCTGCCACCCAAGCAAGGGCACTCCACCTCAGGGAATTTCTCTCTTGAGGCAATGTCCTTGCTTGAGGTTCAGATAAAGCTTCTGACCTAAGATTGAATCTCTCTTAGCCAAAGCTAATCTCCGATTCCATTATTTTGAAAATTTGGCTCGAGGAAGGGAACAGCAAGATCAGGGAGCCCTGCTATGCTGTCAACTCCCAGAAACCACAGAGCAGCACTCAGACCTGAAGAAATGTATAGTCCACGTATCCAGAGACCACAGCCTCCTGAACCACCAAGTGACACATAAAAGAATGACCACAGTCTGCACCAGGAGGAGCGGGAAGGTCAGAAAGTTCCAGCAGAGGAAAGAAGAGAGCAGCCCACAGTAGCACTGAGACCGTGCCAGCCCACAGCGTGTCCAAGCAAGCATCACAGAAAAAATTTCTGTTTGACTCCAAAGCTTTGCTTAACACACCTCCCTGCCCAAAGGTAACAGGAAGCCTGAATACATTTTAAAACGAACTTCGTTAAATCGCAACACAGGTAGGAAGCTCTGGAAGTCCCCTAGTAATTGTACATTGTCGCTTGTATACTTACATCGATGGTTTTGAATATATTAATTAGGATAAATGTCTCTTAACACCCAAGCCAGAGGAATGAAAACCCAACAATGCATTTGCACTGAATTAATTGTGTGTTTGTTTTGTCAGAACTCAGCAACATCAAATCCCAATATACACATAAAAATCTCTCTCTCTCTCTCTTTTGCTGATTTCAGTAAGATAATAACTTTATTATTTCTGTCTTGTAGAAATGAAAACTGATAGGTCTATAAGTTGAGTGGCCTGTGGTGGCCAGAACACAGCCATTCCCCCCTTGCATCCTGGTATAGCTTATTCAGAGATGCAGAGTGCAGGCCTGGATCTCACCGACTAGCCTAGACTGGCTGGCACTGCACCCCAGGGATCCTTCTGTCCCTATCTCCCCGTGCTGGGATTGCAAGCATACTGCACCATGCTCAGCTTTCTTCCTGTGAGTTCTTCAGATAGAGCCCGGGCTCTAGTTCTTGAAGGGCAAACTCTCCACTCACCGCTATCTCCCCAGCCCCCTTTATATCCATTAAGAGCTTCTCACATACTGCAATTTCAGACCTTCATTTGATGACCCAGGATTCTCTAAGCTCTCAGGGCTCCCAGCCTCTTTCAAGGTCTGCGAATATCAAAAGTGACATCCGTGTGGAAAACGCTAAGAGTGTTGGCTTGGTTACCCAAATCCGTTTTTGAAGCTTTCTTCTAATGCTCTGTATCATTGCCGACAGCCATCAGTTTCAAGGTTTGGAGTTGGTCCCATTCCACATCAGCGATAGCAAGTAGCCAGCGCGTAGGTGAAATCGCTATCCAGGAAGGAACTGTGTGCTCCAAGGTCCTCACGCACAGCGGTGAGAACAGTTCTTAAATAGGCACACGTGCAGTGGCCCACGGACTGCTGCTTTTAATAATACGTGACTCCTTGGCTTCACACGTTCCCTGAAATGTTAGTGTCGGAGCTACTAAAACGAATATCCTGTCCTCCAGTTTGGTGAAAGGAAAACATCAGAAATCTCCGCTTTCTTCACAACGCCCCTCTCGGTTTAGACAACCCCGGTGCGCGGTCCTTCGAACTTTTTCACCCTGGGCCCCTTAAGAAAGCGGGTTTTTACTTGGGGTCGGAGGTGAGCGGCAGTGGGTGGAAGAGATCTGATTTTGACCCGAGCTCATGGAGAATGCTGAGAGCAGCCCGTGCGGGTGAGGGCGGCTCTTCAGGACCGTTCCCTGGCCTACATCTCCTCTGTCGCTAGCCACTTCCTATGATGTCCATGGATCTTCCCTGAATGCAGACGTCAAACGGGAGAGACTCCTGTATGGAATGTCGAGGGCAGGTAAAGAGTCTGCTCGCGCAGGCAATGCGGCAGAGAAGGCAGGTGTGTGGCAGACTGCTGTGTCTGGAGGGAAGCAGGAAGCTGCCAAGATGAGGGAAGGCGACACTGAGTGTGAGCGCACCTCCAATAACTTGCACTGAGTTCCAGGCATGCTCTTATTTTCATTCAAATGACTGTAAGGGGGCATCAGCAGGCCTAGGCCATGTCCCGAAGGCTTGGCACGTGCAGGAGCACGTCTCTGCCCCCTCTCATTGACTTCCCCTCCGAGCCCCAAGAATGCTGAGAGTTTCAAGACAGAGCTAGAGGGAAAACAGCCTACTTTTTCCTTCAGAGACCAAACTGTTTTCAAAGGAAACCACGTTGTCCCTGTTGTCATCCTCGGGGTACATCACAGCCCACAGAAGCCCCAGTGAGTGAGGGTAGGGCTAATCCTACTTAAAGTCAGAGTTACCGGTCAGGAGTGCAATGGAGTGAGCGTGTGGGAATGGTAAAGGGGGCTGTGCATTACAACTCTGCAGTGCCTCTGGAGCCAGGAAACCTTGTTGGATACCCTGGGGCCATGTGGGTGCTCAGAACTGAACTTGTGTCCCTGAAACACGCGTGTTCTTAACTGCTGAGTCATCATGTCTCCACCCCCTTATCTTTGTATTATTATGATGTAAAAAAAAATTAACTATACTATTTTGTATATACTATATGGCTCTAGACAGTAGCAGTCCCAACTCTGACAGGTCTGGTCCGTGAACCTGGTTGTCTAAGATGGTTAAGCCTCTCCTAAGCAGTAACGAGAGTCTTTGATGTGCTCTGCACAGACAGACAGACAAACTTACTAGTGTTTTTGTTTTGTTTTGTTTGTTTGCTTGCTTTATTATTTTTTTAACAGCTCCTTTTCAGACAAAAATACCCTGTCTTATAATTTTAATCAGCTTGAGACGCTTGAGGAGTAGTCAGTCAACACAACACCAGTGTTGGATTTCAAGCAAACTGTAGACTAGAAGAACTATTCTTAAGGAATTTAAGGACTGCTATGAACCATTTTTATCGAACACAAAACAAAAAACAAAAACAAGAACTGAGGATTAGTTAACCGGTTTGGGAGGGGCAACTCTGACTCTGGCCTCCCAGGTGTCCATTGGCTGGCGTCACAGGTCTGAGGGCTCAGAAGGAAGCAGAAACTGGAGGGAGTACGGGTCACCCGGAGATGCCCGAGATGCACAAGGGTCCCTGGGTGGGAGGCGTGATGGGGTCTACACAGCAGAGGACAATGAAGGAAGGGACCCCACACTTCATGTAATGGTTTATGAACCCATAGTCCTGGGTAACGGAAACTCTAGGATTAGTAAAAGAGAGAGAGAGAGAGAGAGAGAGAGAGAGAGAGAGAGAGAGAGAGAGAGAGAGAGAGAGAGACAGAGACAGAGAGAGAGAGGGTGAAAAAAAATCAGATTTAAATGTCTAGAGTTTTTACTTAACCCGTTTTCACGAGGGCTGAGTAGTCAAAGATCATAGTCTAGAAATGAGAGGGAAATTAAAGAAAAGAAAGGTAGAAGGAGGGAAGAGGAAGCTCCCTGAGCCCCAGCATCGCAGCCGGGACCTCGAGCCCCACATATCAGGCAAGGAAATCACAAAGCCCAAGCTTCAGCGACACGACTGACGGTGCCCCTTAGGAGGCCCCTAGTGAAAGTGGAGATGATGCTGAAATAGAGAAGATGTTCCAAAGGCAAAGATTCAATAAGCACCAGAAATCTGAGTAGGTTAAATGCCAACCAAATAGGCAGAGTCAAGTCAAATAGGATGAAACCCAAGGACGAAGAAGACCCCCAGTGGCTGCCAGAAGGCTGGGTACAATCAGGAGACAGTGGAGAGCCAAGCCTGGTTCTGAGAAGTACTTGCCACACAGAGGATGGAAACGAGGAGAGAGAATACCCAACCCAGCTGTGTGCAGCTTCTCTTACACACAAAAATGCAGACGTTGGTTTGTTTTGAACAAAATATCACTGAATGTATGAAACGGGTAACCCACCATGCTCACGGGATGTGCATTATCAGCTCCTGCTGTGTGCAAAGGAGGGGTGTTCCCTCTGTGTGTGCACGGGACATGTTTCACTCCGACGATGCTGACTTTATTTCCCTAAGACCCCCCGTGGGGCTGGGCACTAGATCTCCCAACATCCTTCCATAAGGAAGAGGGTGTAGGATAGGGAGAGTTCTTTGGCCCTCTCATTATCAGAAGGGATAAAGAGAGAAGGGTTGAGTACTTGGAACACAGAGGCCCGAGAGAAAGTGCTGCCTGAACAGAAAATGCAGCCATGCCCCCTTGCCCAGCCTGGAAGGAGGAGGCAATACTGATAGCAAAGGGGTCCTCTGCTAGCAGAGGGCCTAGGGCTGACTGCTGACGGCTTACAGAAGTCAATCTGGATCCCATTGCCTCCACATTGAAGCTTCTCATTTTCTCTGGTTTGGTTCCTCCCTCAGGTCAACTGAGACTACAGACTGAGTCAGTGGAAAATAGAGCCTATAGGCTGGCAGTTTTGAATGTGAGTCCACAGCTGAATTACTGGAAACGCCAAGCAGACTTTTCCCAAGCACCACAGGCATGTCTGGTTTCTGAGCTTCAGCAGGGAGGGCTTCCTTCCTTCCTTCCTTCTCTCCCTCTCTCTCTCTCTCTCTCTCTCTCTCTCTCTCTCTCTCTCTCTCTCTCTCTCTCTCTCTCTCTCTCTCTCTCTCTCTCTCTTTTCTTTTTTTCCTGTGAACAATATGAACTAGACTTAATACCAATACAACAAAGGAATATCCCCTCAATTTATTTTGTGGTAATTTTGTTTTTTATTTTAAGCCGCATTTAAGCATTGAAAAATAATAACTTTCAATGAAAATCGAGCCAAATTTATTTCCGGTTTGGAGATGTTTTTAGTATTTATAGTGGCGGTTTAAAATAACACAGAAAAAAAAATCATGGTTAAATTGGAGATCAAAATAACGTCAGGTGGATGGATCTATCCAACTGCATTGACCGTAAAAACAAATAGCACAGACGACAACTCCAATGCACACGTTGGTTCTTCCTGGTGGATGGAAAACCAGAGGAAACACACACACACACACACACACACACACACACACACACACACACACACACCACTCTGTTGCTTCTGTGGCCCGCTGCACACAGGGGCTCAGACTTTCAGGAGCTGGAATATCTAGTATCATAGGGCCTGGCACACCTCCACTGGCACAGAAGATGGCTGTGCATACCCACATCTCCCAACACTCTGGCACATTCACAGAATCCCCTTTGTTGTGTCTCTGCAATACTGCTTTTCAACTTGTAAGGTAAAATCTCCCCAAACTAGGAAACATCACACATCTGTCCAAGGCAGAGCTCTCGTCTCCTTGATTTTCAGAGCATCTGTCATAACCGTGCTCTAACTGCCATGATGACAACTGTTGCTGAAGCCCAAATGCGGGCTCCCTCATCTAAGCTCTTAGCTGACCTAAGATGGTTTTGGAACAAATCAGAAGTTTGGACATATATATTTAAAACAAGTGCTATTTTGCAAGCAAGTCAACCTCTTAAGAAGCAGCCAACAGTTGCAAACAAATGCAAAGATATGCTTGTCTCCAATTTTTAAAAATGCAGTAAAATATTAAAAACAAAACAAAACAACAAGGCACTCACAGAGATTAGAACACACGAAAAGATCTGTATCAAAAAGCAATTGTTTTATCATGGGTAGACACTTTAAAAAATGCCTTTAACTTCGCCTTTTCTAGATTTCCTTCATCTGTTTTCGTTTAACAAACACATTCTTAGAGTACCTATGATCGATAGCCCCAGTTGCAAGAAGGAACTGTCAACACGCAAATTGGAAAGGATTTTCCCAGAACTTGAAATTAGGAGCTTATGGATATTAAAGCTTAGATTTTAAATATTCCTCATAAATCTCCCAGTATTTGAATCTGCAGTGATACCAGTCTATTTGTAACCCAAGATATTTACAAAAAGTTTCCATCCCCAAGTAAACCTCAACATAAACTCCAAATACAGAGAAATAGGTATTGGTTAACCCCACATGAGGCATGGGGTTTGGATCCCAGTGCTTGGTATGCACATCCCTCTTGGCTGCTCACAGTCAGCCATGTGAGGAGTGTTGGTCTGTCTAGAGTGGAAAAAAAACAAAACACAACACAACAGAAAATGATAGGGGAGCTTCAGCATGGCCGTTGAGAAGGTTGATGGGAGATGTTATTCTGTATATGTTTCTCATACTGGTTAATAAAGCCCTGTGGCCAATAGGAAACAAGATAGGCGGGGCTAGGAGACCAGGAGGAGGAAAGAGGAAGTAGTGGGGAGGAGTCAAGATGGAGACCTGAAAGAAAGAAGATGCCGGCTGCGGCTCCCGGATAGGATAACCACGTAGAAATACTTAGATAAGTAGAAATGGGTTAATAATTAAGGCAGAGCTAGCTCATAAACAATAATGGTAATTGGCCAACAGGATTGTATCAAATACAGAGTCTCTGAGTGTTATTTGGGGCTGGCACGGATGTGGGCCCAGACTGGCGGGCTGGCGGGCTGGCGGGCTGGCGGAAACACATGCTACAGAAGGTCATTGAGGTCATTGGTTGAGAGTCATTGAGATGCATAGATTTGGGGTCCAGTTCAGGTTCAGGTTCTGGGACTCGTTGAGAATTTCAAAAGGTCTGAGAGTCACTCTGTTTCGAGACATATCCTGTTACCAGAGGTGAAGCCAGGTGCAGGAGAGAAAGGATGGATGGATGGATTGATGGATAGATGGATGGGGGCAGGGAGGGAGGGAAAGAGAGACAGCAGGCAGAGTTGGGTGGGTCCTGTGATTGGTCTGGGTTGGTGCTCCAATGAGAGCAGCTGGCAAATGAACTGAGCCAAAAGGGACATAGCCACAGACACTTGTTGTTGAGATGGGTCCGTGGTCTCGGATGGTAGCAGAGTGATGCGTGGTGAGGCTGGCTGTTTATGGATGCTCATCCGTCTGCCACTTTTCCTGTGCCTTCAGCTAAATTCGAATGCGCCTCTAGGGTTATCCCGGTAGAAAGAATGCCACAAAGGCTATGGCAATGAGTAGACGTTGGAAGGCTGCCTCCAACCTCTGTCTCTTCATGAGCAACAACCCCCAGCACACTTCGCTAGATACAGGAGAGTGGGTGACAGGCAACGATGAAGAGAGACAGAGAAAACTGATAAGAAAGCATGGGGCAGAGGGATTGGCTGGGCCATGACAGGGACAGCTGCTCTACCTCCAGCTACTTTGACTAATCACACTTAGGTGGCTGGAAGCAAGATAACTTGATAACTCTCTTGATGTCTCACAGCCTCTCTGACTCTGTGCCTGTGATCTTCAACATTACCCGGTATGCAGGCATGCCACCCTCATCCCTTTATTTACCCTCGTTTCCTGAAGGTGTCTCTCCTGATCTGCTCTACCTCTGTGTTTGCCTCCCTGTGTACTAGCTCAGGGCCCCTGTCGAGCACATCTTATTCTCCAGGGCAAAAGCACTCATTTATGAAGACCATATATATCCATGGGGTCCAGATGCTAAGGCTTCAACACAGTGCCTCCCAGATGAGAGGTGAGGAAGGAATTTTGGCAAATGACAGTGGTGTGCACAAAGCTCGGCAGGAGACAAGAAGACCCAGTGCCTAGGCAGGAAGATGGGGTGCAAAGATACCCTAGAACTCTGGGAAGCTAGGCTTGCTGCTCCTGAGGAGAATGTGGTCTGGGAGTGACAACACTCCTTTCTATGCCTGGTTTTAGGCAGGGTTGATCTGGAAATCAATCCAAGGGACTTTCGTCATGGGTACCACATTGCATCTTCAAAGAATCCGTGATGCTGAAGCCCAGGGTTTCCCTTAGCTTCCCTAGCTGTAGACTCACTATGTGTCAGAACAGCTAGCAAGGCTTTACCAGGCATCATGTGAACGGTTCAGTGCGTGAGTTTAGTTTACTAGCTTAAGCTTGCTAAATAGTCATCATTACATAGATAAAGTGACTTGCATTTTGGAGCTCATGGCTACCTACAAAGACGGATTAAAAAGTACCATAGTTTACAGATAAGGAAGATGGTGCAGTGAACCCCTAAGCCCACAATAGTCATTTGCTTTTCTGGAGTATTTAAGCAGCTCATGTTTAGAGCAAAGCTCCTGGACTTGGATTCTGCTCCAGACATTGTAAATAGCTACATGAAAAAAACACTTCCAGTGACACAAGACTGTAGCAGCCAAGAGGAACCCTGAAAGGCAGATTGTAGCAGGGTTCACAACTCAGCCGTGCAACTGGGATTCTGCTTGCTTTCATAAGAGCTGGTGCAAGAATTCTTCCTCGGAAAGAAAAATAAAAGACCGAAAAATGAAAACACTCAGGAGGCCAAGGAATGCCAAGGAGAAAGGTCCGCTCATGTCTGTCTGCTCCTTGTCCGGCAAAGACTCACAAGCTCGCAGGCCCTTGGAACCCAACCCCTCTGCAAAGGCAGGCAACGTGTCTGTGGAACACCTGGGTGCAGATCTTGAGTTCACGGCCTCACGGCCTCTCACTGAGGCCACAGAAGAAAGCCATGCTGTGTTGCAAATTCACACGAAACTAAACTGGAAAGGGTCTCTGTTAACCCTGATGTAAGATGGGACCTGTCTCTCAATGGTGACATTATGCTTTCACTGTCAACTGTGTTTGCAATAGGTGTCCTCCATAGGTCAGCTGGCCTGTGATGTACAGCTTGCGGAAGTTAGGGTGCAGAGGGCTCCGTTTTCTGGTCCCATAGACCGTCATTTGGTCTCTGATCATTTGGGGGAGCCCAGCAGTTATGCTGTTGGCATAGGGCGTGCACGCACTCTCTGGGGCCCTCAGCTCTGTTCCCTTGCCCTACATCCCTGGGTGCTGACTACTTAGTAAAGCTAGTATTGAACTCACTCAGGTCTGCTCTGCACAGTTCAGGCTAAATCAGCACCCCCTAAAAGGCTTTACACAACTGTATCCTACAAGAAAACTTGACTCCAGGTATGCAAAGATTATACTTGATGTCTGTATTAGTTATGAGTAAACTAACTTTCCAAAGCAAAATTTCCAAGGAATGACACACTTGATATTAAAAACATCAGCATTTCTAGGTAATAGGATAGCTTATGAATGGCATTTTATAATGACACTAGAAAAACGTGTTGTTTTGTAATCTGTGTTTTATTCAGCTTGCCTTTCTTGGGGAGACAGGGATACTGGGGCTACATAAGCTGAACACCACGTTATGACTTCCTGAGTTAACAGTATCCACATCAGCTCTTGCCTCTGGTTCATGTGAGGATACATTTACCCAGCTGCTTTTCATAACCTCAAGCTCCTGAACATAATCATAAATTCTCTAGAACCAGAATAGAAGCCCGAATTCCTTCCTTACATAACCGCCCGTGTCTAAGAATGTGGTTCGTATGCGAATGAATGGAGCTCCTGTGTGGACCCCCTGGCCCCATGCAGAGCATTACTCCGTAGGGCTCCTGTCCAGTCCAAGGTCTCTAAAACAGGGGAGGCAACCCAAGGATAAAATCCACCTGTGCAAGGCTGAGCAAGACCTCCACAGTCTCAGGAGGTCCCACTGTCCCCCATGGTGGTGTCCTGGCTAAGCAGATCTCCCACCATCCTTACCAGCCCACACATGTATCAGTCTGAATGTATAATCTGAGTTTGAATGTCAGTTCTTTGGCAGAAAAGTGTTAATGTTGTCTTTAGCTTAATCCAGTTTTAAAGAGCCCACTAGGCAGTTACTATGCCCCAAAGCCATGTCCAACCCCAAGACTACAGAGGAGTTAAACCCCAACATGTCCAGAGACCATAAGGCTGCATGTTGTGACACCAGCGGGTCACAGAAACTCTCCGCAGAAGAGTATGACACCAGTAAGAGCCGTAAGTGCTGCTGAGGACAAAGATGCTGGACAGTCAAGAATGAGCACAGTACAGGCAGCAGTGGTAACGGTGCTCCCATAACTTAACCATCACTCCGGTGTGCCGACTAAGTAAACATAGGAACAGTAGCAAAGCAGAGCAGTCAGTTCGGAGACTTCCAGATGGGGACAAAGGATACAAGTCATAGCCACATTGAGTAAATGATCCTGGGCCAGTCTAGAGAGCTAAGGTTCAGCTGGCGAGTTACAGAAGGAAGTATTGCATCGTAGACTGGACGTCTACAGGGAGGTTTTTGTGTGCACAGCAATAATGACAAGACAGGACGGCTATACATCAGCCTGTGGCAGTAATTGCGTGTAGGACACCTGAATATATACAACTCAAAGAGAATACAATGGTAGTCACCAAGTGTCTAAGATTGTTACAGAATAGGACCTTGGAGGGTTCGTGGTGGTCAGTGCTGTCTCATAGCTGAGACTGGAATCCATTGTGTGTGAGACAACCCTTTCTAGCCATCCCAAAGAAGAGCAAGCTGGGGATACAAGTTCTGTGTGAGGGATGCATTAAATGTCACTACAAGGAGTTATGGAGGAGGACTTTGTACTTTTCAAGATAACTGGGACAGAAGGAAAGTGAAGTGCAGAGGAAAACTTCTGTTTTCTTCAAAGCAATGCCTTCTAAGTGAAATGTGTCTTCTTTCTCTGTAGAGTCATGATGGCCCTTTCTCTAGGCGCACCCCCCCCATCCTCTGAAGTGTGTTTATCAATTATATATATGCAGGTAGGCATAACAGAACAAGGCCCCTTGTCGAGAATATGAGTGACTTTTTCATAGTCTTTGGGAAATATACCTTAGAGTCCTAGTTTAGCAGGTACTGACAATTTGGGATGTTTAAACCTTTTGCTTAAACTTTAAATTTCCTGTCACATTTAATTTTATAAATGAAAAACGATTGTTTAAAACGTTTATATGCATTGTGACTAGATATGAGGGTTTGCGGAGAAGTGCTTGTAATTCCGAATGCTCTAAAAATAGATTAAAATTTTAAGTTATGATGAAATGAAAAATTAGGTGGCTTACAGATTTCATACATTCCATAATCACACTACCCAGTAGTGACCACTATGAATATGACAATATTTGTATATGGATTCCTAAATTCTGCAGAGTAATATCCATAGAAATCACATGGTACACTCAAGATTTATTTTGAAAATATAGTACTCCTATAAACACTTAAAACGTAATTGGGGACTCCTCATAATAGCCTAGATGTCAAAGCAGCCTAGTTGTACACCAACGGGAGTGGCTAAGGAAAACGTGGGACCTATAAATAGTGGGATTTACTCAGCTGTAAAGAAAATTGAAGTGGTGACATTTTCGGGGAAATGAATGGAACTGGAAAAATTGTATTAGGCCAAAGTAGACCAGACTCAGAAAGATAAATACCATGTGCTTTCTAATCCTTTTCTTTTTATAGTGAGTACATGCATGTGGGTATAGATCATGAGGGTAAAAATCAGGGGCATGGGGAAGGAAAAGAGGTCTTCAGGAACAGCAGGGGAGAAAAGAGAGACAAGGGGTATTACAGAGCATATGATATGAAAGGAGAGAAGTGGCTGGCAACCTTAGCATACGAGATAATTGCAGGGCGTAAGAACCGCTACACACAATAAAACCCCACAGGAAGGCCTGTAGGGTTTCAGACGGTGTCTGTCATTCTTATGTCATGAAGACAGGCATCTCTTGCTTACCGCATATCCAGCAGGCCTTTATTTGCTTACCTCTTTTTTTTTTTTTTTTTTTTTCCCGTTAGGTCTTAGTCTTGGTTTTGAACTCTATGCAAGTGAATTTTTTGTTTTTCTGGTTTTGGAGACCATTTTCTGATTACCCCATTTAAATTCCTTTCGCATATGTGTGTATTTTAGGAAGCTTCTGCAGCAGTGGGTTTCTATATGGTTTTCAAATGGCCTTTGAAATGTCCCCTCCACATATTTCCTCCTTCCCCCTTCTTTTCCATCTCACTCCCTATTCGGTTCTCCCGCCCCAGATTCACTGTCACTTTATAACACAATATTCCATTCTCCTTTCTTTGAAAGACCCCCTCCTCCCCTTGGCCCCTTAGTAGTAACCTAACCTCTGTAGTTACTCCGACTTCAACACACATATCTAAAGCTTAAAATCTAGCACCCATATGTAGATGGAGATTCTTTCCCATCTTGTCCTGCTGCCGCCATTTAGCCCCCAAATAAACACACAAAGTCTTATATTAATTATAAACTGTTTGGCCAATGGCTCAGGTTTCTTATTGGCCAGCCTTCTCTTAATTATTAACCCATTTCTATTCATCTAAGTACCAGACGAAGAATGTTCCAGCATGGTACTCCTTCCACAATTACCTTCTGACGCACTCTGAGTCCTCTCCCCTGTAGCTTGTCTGTTTTCCGCCAGCCCGCCACCGCCAGCCCGCCAGCCCGCCTGCCGCTGGTCTGGGCCCACAGCTGCACCAGCCCCAAATAACACACTGAGACTCTGTATTTGATACAACCCTGTTGGCCACTTACCATTATTGTTTATGGGCTAGCTCTGTCTTAAATATTAACCCATTTCTACTTATCTAAGTATTTCCACGTGGTCATCTTATCGGGGAGCTGCAGCCGGCGTCTTCTTCCTCCCCAGTCTACATCTTGACTCCTCCTTACCACTTCCTCTTTCCTCCTTGTCTCCTAGCCCCACCTATCTTGCTTTCTCATTGGCCCAACGGTGCTTTATTAATTAACCAGTATGAGAAACATATATACAGAATAACATCTCCCATCACTCCCCAGAATTCTCCTGTCTTGTAGCCCCGCCCATACTTCCTGCCTGGCTACTGACCAATCAGTGTTTTATTAATCAACCAATAAGAGAAACATGTGTACAGAAGGCCATCCCCCATCATCAATATATAAGAGAAAACACACACTATTTGTCTTTTATTTGGGGGGGGTCTGGGCTACCTCAGTTAGGATGAAGATTTCTAGCTCCATCCATTTTCCTGAAATTTTCCTAATTTCATCTTTCTTCACAGCTGAATAATATCCCATTGTCTAAACAAAACATACCACATTTTTTTTTAAATACCCATCCATCAATTGATGGGCATTTTGGCCGCTCCCAACCTCTAGCTATTACGAATAGAGAAACAATGAACATGAATGACAGTACCTCTGTAATAAGGTCTTGAGGCCTTTGCATGCATGCCCAAGACTAGTACAGCTGTGTTTTGTGTTCAGTTGATTTTCAGCTTTTTGAGGAACCTCCATGCTGATTTCCATAGTGGTGGTACCATTTTTCATCTCCACCCTCAATGAATAAGTATTGCCATTTCCCAGAATCCTTCCCGGCTTGTTTTGGTTATCTTGACCATTCTGACTGGGGTAAGATGGAATCTCAAAGTGGTTTTAAATTGCATTTTCTTTGGGTTTATCTCCATTTGGGATGATGTCTGCTGGTGAAGGCTTGAGCTTGCTATAAACTGCCTTTAGGAGTATCCCTTGTATTTTTGTCTCTCCCCGCCTTTTAAATCATGAAGGAATGTACTTTGTCAATGGCGGCTCTACATCCAGTGATCATGTGTTATTTGTCTTTCAGTCCTGTTTATGTGAAGGATTGGTTTATTGATTTATGTATGCTGAACTATTCGTACATCTCTGGGATAAAGCCAATTTGATTCTGGTGGATGATCCTTTCTATGTGGTTTTGGATTGGGTTTGCAAATATTTTATTGAGAAATTTTACTTCTCTATTCATAAAGGATGTTTGTCTGTATTTTCTTTCTTTTTCACCGTGGTGCCTTATCCCATAGCTATTGCTCCTCCATTTCTGACCCCAGCCATGTCCAGACACCTCAGTTCTGCAGATTCCATCACTGTCTTGGAGTTTCAGCAATGCCAGAGGCTCCCACTTGCCCAGAGGTGTTTTCAGGCTTAACAGTCTTCTGCAGTAGTAGAGTTTCAGACTTTATTGTAGTTCTATCATGGAAAAAAGTTTAAAAAGTTTTAGTCCATGTCCTTTCAAAATGATGCCCTCCTGAGACTGTATCCATGGCAACCTGAAAGCTTAGTGGCCCAGGATACATTGCATCCATCTCAGCATTGTCCCTTGGCAGCCACACTTGGCTTACTGGGCAAAATTCCAATGAAAAAGGTTGGGGAAAATGAAAGTTTATGGAAAAACTGAATTGAATTTTCCTTTAACTAAATACTTTGTCTATGGAATATATGTTTAAGATGGAAATGTGGGATTTTTTTTTTAATGCTTTCTTTTCCTCTAACCTGCCAGGTATTTAAACTACTTCCTGTTGAAAAGTGTACAGTTTTTTTTTTTTTCAAGTCGTTAGCGAAGTTGGGCAACAAAGCTTGAGAGTCAGTTCCTGAAAGAGGTGCCTGACAGAGTGGAGGGAAGTTCCTAGACCCTTGGAAATGTCTGATGGTAGCTAAGCAGAAGACAGTTTGTCAAGTGTGTGCAAGACCCCAGGTTCATCCCAAGCACACACATTCACGTGAGTGTACACACATCACATGTACACACACACTCACACACTCATATCCTTACACTCCCCACATTTACACACACACACACTCAAATTCTTACACACTCCCCACATTTACACACAAACACCACACACACACACTCATATTCTTACACTCCCCACATTTACATACAAACACCACACACACACACACACACACACACACTCACACACTCATATTCTTATACACTCCCCACATTTACACACAAACACCACACACTCATATCCTTACACTCCCACATTTATACACAAACACCACACACACACTCACACTCACACACTCATATCCTTACACACTCCCCACATTTACACACACCTCACACACTCATATCCTTACACACTCCCCACATTTACACACACCTCACACACTCATATCCTTACACACTCCCCACATTTACACACACACCTCACACACTCATATCCTTACACACTCCCCACATTTACACACACCTCACACACTCATATCCTTACACACTCCCCACATTTACACACACACTCACACACTCATATCCTTACACACTCCCCACATTTACACACACACCTCACACACTCATATCCTTACACACTCCCCACATTTACACACACCTCACACACTCATATCCTTACACGCTCCCCACATTTACACACACACCTCACACACTCATATCCTTACACACTCCCCACATTTACACACACACCTCACACACTCATATCCTTACACACTCCCCACATTTACACACAAACACCACACGAAGGACCAGGCTAAGCAACAGCTTCCCTCCCGACTGGCTTTCTTTTGGGGAGTTGGAAGGACTACGTGTTTCATTAGGGATGAAAAGGTCCTGGCTCACCCAGGATATTATTTGTCAGGATTGAGGCATACCATATGGACTAGATTAGGGCTCAGTAGGTGGCGCCTGGATGTAAATTACAGATGCCCGAGAAAGAGCACAATCAAAATCCTCATTTTTTTTCTTATGGTTTATCCTCCCTTAATGTATTTAAGAGCTAATGTTAGAGCAATCCTCTCTTTGCTGGAATTCAAACCCCAGGCGAGGAAATGGACAAAACAGCAAAGGTGGAGTTTGCTGACTTGTGTACAGTGGGCAGGAAAAGATTCCGGGGACCCCGTGCATCTCAGGCTCTGGGCCTGCACACACCCACTTTGCCTTTTCTGGTCTCTGTTAGGCCGGTAGCCGAAGCCATATCTGCAGGTCTTCTGAGCCCTGCAAGAAAGGGGCGAGTCAGTTTGACTTCAAGACTGTGTGTGGGGTGCTCAAGAGATTATTTTAGAGGCAGATAAGAAATGCAACCTGGGTGAGGGGGGCAGGGCTGCAATGCAGCTCCTTCCCATGCCGCTGAAATGAAATAGGGTCCTGTGTCTTCCTCTCTTTCTTATGAGTATCAGGTTACACAGCTCAGTTACAGCTGGGCATCATAGAGAAGTCAGACACAGCCATACCCATAATACACATATGGCATATAATAATGTATGGTTTTCTAAGACAAATCCTATTTTTTGTCGGTATTTTTTTTAATCTTAAGATCTTCTATGTGATATTAATCCAACTTCTTGTCACCTTAATTAATTGATTGTACCGTGTTAATTAATTGCTATGCCTTCTAGCAATTGCTACAAGTACTGCTACATGGTTCATAGCATCTGAACATAGTATTCCAGGGGGGAAGCCGAGACATAGAAGGTCTTAGGATCTTCTTTAAAGACATGACATGAGGCCGAAACAGTTACAAGAAAAGAAAGAGGTCAGCAACAAAGAAAGAACGGGTCTAGTTTTATTTTATTGAACTTGTATTGCATTGTCCAAATTCTGGTAGGAAATCCTCTGTCATGCCCTCTAGCTTTCTCCTTTGTTATGATGGCTGCAATTTGTTCTTATGGACATGGCTGCCATAGCAACATCTTGATTCCTCATCCTAACACCCTAACAATTTCCCTGTTGTTTAAGATGGATACTATGAAGTGACTCACAATATTTAAGGCTATTATTTAGTTTTTGTGTCAACTTCAAAGAACATTTGATCATGGCTTTTGGGAGAGAAAACTCATATATTTTGGGACTGGATTTCATTTCATTTATAGACATCTCTACTCTTGGCTGAATATACAAGCATACTTTTATGTCCACGAATCCCATTTTTAGAGTATTTTGTCACATAAACTTTAGCCCTTTTGCTATGCTCTTCCAAAATTTGTTTCCACTTGACTTCCCAAGCATTCTTTTCCAGCTTGTCCACGCCCCATTTCTCATTTTCCTAAATTCATAGCTCTGTTAACCAAGCCACATAATGTCCATTCATGTAAAGACTTATTTGTACAAAACACATTTACCAAAAGGTGTGAAGGAGCAGAAAAGCTTGGCCTTGCTCTTCCTCGGATACCCATGTCCTTCCATCCTCCGTCATCTTCATACTTCTATATTCCGCGGCAGTCTCTCTCCCTGATATGTCCTCATTAGACTTCTACTCATCCCATAGGAATCTGGTTTTCTGAACTTCACACAAAGTTCAGAGTCGCCTCTTCTGCCACCTGGGGTGATTTTTAACTTTGATTTTTTTCTTTTGGGTCAGTAGCATTGAGTATGCATGCAATGAGCATCCCTGTGCACTGGTGCTGATGTGTAGGTCTACAATGTGTAACGGAAGGAGCAGGTGATATTTGTGGCAGGGTTTCTATGGTCACCATTTCCACAACTTCAAGAACTTCATTCAGTTGCAGGCAGCTAAGAAGTCAATTGCTATCATCTCTTGCAATTATTTTTGTATCTTTCCCAATTGTATGTCACTGAAAAGAAAAAAGGAGCTCTGGGCTGTTGGGGCATGACTCATCTAAACAAGGAGGCTACTTCACATTGCCTGATAATACTCGATACAATTTGCTTCTACATTCGTATCTCCTAATGAGCAGTTTACCTGAATATTGCTCATCTTCAAGCATAAAAGTCAATCACTTAATTTCATCCAATATTCACATGCCCCAACACATAAGGGTCTGGGACCCAGTGTCTCTTTACATAGGTGAGAGTCGGTTTGAGTTCACATGACACATTAGCCTTATCCTCTCTCTCCCTCACTCCTTCCCTCTCTCCCTACCTCCCTTCCTCCCTCCCTCTCTCCCTCCCTCCCTCCCTTCCCCTCTCCCTCCCTCCTTTCTTCTCTTCTCTTTTGGATCATGGGTATGTCTGTAGGATTTCTTCCCAGCAGAGCTGATATAACTCAGCAATTCCATTAAAACTGTCTGACTTAACAACAAATCCTTAGAAAGGCCTATGCTTCCTATAGTTACTATTAATATCACTATATTCATTTTTAAAATAATCTGTGCCTTTGTCTCATCATGTAGATTGAAGCCATCTCATTGAAGCCTTCTGCCCAGTCTACCCAAAATACAGAGGCTGGGCCTGTCTATCCATGTCTTGGCTTCGCAGAAACAAGAGAGGGGGGACTTTGCTGCCGGGGTGGCATCAGTCCAGGACACTCTGAGTAGTTGCTACTGACTATGTGAGTCCCTGAACAAATATGTCGGGCTCTTTGTGTAGTCAGTCCCTGAGCTCTGAGTAACCGAGGCTCTAGATCCTTTGACGTAGCTCCCACACCTTCCAGTCTTTAGCACCGTGCTGTAGACTTGTATAAAATTAAGTTTTAGGTGTATTTAATACATGCCACATTATATACACGTCATAGATACTGTCCATGCACACATACCCCATAAACATCACATGCACACACCCCCTATACACGATACACAAGCACCACACATATCACACACTACACACATACACCACACAAACTCCACACCAGATATACACACCACGTATACCCTACAAAATCTACAAACAATACACACACTACACACTATATACATACAGTATGTACACTCTTTTCAGGCACACACCTCACTCAATACACATAAACCACAGGCGTGCAATCAATTCACATACTCCACATGCACCACTCACACAAATACACACACACTTATGACACTACACACACAAACACACACACACACACACACACACACCACACATGAAACAGACACAATAGGTGCATCACACACACTCACACACACTCATGCACAACATTCCATCGTGACAGGAACAGTGATTGCTATGTGTGCCTATACATCCAATCATATTTAAGACAATCATATGTGTCTTAAATAAAACTCTGATGCTCCTTGTGTTCTCAGAATAATAAAAACCAAATGTCAGATGCACACGTGTTTTTCTGGGAGAAAGAAGTGGAGAATTTGGGTCATATTCTGAGCAATTTCTCTGAGGACCAGCGTGTGCCAAACTGGAGTGTCTTAAAAGAAAAGAAAGCTCTGGGTGCTTGCCTCTGCCTAGTGGAGAAGGGGCTGCTCTCAAGGTTCAGATGTGTAGGGCCCTGGACAGTCCTGGAGGAATTTGGAGAGAGTTAGCGCCTGCTGTGAGTCAGGCTGAGGTCACCGGTGTGGTGAGATGTGAATGTTGAGTCAACCTGGCTACCGACAGAGCTCAAACCCTCTTTCCCATCATGTTTTACAGCCTCGTGCGTCCAGGCTGTGGTGGCAGGAACAGTGACAGAGAGCTGGGGTGGACAGCGAGAGTGTGACTTGGTGTACCCACACAGATCATGCACAACTACACTCCGTCACACACAGACAGGTCTGTCAGAAGTGGGCAATCTAAGCAACACATCCCAAGGGAAGGGATTTGACCACAGATCTGTACTCAGGCACCACTCTGCTAGACATGGTGTCAACACCCACTGCCACCACTCTCAAGTGAGACATTGGACAGATGGAGATAAAGACACCTATCAATACTGGGCACTGTGACCTCAGAGTATCCATTGGCTAAGGTTACAGGTCCTTAGTCATTTCACTTACAACACACTGCATCATCGCTGGTCAAGATGGAAAGGCTAAGATCCTCGTTTCTTTGGGCCCCAGATACCGAGTACTAGATTTGAATATATGGAAACCATGTGCCTACTGGGTTTCTGATCCTGTATTAAGAGACGTTAGTGCCAAATGTTGTTAAATGAACACATACTTGACCTATCTGCTGGCACTTCATGAGTGGCTCTCTCTTTGAAGATAATGTAGGTGGTAATTGGAAAACAGAGCTGCCCACACCCTAGGGGCACTTGTCACCCTTCCTGTCACACCTTCTCTCCCCTTTATCCAGAAAGAAGACTCCCAACTGTGGGCACAGGTCCTTCCTACAGACTTCTACACTCAGCTCTTCACTTGAGTCATGCACCCAAGCTTCATGTAGCTTTCCTGTAAGGCCACCTATTATTAAAAAGAAAACTTACTGACCCATAAGACAGTTGATTGGCATGTGATTTTTTTCCTCAGTCTGGGGCTATAACAAATAAAACCACTATGAACAAACTCAGGGCTCTACCAGGAATAAAGATGAGGTCATGTTTGGATGCCAAAGGTAGCGAAGAGTACCTCATGCTCATTGGGTGAGCATAATGCTTGATTCCCAGAAAATGGGTATTGTTTTAAGTCAACCACACAACGTAGTTATTTGTTGTATAACACTGAAAAATCAACGCAATCTAAAAACAACAACAAAAAGCCAAGTTCACCATTGTCTCAGTGCACATTTCAAAGTACCTTGGCTTTGTACACAGGAATTAATAAAAAAAAAGAAAACTTCTTTGTATTTAAATGGGTGTGCTTGTAAAGCAATTTAATATAACCAAAGTGTCCAGGATAAAATCTTGGACTGGTGGTGGAGTCACTTTCCAAAATAAACTTGGAGCCTGAAGATGTCTGTTAAAGAAGACATTGCATTTCCTATAAAGCCACACCAGCAAAGACCGGCCTTCCCACATCGGCCTCCTTGATTGTTCTGTGTGGCCTGTGGCTCAGAGATGCAGATAGGGGTCTGGCTTTTGTGTCCTAGATAATGGCCTAGTCCTGAGAAGCTACGACTGAGCAGACAGAGCAGCCCAGGGGTGGGGTCAAGTGGAGTTCTTCCAAGCCATACCAGGAATTTTGACCATTACCCTGGATCTTAATAAATGTATTATGGCTTATAAAAGTATTTGGGCATCAGCCAAAACCTCCCAGCTGTCTCTCTTCCTTAATTCTGCAGCATTGTCCTAAATAATGGCTGTATTGCAAGCTCAGAAATCTACGTGACCTGCTCCACACCAACAGGCTGAGGAGACTTCAGTGACTGCTGAAAAACAGGTTCAGGAGAAAAGGCTCTCTACATGTCAGAGCCCCGATCTCCCAATCTTGGTCACCTGGGTCAATTTACTTAACTTCTGAAGGTTCCTTTTTCATATGTGTAACGCGACTTCCAAGAGCGGTTAGCAATGATCAGGGCAGCAGGGAAGTCACTTGTAGAAAGCACATTTTTTTTTTAACTAAGGAAGTAAAATAAAGTAGGTTTTTAAAGAAGAGATAGATGAGGTGAGACCTATAGACCACACACCATACCGTTGAGTACAGTCCGTGGAAGCAAACGCTTCAGAGAGATCAGTGTGCTGGTGAACTCTACCATGTATGCCTCCCTTAAACAGCTACGCACTGCTTCCCTACTGAGCATTTGCACACACTTCACACACAAAATTAAGTTCCTCGGGGATGGAGAGATAGCTCAGAGGTTAAGAGCGAAGATGGCTCTTCCCAGAGGTCTTAGTACCCATATGGCAGATCACAACTCCAAGCTGTGAGGGTCTGATGCCCTCTTCTGGCCTCCTCAGGCACCAGCCGCACACAAACACACTCCCACACTCGGATGTCTATGTGGGTAAAATACCCTTACGGATGAATTAGAATGAAGTCCCTTTCCTGCAATGGGGACAGACAGGCACATTATGAGGACTGTTGGATCTGAGTAAACAATTACAGGCAAGGATGTCCTCTCAGACACCCACTGGCTTTGTTTACCCCTGTGACTTTAGCCCCTTGAAGAAGCCACATATAAGCTGTGTGGATTGATCATTCCATCTTTGGAGAGAAAGTTGGCCTCGATATAGTCAGGAGAAATAAACAAAACCTATTGGGCAACTTGAGAGTGAGCCAAGGATTACCCTGTGCTCCAGATATGCAGGGATATCCAACCTCACGTGGATTACACACTTGGAAATCAGGCACGGAGATTCCTATATAAGTCATTGTAGAAGATCAGAGCACATCCAAGGGTTAGTGAAGATTCATTATTTATGGGTAATCATATCTATGTCTATGCTGGAAGTAAGTAAATAGTCAGGGTAATTAAATAGTCATTGAAAACTATCATAAAAGTTTTTTTCCTTTTCTTTCTTTTTTTTTGCATTGTTTTTCTAGAATGCAATTTTTTTTATAATTTTTTTAAAGTTTTATTTTATATCCCAACCTCAGTTCTACCTCCCACCCCTCCTCCAGCCTTCCCTAACCCTCCAGACTACTCCCCACCCCCACGCCCATCCACCCCTCCACACAAGGAAGGGCTTCCATGAGGGGTCATCAAAGTCTGGCACATTAAATTGGGGCAGGACCAAGTCCCTCTCCCATGCATTAAAGCTCAGCATAGCACCCGCCATAGGGAGTGGGCTCCAACAGGCTAGCTCAGGTACCAGGTTAGATCCTGGCCCTACTGTCAGGGGCCCCCAAGATAATTCAAGCTCCACAACCCTGGAGTCTCCACAGCTGTCAGTCTAGAGCTCATGAGTTTCCACAAGCTTGGTTCCAGCTGTCTCTGTAGATTTCTCCATCATAATCTTGTCCTCCCTTGCTCATATGTTCCCTCCTCCCTCTCTTCGAAAGTGTTCATTTTCAAAGTTCTTCCTGTTCAATTGACCCAACTGTGTCATACGAACAACCAGAGAATAGGTCTAACTACTGAAGCCTCTGCTGTGGACTTCACTTTTTCAACCACTCGTACAATCAAGATGGCATTTCCCTGAGGCTGGAGCAGTGACTGCTGTTTTTTGGGGACCATGGAAACACGCCTTGTTTTTGTTTTGAGCATGTGGCCAATATCCCCCCGGTCAAGGAGATACGAGCTGCACATTCACCCTTCAGCTGTGACATGTTAACACGGGCTGCGGGTGTGCTACAGTCACCACTCGGGACCTGCTCATTTCCTCTTTTACTGGGGATACTGGCAGTCACAAAGAACGGCTTCATGGCTCACAGGGAAGACATTGCTTACACAACAGCTGAGGGCCATGGCTGAGCTGGACACAGGCTTTCCTTTTCAATAGAAACTAAACTGAACATGAGAAGACGGGAAGTGGTCCTTTCTCTGAGCAGCATGGATCCTCCCTGCGAGCAGGATGCTGCGTCTGTGTCCCTGCTGTGACTGACATGAGTGGAGCATGCTGGGAGCAGAAGTGTGGGAGGGATGTGGCACTAGACTCGTAGAGATGGCCGGTTGGTGCCATTGGTTCACTCTAGATGAGAAGCCTAGGCAGGTGCCGGAGGGTGGCCTGCAGTGTATTGGATGACTGTGCTTACAATCCATTTTGTATCATTGCAAGGAGGAGAATTGGCCTGTCTCTGGGATGAGCCCTTCAACTGGTTGTCTGATGCAATGTGGTCAGCCTTGAAGCAACAAAAGTATGCTCAGCTGTGTCACCAGCAGTTTTCCCGCCAGCCTGGTCCCACAGCTGAGTCAGCCCCAAATAACACACAGAGACGCTGTATTAGATATAAAGCTGTTGGCCTGTCACTAGCAATTTTTTTTTTTTTTTGCTAGCTCTGTCTTAAATAGTAACCCATTTCTATTAATCAAAGTGTTTCCACGTGGTCTTATCTTACCGGAGAGAGGGCCCAGCCCTCTTCCCTCCAGTCTCTATATCTTAAATCTCTACTACATCTCCCAGAATCCTCCTTGTCTCCTAGTCCTGCCTATCTTGCCTTCCTATTTGCCAACAGTGCCTTATTCAGTAACCAATAAAATAAACTTATTTACAGAATGACATCTCCCATCACAACTGGTTACACATTTATATGTATATATACCCATACATACACATGTATAAAATGTGATGATGATGATGATGATGATGATGATGATGATAAAAACAGTGTTATTAACAGATAGCTGGGAAATGCTGGAGAGATGAAGGGGGTAGTGTTGTAATCCTATTTCAAATAAAAAACTTAATTTTTTGAAAAGGAAGTATGTTATTTTTAACACCTATAGGCTATCGCACAGCAGTAACCCAGACAGCTGTGCCTGCATCTGCTGCTGCTAAGGACGTGGCAACCACACATGCAGAGGAGAAGACAGGGTAGCCCCTCTCTGCAGTGTTGGCCTCAGGGCTAGACTGACAGCATCACTCGTCCATCTGGAAGCCTCAGGCTCACAATAGAGCCTGGGAGCAATTGCTCCTGGGTCTGCTGCGGGTGGACCATACCGGCTGAGGACCAGAAGCTGCCAGGCTGAACCTCGGGGCTGGTTTCTCCTGTTCTGACTCTCAGAGGCACTCAGGTCTGTGCTGTCCTTATTGATTCTTAAATGTTTTCGGGTCCCCTAATTCTGGACTGCCCCTGGTTTATCTTGACAGCAGACTGATTGTTTATCTGTTTGATTGGTTGTTTGGTTGGTTGGTTTGGTTTGTGGGACATTGTCAAATGTGACCAATGACAACTAAACACTCTCTCTCAAACAAGCCACTACCATCTGTGTTCTTTAACTGGCCTATTGAAGTTGCCTGCTGTGCCTGACTCATTAAGATGGCTAGGGCTCACTCAGGCTCTGATGCTAATAGCTCTAGGAACATCTATTACATAGGGTTACTGTGTAAACATATGTGTTAATCAGCATTACATGCTAACCTCATCTCACACGTATACGAAGATAGTGTTTTACAAAAGAAACAGACTCTACCCTACTGGTCATGAGTTCTCATTTGAAACAAGAAATCTATTTGCCTTTCTTTCTCTCAGCAGGCTATAACGATAGTAAGACCCACGAACCAGTCAGCTCTAGCACAGCCCTGTGGTGTAGATACAGTCTCTCACATCCATGCAGAAGACTTGTGATCACGCCAAGACTCACACAGCACTGGCTATAGCATTTTCAGAGATGTCTATCTCGTTGGGGCATGTATCCCTTGTGAATCTTCAGTAACCAGGTTCCAGCTCTCTGAGTCCTGCAATAAAATTTGAAGATGGGCATCTTACAAAGACAAACCTCACCTAAGAAGTTACTAATATCTCTAACACTACACCATCCAGATTCAATCACAGTGTATATGAAATTGGCAATTTACCAAATGGTAACATCTAACTAATTCCAGAGTCTGCCTAACATTCCAGGAACATGCCACACCGTCCTGAGTTAGCTGATGTGGGAACCTCAAACCTTAAAGCGCTGGAGACAGCATACCTTTAGACAAGAGTCATTTACAATGGCCTTATGTGCTGAAAACGGTTCTCTTTAGACACACCAAAAAAAGCGGGCAGCTGAAGGACAGCCTACGGAGAGCAGAAACAGTCTCCTTTAAACTTCTTAAGGGATTAATACATCCATTAAATGTTAGAATGATGGCAGGCGGAATCAAAAGACGTGGTGGACAGGGAGAAAGTGTAGTGGAAAGCGGCAGCTGTCTCTAATTACTGACAGGAAGAAAGGGAGATAGAAAAGCTCAGAGACCAGCACGTGCCACTACTGTCAAATCCCACGGGAGTCTGCCTTCCCCATCTGGCCGCCAGCTCCCACATCACCTCGGAAAAGCAACATTCCATGAAAGACAAACAAAGGAAAGGAAGTTTCTGGGTAACCGGACACACGCAGAATTCAGACGATCCTCCCTGTTGTTCCCTAATAAAGGAATATGGAAGACAGATTCCCACCGCGAAGCTTGTGTTCAAGATCCTTCCAAACTTGAATTTTTCGTGGGGTTGCTGTGTAAACACATGTTATCTACCACCCCTCGGAGTTGGCTTCCATACAAAATAATGACAGTGTGAGGAACTTTGTTTGAATCTTCTGTAGTTTCCAGGGCCCTGGAGAATTTATTAAAAACACATTTAGAAAGATGGATATTAATTTTTCTCTTGAAAGAATTGTGAGAAAATTTTACTTTTGTTTGTAATGGATCATCAGAAAAATGAGTGTGTGTGTGTGTGTGTGTGTGTGTGTGTGTGTGTGTGTGTGAAGTTTTTATTTAATCTTCCCAACACTGTAACATTCTGAAAATGTTGCAATGGAAATAAGATTTTTTAAAGAGTTTATCTCATCAGCACAAAATTATTTTTTTAGACTGTAGTTGTCTTACTGCAAAAAATAAATTCAAGATATTGCTCATTTTCGCAGTGAAAATACTAAGAGTCATGACACTACCCAAAGAGCTGCTTCCCAGGAGTGAAATAACAGAATCCAAAGATTACGAACGCTAAGATATGGGGTGTTCCATGAGTCTGCTGTGGGCCAGGCTACAGGCATAGCTCCACTCACTTCCCTGGGTCTAGGAGGAGGTAAGGTGCACGTCTAGGAGGTAAGATGCACATCGTCTCTGGTTCATGCGTACTGGAAACAGGTGGCAGAAGAAACTGAAGTTTTGTCAGTGTTGAGCAAGGTGACATTCCTAACTCAGCTATGGAGGCTATAGGGACATTTAGATGACTCCTCCTCTAACTCCAAAAGCATTCCCAACCTTTCCAAAACCTCTGCAAGTACTGAGATGAGTACAAAGAATTCCTACCATCCGGCCATGAACCCATTTCTCCTTCCATCTTTCAACACTGAGTCTTCCGTGAGCCATACAGCCAGGCGCAGACCTCCTATCCCAATAGAACCACAGGCTCATAGACCATTTATATCATGGGGATGAATATTTTTCTCTTTATTTCCCAAATATTCCTCAAGCAATGAAGAGTAGGGTGTTCTTTTCCAGACGGGCTCTGTCTGATGACCTTCACACTTGGTCCCCTTCATTATCTGTCTTCGGCAGCTTGCAGTGATGGTCAGGACTGTTCACTACCCTGGGAAGACCTCTTGAGGCGTACTTCAGCCTGCTGAGTCTACAGCTCCGCAATCAGGGCCACAATGATGCTCAGCTGCTTTCTTGCCCTTTGGTCTTGGTTCCTAACTCAAGGCTGGGCACACAGGAAAAGACAGGGGAGGCGTGGGATGGGGCCAGTTTTCCCTCTTAGGGAAGCATCATTTGGGGATGGTGACATGCTCCTGAGAGTCACCTGGAGACATGCACACAACCTACAACCAAGGCCTCAGCCTCTCCCAGTCTTCTTTGCCTGAGGAGGCCTGCTATATGCAGCTACTATTCATTATTTTTAGTTCAATATCTATCTATCTTGACATGTTTCATTTTATAATGAGCGTTTAAGGCATTTTTAATCAGATTGTGTATTAACCACTATTTCGATCATCATTAACAGAAGACAATCGATATGCTTTTTATTTATTTCTTTTTTCTGGTCACCTTCCCCTACTATATCCTGTGGCTCCAAGAGCTAGGAACACAGAAAAATCCTTCCACTGAATTCCAAAGTAAAGAAGCTTAGTGTGCAGTGCAAGGAAATAAAAATAAGCACCTGGCTCCAGTTACTGACCTGATAACATGGGGGTTAGATGTACAAGTCCTGGAATGAGAACAGGTTTCAAGTCTTTACAGAGTTAAGTAAGGGCATGGCGGAAAGAGGAGAAGGTGAACAGGAAATGATGCTGGAAAAACAGTCGCAAGGGAAGATGGCTGTTCTTCACAGCTGGTGTTTTGGGCTTTATTTTTGCACGAGAGACACAATGGGAGCTGCAAAGCTAAGTGTCAGAAGGAAAGAGGCTTCTACTGTGTACGTGGGGCTCTGCCAGGGAGGCGTCTGCAGATTCCAGCCCATGCTGAGGAGACGGGCTTTCCTTCAGTGGGAGCTGTTGGAGAGACCGTTGCACGAGGTCTGGTTTGATTGCTTTTAAGCCCTGTGTCCTTCCAAGCTTTACCCCATCTGCAGGCCAGGGTTCAGATGCGTCTCCGAGCCTCCTTCCTTCCCCCTCTGCCGCCTGACTCATCAGATTTGTTCTTGCTTGTTTTGCTGCACAATTCTGTCGCCTTGCTTCTCACCACGGAAGGGGCTTGTGGGGGCAAAGTGCTGAGGTCCTGGTACATTTTAGGTTATTATGTCTTTCCAACTTCGGTTTCACTTTCTTAAAATAAGGGCCATACCTTCCTAAATAACACAGATGCTCAGCAAGTGAGATAATGGCCCTGAGGACCGCGATCGATGAGACAGCACCAGGCTGGTCACGTGGCCTGTTTCCGCTGCTGTTCGTTATTTTTCATAAACATCCCAACGGATGGCTTGATTGTGAAATTTATGGGACACAGGCAGGAATTCCTCAGGAACACAAGCACACAGTTCATCACAGAAAAGTCTGGTCTCCATCATGGTGACAATGACAGGCCTGAAGAAACAGGATGATATTTCTGATAAGATTCCAAAAGACTTGAAAGTTTAATACTCCCAATATATTTAAAGCCAAACAAAACAAAACAAAACAAAACAACAACAACAACAACAAAAAAAAACCCTCTCCCTTTTATGTAGTCCAAATCCCTTTTTCTCTCATCTTTTCCAAAACGCTGATAGGCAAAATAAAACAAAGAAAATGTGTTTCTACTCACGAAATGTTAAAATAAATATGTAATGATTTCTTGGTCAAAAATTTCCTTTCCAAGATAAAAATAATTTGAAGGCACATATGATAACTATTAACGTGACCATTCCAAACTGTGAAGCATGGTATTCCTCAGGCAGCTCACAGGCCAGTAACCAGGCTGAGGAAGCACATCCAGGAAGTGGAGGAAGTTGCTACACAGAGCTGGATTCTGGCAGGGAGTGAGAGAGGGGGCTATGCATCCCTCTGTGTGCCACTCTATATAGCCAAGGTCCAGGGGCTTTTCAAGGTCAAATCTTCCCAGATACTTAAACAGTTTTAACCTCTGTTACGCAATGATTGTATGGAGTGTGTCCAGGTGTGTGTTGTCCTGTGATGTTGTGGGTTGTGTTGTGATGGGTGTTGTGTTGTCATGTGATATGAGTGTATTGTGGGTTGGACTGTGATGTGGGTTGTGTTGTGGTATGGTTGTTCTCAAGATCTGAACTACTTACTCCAGCCTTCCATTTTCAGGTCTTTACCTCTATTCCACAGTCCAGGCTTCCTAGAGAATGTGGCTATGACATTCCAACAGCACTATGAGTTTTTTCCATCTTATGGAACTGAATGTTTAAATTCATGGATATCATGAATAGGAATGTCGTCCCTCCGTGCTATTAATGATTTCTGTTGGCTTTTTTGAGGTCTTTGTCCCCTTAAATCTCCCTTAGCGCCCACCTTTGTGATTTGGTGTTTTTGTTTGCTTATTTGGGGTTTGGGGGGAGTTGGTTATGATCGTTTCGCTGTTATTTGTCCTTCCCTATATGTGTGACCTGTTTTTACAGTAAGACTTATTATTTTTTATCCTTTCACTTCCTATTACAGCACATCCCTTCTGTTTTGCTTTGGTTTTTGTTTGAGACAGTTTCTCTGTGTACCCCTAGCTGTCCTGATACTCATTCTGTAGACCAGGCTGGCTTCAAACTTGAACTTGGAGAGATCCACCTGCCTCTGCCTCCTGAGTGCTAGGATTGGTGTGTGCCACCATGCCCAGCCTGCAGACCATTCTTAAGTGTTCCTTGTAAGTCAGTCTAGCAACAGTAAATTTCCTTAGGGCTTTGCTAATCTGGAAAAGACAACTTTTGTAGAATCGTTTTACTGATTGTAGTATCTGTAAACACACCGCTTTGCTTTTAAGAGTTCGGATATAATCAGGTCAATATCCTCTGACCTGTGAGGTTCTGCTGAGAAGTCTGTTATTAGTCTGATGGAAGATCCCTCTGTATATGACTTGATAGTCCACTCTTAATATTTTTTGGAACTCCTGGCATCTTTGATGCCTGAGAGTTTAACTCACTTCATGGATTGAGTCTATTTTTACTCCTTTGAGTCTTTCTGGATCTGGTGTTCAAACCTGTCCCATGACTTTGGAGCTTTTAGCCATTATTTTGTGTGAAATCTGTTTGGCTTTTCAATGGCCTTTCCTCCCTATCTTTTCCCTTTTATAATGCCCATAACACACACACATACACACACACACACACACACACACACACACACACACACACACACACACACACACACACACACACACACACACAAATTCATTTACTGGTTCTCTACAAGTCTCATAGGAGGTTTTTGTTTTTGTTTTTTATTCTTAGTTCCTTCTTCATTAATAAACTTCTGACTTGCTTCAAAGTTGCATTGTTGGTTTAGAAACTCACTGTTAGGCGTTGCTTAGATTCTGGAGGGGTTTCTACTCCATCCTTTTCGATATTTGTGCTTATTTATTTTTAATGAGTTTCAAATCTGTTGGCATTTGTACACATCCTATTGTATTGCCCATTTTTACTCTCTTGCATCTTCCCATCCCACCAGAATCTTTATTTTGATTTTTTTCAAACATTTTATAGATTTCCATGACTTTAGGGTGGTGTGTTTCTTCAAACTAACTTTGGGCTGTTGGCAGTGTCGTGATTCCTTGCTTTTTCATGCTTTCTGTGTCCTGTCACACCAACCCCAGAATCTGTGTGACAAGTTCTACAGACTGAGGCGGAAACTTCAAAGGAAAGAGGTCTCCTAAAACCGGTGTGGAACTCTTGGCTGAAACAAGACCTTGAGCCATAGTTCTCATCATAATTTAGCTGTTTTATCTTCTATTCCCTTCCCATATTTACGAGATGCTCCTGATAGCCTACGCTGAGATTTCAAGAGAGAAAAATGCATAAAAACAATCATCCCTTGAGATGGGGTCACTAGCCATGACCTCATCTCCGGGAAAACCAGCGCTTTACTTCATAAATCACTTACAAAATTACAAAATAGTATTATGATAAAAAAAACTTTCCCAATAATAAAATTTCATATGGCTCTGCATGTGTCATCCGAAGTGGGCTTAGGTGTATGGAAAAAAAACCTGAAATAAAAGAGAATTAAAACAGTTTAAATTTGCACTTTAAAGATTCATGAAAACTAGGTACTAGATGTTAAACAATAACTGACCATAATAATTTGTTAACCTGTTCTTGGAAATATGCCATTAGCCTTGGATGATTTGGAGCCCTACTGTGCCAAATGACAACTTCACCAAACACATCTTATAAAAATTTTAATACCTGTATAAAGATCTTGCTTGCGAGCTACAAGTTACACTTAGAATCAAACTGCCTCCGTGTTTGCTTCTGTCTGTCACCGCCGAATGCTTGCACACCCAGCCTTCGGGGACCCTCATCCCAGGGGTAGTCCACGGCAGTGCCCCTGTTGAATGTGCCAGCCACTTCCTCCGTGCTTCCAAATGGACACGGGTGTGATCTCCACGATAGTTCTTCAGCTGTAACCAATAGCATTGGTTCCTGTGGCTGTAACAATCCAGACTTCCCAGGACAGTCTGGGAAGGGACTGGGGAGTGTGAAAGGACAGGTAATAGGTGTGTGCTGTCATGGCTGTTCTACTCACCAACTGCGTGACAGAGCCTCAGGTGGCGGTGGCCCCTGGGGTGTAATTTATTGGAAGGTCCCAGTCAACATTAAGTACAGTGGAAAATGAAGCAACATTCCCCACTGAGAGCAGAGTACCACACCAAGCCGTGGTTAACAAATAGCAGGGTGATTGATAAACAAGTCGTACTGTCAACAAAGTCCCCAGCTTTGTCTTTACGAGGACAATAGCCAGTTCTTACCAAGGCACAACTCTGTTATGCATGATGTGTGAGCCCCATCGTTATTTTTTATTCCAACACCTGTGTCCATTTCCACAGAGAGTTACTAACTCGGTAAAGTATGTCTTATTATATTTTTAGCTGCGTATTGAGATGGTATTGACAGGAAATAAATTCCGAATGCCCCAGGGTGTACTGCTTGCCACTTTAATGCACGTCTAAGACAAACAGTGCGGTCAGGGTAGTGAGACTGCTGCCTCTGCTAAGGGCACCTCAATCCTTGAAAGTACCCCTCTCCCAGAGTTCCTGCTCCAAGCCAGGCTGGCTCCAGGAAAACACACAGTCCTTTCTACCTGCAGAGTACTTCATCGGGTATTTCTATTAGATGTGACATCTTGTCTGGGTTCTTTCTCACACCGTGATGATTTCAAATCATTTGTACAGCAGTATGGTCCATGTTCACATCTCAGTGTTACTTATCATCATTCCATTGCATGGAGAATGACGTTAATCCCAACCAGCAGGCTGTGAGCAGCAGTGCGTCGGAATGTTGGCTTCCCATGACCAGGGTGCCTACACTGCTGGTAACTGCCTTGGTTCCTGACTATCATATAATTCTACACAGATAAACCCAAGCAGAAACATTTTGTCATGTGTCTTGTGCTTAAAAAGTGTCTAAAATGTGATGAGTATTCAATAAATATTTGCAGAAGTAATCAATCAATAAATACAACACTTCCGGACAGTCAAACATAATTTTTAGATTTAACGGGAAAGTTCTTCAATAAAAACCTAAAAATTCATTCCAGTTACTCATTAGCTGACTATGCAGTCTTTTCTTGTTTCGAAAAGTATCTTTTTGTTGAACAACTGTATCAGAGATAATTATAGATTTTAACTGACAGTCTCTACCCTTAAGAGCATAGTGTATAATTGGAGATGAGTGTTCTTAAATTAACCTGTCAAGTGGCTTTAGCTTAAACAGTAAGGTTTGCATCATGGATGATGCGTGAGCCAGAACCAGGCTCATGAATTTAGAAATTGGGGGACTTCTGTGACATAGATGTCACAGGGCAATCACAGCATCATCTCCAGCACTGGTGGGCGGCGATGGGGAGTTACGGTCCATGGAAACATAGAACGTGAGTAACGTATTATGTTGGTGCAGAGTGCAATGAGCCCATGATGACTGGTAGATGTAAAAGCTTAATGGACAACTATCAGCCAAAAGCTCTCCAGGAAGAAGGGGCTATACCGGCAAGAGAGTCAACCTAGAACTTGTCTTTCTTGGTCACTTCAGACTATTTTGACAAGTTAAACAGTATCCGCCTTTTGCTTTTCATTCCATAGGCCTCCTTCCAGAAGCTACATGCTCAAAGAAAAATATTTTCCAGACAGAGAAACAACCTACCCCCAGTGGAGAGGCATATACGGAAGACTAAGAAATCCACACAGGAAAACCTCTGGAAGGGTCCTATGGAAAACAGAATTGGACCTGTACTTTGGAACATCTGTCACCTGTAATATTTCAAAAGCATCTGAATATACATTTCAGAAATGCAGCAGAAACTGCCCAATAGAAATATTTTTAAAGCTATCACATTCCCAAACTGTCTCTATAAATCAACACATGCTCTTGTCATCATCTATACATATGTTCTAAGTTAAAAGGAATTTTATGAGCTCTGAACATCTTTTATTCATTTTTTAGTATCTTAGTGCTAAACTAGTGTGTTTTTCCTTAGCAAGATCTTGCACGGTGTGAAGCAATATTAATATGAACAGAGAAAGCAAACCCAAAATTTAAATTGGCATTGCAGGACATAGTAGCAAGTCATGTCAGGTTACCTCTGTTTCGTGAACTGCCAACACTTAACCAACCCTAGCTGTGAATAGCCATATTCTCGTAACATTTAAAATGCAGAAATGCCTTTGCCTTCTGAAAGGAAGAGATGGAAGTTTATATCAACCAATATATCCACAAAATATAAGTACAAATTTATCTGTGTGTCATTCAGAATTCTTAGATGTCATCATGGATGTCCAGCTGGGATATCCAGATAGGATGAAGATCTTAAGCCAGACAACACTTTTTATCTCTGCTGTCCTCTATTACCTGAATTGCCATAGTAAAGCTAACAGTGTTTTGGAGAACATGCATTCCTGTGAGCATATTCTGTGGAAATTACAGTTCATGTGTTGACAGAGGTTCAAAGAGCAAGAAAACCAGAGGCAGCTTCTGGCATTACTGTAACGGAGAAATGCAAGAGGCTGTGATATGTCAGTACCAGGGCTATGACTGCAGAGGATGGAAGCGTCTTAATCCAAACAAATGACTTGTGAAGGCAATTGAGCCTAGAACCTGTGAAAAATCCTTCACACCTCTCCTGAGGAGAGAAGAGTGTGGGAGGAGAGAGGGGGAGTGGAGAATGAAAAGCAAGGCCCAGGAAGTGCCCCATGAGGAATGGGAAGTGATGAGTAGAAGGTCACTCTCTATCAGTGTGGAGAGCTGGAACAGGCTGAGCGGGTCAGGAAGCTGACCCAGAACCAGTGTGGCTGAGCACCACAAACAGTAAACTACACTACTACAGGATGGTGGTGAACCGAGAGCTGACTTGGGCTAGGTGCACAGTGGAGAGGTCACCGAAGCCACTGAGGTCAGCCATGTCTGGTGGCTGTCATGATACAATATGGATGTTGGTTTAGCGGGAGACCAGAGATGATGTGGGAGAGGCCCTAAGGTTCTACAAGGCTCAATACAGCATGGCAGCTTTCTTTCCTGATGTAGTGGACCTGTGGAGGAGGTGTGTAGTGGACTGGAGAGGCAAAGCTGGACTGAACCAGGCAGTTGACTGAAATAACACAGCCATAAACAACAGCATCACAGAAGAGAGTTGTGGTTTGCTGAGTCATATCAGAGAATTCTGGCAAACCAATGAGGCAAGGGTAAGAAACAGAGCTGTGTGTGGATGGGAAAAGGACTTGGGGATGTCTACTCTGGAGGCAGAGGACCCTGGGAGGTTTCACTCCTGTTTCAGCATAGTTAAACTGGGGAAATCTTCTGTGTGCTGTCATGGGAAGGCACAATCTGCCATCTTTGCCTGTGTGTTCTGGGAGCTGTGGGCAGGATTTGGGAGGGCTCCCAAATACAGATGTTGGAATTCTTACCCCTGATGTGATGGTGTTGTGAGTGATGAGGTCATAAGGGTGAAGGCCCTTATTGCAATGGACACCCCTGTAAAAGAGACCACCCAGGGCTCCTGGTCTGTATCAGGTGAGCCATAGTGAGATGATGGTACTAGGACAGAGAGAGCTGATGTACAAGAGGGGTGTGGGGAAGCATCCTCATTGGAGTACCATGCGGAGCTCTTGGGATACCCCTCTGAACAGATGTGCCATCTCAATAACCAAGAAGCAACTCTCAGTTCTTTCTCACTCAGTTTAATGTTTTCTGGTGGCTCCAACAGCCTGAGGCCCAGGTGTCTTCCAGGAGTATGTGTGTGTGTGTGGGGGGGTGTTTCTTAACAAAGCTGCTTGTAGCTGGACTTTGTTGCTGCCTCTCTTGGCCACTTTCCTCAGTTTTAGTACTGGATGTCTCTCGTGTGACTATGGGTTCTCAACTTTCTCTTCATGTCCATCTTTGTTTATGTATTTTGAAACCACCTTTACATGTTCTAAACAGAACTCTGTTAATTAAAACCTAAATTTTATTTATATTGAGAATCAGTGCATCTTCTAAGGACATTTCTAGAAAAAAAATGCATGTCATAATACCATCTTTCTTATCTAGTAATGTTAAGAATGTCTTCCCTTTCCATGGTATCTGTCTTTACCTTTGGCCTCCGAATAATTTGTTTTTTGCTTGTTTAATCCAGTCTAACAATATTTTTGATGGATTGGTATGACATCATTCCCACTGTCTTTGGATTTAAGCTCTCTCATCCTGTTTTCCTTTTCCCCCTCTCAATTCCTGTCCCTTTGCTGGTTTAATTATTTCTACATTAATCAAGTGTGCTAATTTTAATTATTATCATTCTTTACTGGTTTTCCAAAGCATGACCCAAAGAACAAGACATGCATTCTGAGTTTAATTCTGATTAATGTAAGCTGTCACTGTTGCCAGGACCTCAAAACACTTCAACATGGCGTCACAGCTCTCCCCTTTATGTGCTGGTTTGGACATGTCCATGTCTTAATTCTGTTTTATTTAAGAGTCGTCAAAACTGAACCAATCCTCATCAGCAGAAGATGACCCTGCTTTGCCTTGGGCACCCCTCTATCTAAGTTTCTAGGAACATTTTCCTTCTGCTTGTTGGACATTCTGATGAATGAATGAAGTGGAGGCTGATGCAGAAAAAAAATCTTTGTTTGCCTGAAAATTCTTCATCTCATCTTTGTGGCTGAAGAGTAGACATCTGACCAGTTACCTCCTCTGAACATGTACATGTCACACTGGGTCTTCTGACACATCAGTGGTGAGCCTGCAGCTCCTGCCATCCTCACCACTGTCTCCCTCCACTCCCCTCCTCTTTCTCCCCTCTGCTCCCCCCTCTGCTGGTGACCATTGTCAATGTCATCATTGCCTTATCGATTGCCCATTCTCATCATTGCGCATTTAGTTGTTTGGTTTTCCTTGTCAGTAGATTTGATTTGGGTTTCCCTAAGATCTGGTTGGGTTACCTACCTTTTCACAGACCTACAACTCACTGAAATCTCTGGGGAAACATCAGTCAGGGTCCCATCTCTCACCCCCCACCCCCAACCCCAACCATCCACTGAGTTTCAGGACCTCTGAGTGAAATAACAATGTGGACAAACTCCAGCTCAGAACAGAGCTGAGTGGTACTCTCTGAGTCCCTGCAAGCTGAGATCACAGATATTTTCTTTATGAAATGGGAAGTTAGTGAATGTCATTCATTGAGTCCCTCTTGCAGAACCCCAGACTACCAAGCTACTCTGCCTCTGGGTCAATCCATTTACAAATATTTACAGGAAACTTTTATATGCCAAGCACTTTGAGAGGGCCTGAACACAAATTCCAGTGAGATAATTAAAGAGGTTATTAAATAAGACAGATAACAATGAATCAAATGTACCCTGGAGGCCAGGAAGAGGTACACCAATAAAGGAGAAAGGGGCAAAGAGAGAGGCTGGGAGTGTAGGGCAGAGGATAACAGGTGCCCTGGAAAGTGGCATTTTATAAAACCAGAGAGAGAGAGAGAGAGAGAGAGAGAGAGAGAGAGAGAGAGAACTAGCCAGATGATTTCTCCAAGGGCCCACAGCCAAGCTCGCCTCATCCTGCGTCCTCAGATCAAGATTACCCCACAGCCCTGCTTGGAGACTCAGCAGCCACCATGAGATGGTTGTCAAGGCAGGAGGCTTTTACTGCAGTAACTCTGACGTGGGAAAGTGGGGAAAGTTGACACCAAGCGCTGAGGAACTCCAGACCATTTGGCTGAGAGTTCTAAGACAAAGAAGAATCAGGGCCATCTCCCAAACCCTTCCTGCACCTCATATCCCAACATTATTCTCACTTGAACTGCTTCCAGAAGGGAAGCCATTAAACTGAAAATGCCTGTCTGAGTACAGCATGGGCAAATGTTTGCCAGCTCCCAAGCAGTAACTGCCAGCATGCAGGCACCCACTTATGACCTCTGCGTTGGTTTCATTTTTATTATTTATTTATTTATTTATTTGAAGAAGAAGAAGAAGAAGAAGGAGAAGAAGAAGAAGAAGAAGAAGAAGAAGAAGAAGAAGAAGAAGAAGAAGAAGAAGAAGAAGAAAAGCACGCATATTAAGTTCTCATACTGTAATTCCTGGAAATCATTTTGGAGTCAAAGAATTTTGACTGTTAAGAGCAAAAACAAACACTGAGATATTTCCTGCAGTTCCGGGAGCATTGCCAGTACATGGGGCTTCAACCTCCTCTTGCCAAAACTGGTACGTGGCAAGCAGAGGCCAGGCTCTGTGAGCAGGGACAAGGCCTTACTGACAACTACAGCATGGCAGCTGGAAGCCAGGCTCCAAGGTCAGGCAGCAGCTATCTGAGTGCACAAACTAGCCTCCAAATACAGGGAGCAAGCCCCCACTGAGAATGGCAACCTCCATGACTCTAAGGTCAGGCAGCCTCCAAGTATGGAGAACAGGTGTCCACTAAGAGGGCCTCAAGCAGGACAGTGTTGGGGTTCATGTGGTGGAGAAGGGTAACGATGAGAGGGAGACCTAGCAGGTGGGGGAAATTAAAAAACAAAGAATCAGGCCAACCTCAGTAATCCTGATGCTAATCCATTTGCCAAAGGGCAACCTGGGATTTAACAGGCGGGAAGTCCTGGGATAGAGATCGTTCAGAGATATGGTATTTAAAAGGAAGTATTTTTGGATTTTCATTCATGAACCATGGTTAGTGTCAAGGCTTCTGTTTACAGTGGGCCCCTAGGAGTTTCAGGCCGTAGTTAAAAAGTTTCTGAAACCACCAGGACTCACGAAAGCACTCTACCCATCAAAATCACCCCTGACCGATAAGTATTATAGATTTGGAACCTTCAGAGGCCGGTCACTGTCCTCCACAGCAAAGCGTTCATTCCATCTGCCGTGGGAAGCATAGAATCTACACTTGTCTCAAGAACAGAAACCTTGCAACTGTTCATGAACAAGGTCAGTGCTGAGTCATTTTGTCAAGGTTTAGAAGTTACGCAGAGGTTAGCCTTAACTCCCCCCCCCCAGAAAATTTCTAGCAATACTCACTGGCTTTACCAAACTCCTGTAATCTACAATAAAAACATGGTTGTTAACATTGCCTTCTCCTTCAGGGATTCCCAGAGTCCCCGTGTCTTTGTCAAGTAGAATTTTATAAGATCTCATCTATAATGACTACAATTGTAGCTCTGTTCCTGACTTGGGGGGGCCAAGACAGGATGGCAGGGTAGAAAGAACTTGGTTTTATGTTGCAAAATAAAGTATGAATGGGCATGCCCATTATCATTAGCTCTGGCTTCTTGTAGGTCTTAGACAAGTAGCCATGAAGTAGGCATGGCCGAATGAAGATGCTACCTTAAGGGATGCAGGAAAGAAGGGCCCAGGCATTAGTATTTTGGCAGACTAGAGTCATTCACCAGCTGGCAGGATATGCCTTTGCACTGTAGTAGAAGATTGGCCATCTTCTACTCAGGCACCTGGGCTGTAGGAATGTTGTCACCTCCCTTGAGTGTAGATCCTCATGACACGCCACCTTGCAGGATTCCGCCCTGGCAGAGCAGGGATTTCTGGTTCCCAAGTTTTATAGATGAGAACCAGGTTTTCAGAATCCAGCCCTGGGATGCACGATGAGTCTCCACTTAGCAAGTCTTGTGTTGAGTTTGATTAAAACATTCATTTCCATTTAAATCCTCCCAGACTCCTGAGCACACCAGGGTTAAAGTTCCAAGTAGTTAACCATGACATTTGACGTGACATGATTAAGATGAATCTAAAGACTGGGCTGGGACATCTGCAATGCAGAACAGGAAGAAGATTTGACAGACCTTCCAAGTGTGAAGGTGGGAGGGGCCAGAATGGTGCCCCTCTGTCGGAGGACCATCGCAAATGGTGGACAAGGCCCACCTCCAGCAAATGACTGAGAGCAGACTTATGCCCAGGTGCACAAGATAAAAAAGAAGAAAGGGGGGAAGGAGGGAGGGAAGGAGGGAGGGAAGGAAGGAAGAAAGGAGGGAGGGAAGGAAGGAAGGTAAAGAGAGAGGGACAGGAAGGAAGGAAGGAAGGAAGGAATAAAACAAAGGAAGGAAGAGAGGAAGGAAGGAAGGAATAAAAGAAAGGAAGAAGGAGACAGGAAGGAAGGGAGGGAGGGATGGAGGGAGGGAGGGACAAAGGGAGGGAGGGAAGGAGGGAAGGAGGGAGGGAGGAGGGAAGTGAGGAAGGACCAAGAGGAAAGAGGAACAGACTAGGGTGCTTCCCCAGTGAGTAATGGAGAGAAGGCCCCTAAAACGCCATTGTTTCATTGCAAAGGGGAAACTGAAATTCATAGACAATTCTTTTAAAATTGTAACCAGTATATAAATATCCAGAACAAGGTGGCATTCGGATTGATAATCACCTTGGTGTTTTCCTCCTTAACGAGCTTCTAGATGGTTCAATGGCCACACAGTAACCGGAGGAGAGGGAACAGTGCTGTGGGAGGCAGTGTTTCTGGGGAACAGAGACCCCTTGGGTTTCCAGAAGTCAGCGAGGAGGAAGTGGGTGGTGAAGTGGCAGGGGCAGCCATGAAAGTCCTAGCTTTCACACTAACAGGGTAGACGTGGAAGGCATCGAACATTTGCAAGTCTTATGTCAGCTTACACCTTTGGTTTCTGATGAATTTGAATGGACAAGTCCTGGAAATTTTTTTTTTTTTTGCCAAGAGTCATTTGGAAAGGGAATACCTTGACAATGGTTACAGTGTGAAATCTCGGGGTGGCAAACCTTTAGCGCTCTCCACTGGGTCTGGGCGTCGTTTTCCAGGCCTCATGAAGATTGCGCTTGGAGGCCCCTGACAGAAAGAGCCAGGCACATTCTCCTCCTGCTAAGTCAGCCCTGGGCAGGGACAATGTGGCAGCCCTCTCCAACCCAGGAAAGGGAGGGCAGGGGAAATGGAAAGAGGGGCTGGTGTTTTGTTGCAAAGCAAGTTGAGAGGAGGCAAATTAACAGCAATTTTGTCTGGCCAAATTACACTTTTTAGCTCAGGTCTGTACTTTATGTTTTAAAAGCTTAACTTAGTTTATAATCTCCTGAAATCTCATCTTGCCATTTGTTTTTAATAGCACGTCTACTACCTTTTAAAAAAACATTTCTCCACTTTGGATTAAGAAGTAGTATTCATTTAAGGCCAACTACTAGACTGTTTTATGTCACTCATTAAAAAAAAAAACATTAATACTAGTTTTTTTTTGAGAGTTCCATAGATCGTGTTTTGATCATATTTACCCCATAATATTCCCCAGCTCTGTCTCCCTTTACACTCATCCAAATTTGTATCTTTTTTAATCTTTAAACTCTCACCAAGACCAGTTTGTGAAGCCCAAATATTCTTGGATGCATGACCTTCCTGTGGAGCGTGGTTGACTTACCAGGGGCTATGACTTACATATCTCCTTTATTATGAAGGATGTCAGTGGGAGGACTTAACCCTCTCATGTCCTGTTGAAATGGTAACGATTTCACAAACACCACGTCACACAGAGCTGCTAGTTCCAATAATGACCTTTAACTCCTAATAATCCTGCCTCCCGCTCCCACCCCTCAAGTGCTGGGGATACACGTATGTGCTGCCGTGCCATTTATGCAGTTCTAGGATTTAAACCCAAGACTTCATGCGTGCCAGGCAAGCCCTCTACAGACTGACTCCCACCCCTAGGCCAATTGCATTAGTAGAGGAGGAAGCTGGATCTATGCTAAGCTCAGCAAATCACTGAGTAACACAGCAGCAAAGCCCAGTCAATTTGGTATAACTGTAAAGAAACGTCTGAGGCAAATCGACCTCACAGAGGACAGATATTCAGTCTTCCGTTTTGGAGGCTGAGCCCCAGCTTAGTCTCTGGTTTCTGGTGAGGGGCCCCTGGTGTGTAGGGCCCTGCATGGACCCAGGAGGAGCCCTGGGCAAGACTGAAGCTGTGGGTTGGAGCCTGTCACCCCAGAGTTGTTGCTGGTACTCTTCCTGTTTTGCTAACTCACATCTTCTTCGGGAGAGCTAAGCCTGAAGACTTGAACTCTTGACCTGTTGTTCCACTGTGCTGTGAGTCAGTATATAAGCCCACCCCTTCCCCCTCAACAAATGGCATTTGGCATCGGGCGTTCCGACAGGCGACAGTCCTGCTGAAGGAACGGCCTGCTGTCTCGTCTCTCATTTCAATCTCTAGGCCTTCACCCAATTGGTGGAGCAGATCGTAGCGCGGACGCTACACTGGTGGATGGCATCCTAGTGTTGGGGGGGGGGGGGGAGTGGCCACATCTCAAACCAGGAAGCCAGAAAACCATCCATGGATTGGGTTCACTTTGGTCATTTCTTACTTGTGCTAGAATTCAGGGTTCCCTACTCAAGCCGACGCCCCTAATAACCTAAAGACCTTTCAGTAAGACTCACATCACCTCTGTTTTTTTTTTGTTTTTTTTTATGATACACATAAGTAGAATGTGTGTTTATAACTGCTCTCTCCAAAGAGGGAACGAGCAATCTGTGTGTTAACTTGCTCCTCCCTAGTATCCATATTACTCTCTGGTTCCATGGTTGCCTCTCAGTATGATTTATTTAAAGAAAGCACGAGAACATGAGGACCTGAGTCCAGATTCCAGGATTCATGTAAATCTGAGTGTGCCAGCACACACACACACACACACACACACACACACACACACACGTAGACACACATAATCCAATCTTGAAAGTGGTGGTGTTTGCCTCAGGTACTCCATAGAAGCGAAATTAGGAAACATTAAACATACTGTGGACCAATATCTGTTGCCTCAGCACAGAAGAGCTACACACTGAGCTGAAGGCTACCAGCATCCCTCCCTCCAATTTAGCCCAGACCTGGATGAGCATTAACTCTTCCAGATCGTTAGGATCTTCCAGATCACCACAAATAGACAGTACCCAGGATTCATGACTTTCCAGCTAGTTTTGTTTCCACTGCCACCCCAGTAGTAGGAGAATTCAAATTCTGCTACATACATAGCCCCTCCAGGGCTGTGCCCTCACTCTCTGTTCACTCCCTGTTGTGTTTCTGGGGCAGGTAATTAGCCCCATTCCATGTTTTGTGACTGTCTTAAGGATGGCTCTGTGGGTTAGCTTCATGCATGGGTTCCACATGCAAAGCTCTGTTTACCAGGAAAGTTTACAGAGAGTCAATTTTATTGTCACAGGAAAGTTGAATGTTCGCTGGGACCCCGTGCCTCATCCTTCCTCTTGCTAGCTAGTAAATGTTTTTTTTTTTTTCTTTTTTCTTAGCAAATTCCTCCTAGCATGCAAATGGTCCCTGGAGGCAAGGAGCCCTTGCATCTGTGGTCCAGACTCTTTAGATTCATTCCTCCATATGTTTCTGTAGAAGCTGCCTGGGGGATTTTCATGGTTTCAAACTTAATAGTGCTGGGACATTACCCAGCAGAAAATGCTCCAAGCTGAGGACAAGGCACTGAGACCCTGTCCACTCTTGGCACCCACCTGTGGGTCCAGTCCATTTGAATCTTTCCGGCTTTCCCTAGGACAGTGGTTTCCAGCCGTGTTTCTATTTCAGTCTTTTACCTATGGATAAAGGGAATGACCGCATGGGGCCTTTGAGGGTGTGTGTCCTGTGTGCTGAAGACACACATGCTGCATAGACAGTCGTGGCCATCCTGTGACTGTCTCACAGCTCAGCTGTTGCCCGTCGCACCACTTATTTGTCTCCCGAGCCCTCTCTAGCCTTTCCAGATGGGCTTGGCAACTCCTGCTGGTGACCTGGAGGTCTCTGCTGGAGCAAGGAGCACATGGAATCATGCCACTGGGAAGCCAAGGTGGGCGTGGAAAGTCGGTCACTCCTGGCCTCTGATCCATCCTCTGTCAATGCCGGGGACTAACTTGGAGTGCTGGAAAGTTGCTAGGGGGATGAGGTAGGGTAGTGGTAGGGGGATTGACTACCTCACCCGGCTACAGATACACAGCTGCTTCTCAGGCAGAATCAGGAACTCCGTGGGCTGTCAGCAGGTTCTACACCTGTCTCTGGGGATGCCTCGGTGGCTAAGAGCACCCAGGACTTGCCTCTTGACTCGTCTGCTCTAAATGCGGTGGTACTGGGCACAGCTTGCTCTTCCAGCAGACCCTGCTCAGCACTCGATAGAGGACAGGGCCCCCTCTGCTCTGTGGCAGACCCCCACAGTGATCTGCATGCCAACCAACACCAGCTACTTTCCCATAGTCCCTTTTCCTGCTCCCCCTGGACCCCCATCAAACACAGTCAGTCCCCTCTAGACTCAGGACAGCAACACCTCCATCGGTACTGTCCATCAGTGGTACCTTCGTCTTGCCTGGGGAATGTGCTCATGGGTTCTAATCAGCACCCAATAGGCCAAGGCTGTGTGCTGCAGGCTAGCCTACAGCACAAAGATTCTGTCTCAAAAAGTAACCTGAAAAAGTGTCCTTTTTTCAGATGCCTCAGGCTACACCTTGCCGCCACTTGGGCCCTTCAAGCTTTTTCCCCGTCTTTGAATAATTCCTTACACACTGACTCCTCACCAATAATTGTGACATTATTTCCCTACTCTAATAACCAGTGGTGCTTTGTTCTCCAAGCTGGACTGTCTCTGGCTGAACAGCCACAGCCCACATGGTCTCTGGGCTTGGGATGTGGCTTTAGTTCTGGTACACAGAGAGTCCCCTTACCTCTCTGGGCACTTACTGCAATGATAGACATTTGACCCAGTGGTCTGTGATGTCTCCTCTAGAGGAAGAGTCAGGTCTAATATCTTAACCCAGGTACTCGATCCAGTAAGTTCCAAGACCATGCAAACAAACCACTTTGACTTAAAGGCCATCAGCGAGATGACGCTGTCCAGGGGACACCCTTGGCTCTCTGGGTCACTGGTAGATGGTTTTCCATGTGAGTGGCGTTGGGTGCCTTCAACAGCAGCACTAGATGACAGGTGGGTTTGCATGTAGAAGATCACAGCAGGGTCGCTAGAGGTCCCAAATGAGCACAGAGCAGGACCCTGGGGAAGGCTTGTATTAATAGTCAACATCGCGGAGAATCTGGCAATGGCATAATTTAGAACAAACCCTCACTTTTAGACAGGAGATTTGGATGGCTACAAGATGCAAATCCTTTACTGATGGCTGGCCCCCAGGTGTTAAGTGGGAAACTCTTTTCGGTGAGCATGGTTGCGAGTTCCTCTCATAGGGCTTCTGCTCCTCAGGGGGACATACTTTATTTTACGAGGCAAGATTCTGTGTCTTGGAGCTTCCCCCACCCGTTTTGTCCCAAATAAACACACAGATGCTATATTAGTTATAAATCTGTTGGCCAGTGACTAGAACTTCTTATTGGCTAGCTCTGTCTTAATTATTAGCCCATTTCTATTAATCTAATTATTACCACATGGTCTTATCTTACTGGAGAAGGGTCCAGACCTGTCACTCCTTTGGTGGTCTACATGGCGACTGTTCGGGTGGGCCTTCACTGCCTACCTTTCCCAGAATTGTCCTCATCTCCTAGTCCCGCCTATCTCCCTGCCTCTATTGGCCACGGTGTTTTATTCATGAGCCAATAAGAGAAACATATTTACAGAAGGACATCCCCCATCAGTTCCATGTTCACCCATTAGTTCGGGGGTGAGCTTTGGAAGCAACCTATCAGCACACAGCACCATCATTCTGGTAGTAGAGAGACTCTGGATCTGCCTGCATGATGGAGCCTCATCTCACACAATCTAAGCCGACACAGATACATTTTAAAAAGTTTCCATATTTGTGCTTCAGCATGGTAAAAGATAGGGACAAAGATAGGGACGGAGGAGTGAGCGGTAACAGAGTTCCTGGTTCCTGAGCTTCTGCAAAGGCAGACAGGACGGTAGCTAAGGGTAAGACACTACTTCTGTGGCCTGTCAACTCCTTTCAATGCATGCCTCCTGTTTTTATTGCTCTGGTTTCAGAGTTCTCCCAGTCAGCAGAGCGTGTGTTACATGATTCTCTGCAGTAGAGTTGGGTTCACTGGCATGCCAGAAGCCAAAGCCAAGGTCGGGTGTCTGAGCTAGTCCCTGCTAATTAGACGGCGCCTGCCCTGTCATGCACTGGGTTTCTCTGCATTCCACCTGGCTTTCTATGTTTTCCAAATGTGGAGCCCAAGTATGGTGGCAGCCTCCTCAGACACTCTCAAATAGTTGCATGAAACTTGGACATGACCGCCACTGGGTGGAAGGCATATGGAATTTGGAAAGTTTATGGCTACCCCTGACATGTGTTAACATGTGTCTGTGGTGGCTGTCTTCAGGCAACTGCTGTTCACATGCCACTGAGCATAGCTGACTGTCAAAGTATTTCTTCCTTTATAGTCAGATGTTGCCAAGGCAACTGCTGAATGAATGATGACCAGTTTGATCCATTCAAGGGCCCAAGTTGCAAAAGGTTGGGGTCACTCTAAAGGTAGGGTTTTCATTTCCTTCCTCCCTCTGAAGATGCTCAGAGAACTTTCCAGGCTATGTGTGGTCCTGTGTACGGGATGAGGCTCGCCACATCAAGGCAAGAAGACATAGTCGACGGAAGGAACTACAAACCTCTCTCCTTCACCTTCTGTGTTAGTTACCTTGTTGCTCCAACTAAATGCATGAATAAGCAATGCAAAGAAGAAGCTTATTGGGATTTCTCATCTAGAGGATGTAGTCCACAGGGAAAGGATGACTGTGGGAACAGGAGGCGTCTGGGTCACATTACATCTGCAGTCAGAAAGAGGAGAGGGATTGGTGTTGATACTCAATTTGCTTTCTCATTTTTAGTGTCTGGAACCCCAGCTTGTGGGATAGTGCCCCACATTTATTGTGGGCCCTCTGTATTCAATTAACCTAATCTAGAGCATCCCTCGCAAATAGGCCAAGAGATCTGATTTCATGGTGATTCTAACACCATTAAATTGACAATCATGAGTAACCATCACACGATCTCTTTCTTTCCCACGGAAGTTCATTATTATTTTTTTTAAAGATTAAACACATGAAGAGTATGTGTTTCTACATGAGCAGTTCCTGTCACACACCCATTAATTTGAATCTCAATGCCACAAGAATTTTAGTGTTTGCAGAGGCTTGATGGAAAACTTCCTCCTGAGTGGCTCACCGATGCCCTGGTGGGCACACAGATCTTGCATTGTTACGCATCATGGCTCGCCACCGCAACATTTCATTCCCTTTGGGGACATTTGCACCATTAACTTGGTGTTTATTGCACTGCTCTATGGTGCCTTTAGCACACTGTCACAGGTTTGTGGGGCTGGTATTGGCACACAGGCAGTGTCACCCTGAACCCCCTTTTAGAAAAATGAGAACTTGGATAGCATCCTATACACAGATATGGGCAAGCTGTGTCCCTTTTATCTCTGGAAAAGTATAGACTCGCTGACCTTCATTTCAGGGACCAGTTATTTTAGGGACTATGTAAAAAGCAATGCGGCCTTGAAATTATTACATAAAAGAATGGTTATAGAAGATGAAATTCACTTGTAGGAAACTAATCAGAAAAATGAAAACCTACATCAGAGGTCTGCACTGTTCGTAGAACTGACTTTAGTAATGACCTTTTTCTCCATTCTGAAGATAAAATAATAATTCACAAGAACAAGTAAACGGTGCCTGCAGCTTGTTCTTATGAATATATTTGAACATCAGTGATTTATCTTTATGAAAATGTGAATATATAGCCTTGTTCATCTTATATTTGTATTAATTTTAGCTTGCTACATCCCATTAACTTACCATGTCCTCTGTGAAACAAGTAGAAATATACATAATTTTTATGCAAGAAATTGCTAGAGAAATGAGAATTCCAATGGCCGTTTCAGCTTCTCAAATTATTGGCAATCATATTTGTTTTATGAAAGCCTTCTGTACATGATTTGTCCAGACTAGCCTGGGGAAGAAGTATTTGGGGAGTAGGCCATAGGTCCTTGTTTAACCCTGGGAAATATTTTTAGGCACTGAAGAAGTGATTAGCCCTTAGTTTTAATAACTAGGACATATAAATCCCCCCCACCCACTAGTTTGAAATTCCATACTCCTGAGAAAAGGGTTACCAATATCTTCCTTCTCATTGACTACTGTCATTTGTCTTTCTATATGACAAGACGTTATTTGATTTCACCCTCGGGCGTGGAACAGAAAGCTGTCATGTCTGTTAAATTGCGTGGGTCAGCTAATAAATTCCGAGTGGGTGTTTTCCTTGTAATGTGTGCACATATGTGTGAACTCATGTTTGGAATAGGCAAGGAAGCAATTTATATCAGCAACCATGTCATTCCGTGTCCAGAAATACACGAGCCTGCCAATGAATGTTTTACATTTACTCTCTGTGTCATTCTAAAACACGGGATACCCATGCTGAAAATTCAACTCAGACCAGTGATAAAAAACCATCTACAGATGTCACAAAGAACGCAGTGTGTTTGCCGTCAAAAGCAAACAGAGGCGTCTTGTTTGTTTCCAGGCAAACAGTACAGTTTGATAAACTAAGGATGCTCACTCACATCATGGAATTACGCCACTTACATGTAAAAGGGGAGTGAGAAGAGGAAGAGCTGGCTGTCAGACCAGAGACGTGGGGATCAATGGGTGGGCTTTGTCAGTGACTTGCTCTCATGTCCTGTGCTGAGGTCCTGTGTTTTCCTGTTAAGATGAATCCCTCCTGAGCTTGTCAAGCTGGGAGTGGTCTCCATCCTCTGCTTGAAGAAGATAAATGTGAAAGCAGCTGCCTGTGTTCTTTTGCTACTTGGACAGAGATCTTGCAAAGGGTAAGAGGCAACTTCCTTAGTGTTGATGACCCTGAGTTCCAGCAGCCCAGAGGCTGGGCTTTCCCAGCCTTGAGAACTAGAAGCTAATGGCTCCAGCATTTCAAGCAGAAGGCTCGTTTATCTGGGTGCTGAAGGCAGAGTCTTTTTTGTTTCATTTTGTTTTTATATTTTTTATTTAAATTAGCAACAATCTTGTTTTACATGTCAATCCCAGTTCTCTCTCCCTCCTAGCCTTCCATGTCCCCCACCAACCTATTCTTCCCCTGACTCCATCATCCTGCTCCCTCATGTCCTCCTCTTCCCTCCTCTTCTCCCTTTCTCTTCCTCCTAACTCCCCTCCCCTCCCACCACGCTCCCAATTTGCTCAGGAGATCCCTTTCCCCTTCTCCTGGGGACCGTGTATGTCTCTCTTAGGTTCCTCCTTGTTTCCTAGCTTCTCTGGCGGTGTGGATTATAGGCTGGTGATCCTTTGCTCTATGTCTAAAATCCATATATGAGTGAGTACTTGCCATGTTTGTCTTTTTGTGACTGGGTTACTTCACTCGGGATGGTTTCTTCCTGGATAGTTCCATCTATTTGTGAAATCTGGGCAGCCCCGGCAGGAATTGAATGGCAGGGATCATTAATTATGTGTCACAATATGGAGGCCAGGTGCCTGGAAACAGCCTTCCCAGTGATGAGCAGAATGCTAGACCCACAAACGATGAAGGCTGAGGACAGAGGGTACTGGCTCTTAGATAGTGGGAAATGCACTAGGAGCTTGTATATGGCACTGGGGAAGCCCCAATGGCTACCAGTTGTGTTGGATGGACTCAAAGAATATGGTCCTCTTTTAGGAGAAGGAGGCTGGAAGACACAGGGTCACACCAGTGAGCCATATCTGGTGACACACCCTGGGTCTGACGAGCCCAGGTTCTTCAGGAGGGTAGGCATGCTGATGCTCTTCTGAGAACCATACAGCAACGAAGTATGTGTTTGATACCCAGCACAGAAGGCCACATTCCGATTCTTATGGTGACTTTCTTCACAGGGTAGCATGCACGGGCTTATTCAAACCTTGCTTGGAACCATCTCCTGGCCGCTTCTTGAAGCAGCTTCCAGTGTTTTGGGTTTGTCAAATGTAGCAAGGGTTCCACAGGAATTGCACTCTCTAGAAAGCACAGAAACATGAACACTGTCACCTTTGCTCTACTTAGAGCATCTCTCTCCTTACATGGCCCTGACATCCAGGAGGGCGGGACTAGGCCTGTGTCATCACACCGTATCCCACGCTCCCACAGAGAGTGAGGAATTCAGGTGGCATTCTGCAAGATGCTGTCCCAGGGGTGAGTGAAAGAATCGACAGGCTTCACATCTTTTGCAGTCAGAGATTTTCTGATTCCCCGGGGGCTGCCCCTCCATCCCTGGCCTCGATTACCTTCACAATAGTTCAGTTTCTCCTCCCAGTGTGAAGCTATTTTGGGAAAGGATGAGCCTCGAACCCTGGGTCACCGTCTACACATCCAGAAGGGCATGCTCTGCCCAGTCTCTATGGACCCCTGAGTTAGGAGCAGTTCTGACCAGTCCCCCATTACTTCATTTCCTTCAGACAGCCCGGGGTCATCAGAGAGGCAAACACTGAAACTGCTTTGTGGGAAGCCTCGTGAGCTGTCCGAGCCTAGCCTGGGTCTTAGATCATCGCTTGGAGCTTTTCTGAGAAACTTAAAATCTTAGTCCTCTGATGAAGCTCCTGGTAATTCTTTGAAAGGTAAGCGTTAAAACTTTCCATTATATAACCAAATCGAAACTAGCTATAGTCTTTCTGGCCACTAAGCAAACCACAAATGGTTAGCTGACTTTTTTTCTCTTCCAAATATATATTTTCTCTCGCTTTGACCAGAAGTACAACTGTTCCCCCTGGGTGGGGAAAATTCCTTGAATAAGAATTCTGGATTTAAACTTTTAAAAGTCACTTAAATGTAAAAAAGTAACAGATATATACAAAACGTTGTGAAAAGATTAACCCTATGTAACAGGGGTAATTAAAATGAGCAAAACTACAAGGGAAAACCCAAAATCAAAAACAAAAACAACATCAACAAAAACCCCACCAAACACAAAATGTACCTCTTGACTAGACAGTGTCTCTGCAGCAGCCCAAGACGAGCCTGATGGAGTGGGTTTTGAGATAGTTTCTGAAGAAGTCGGTTAATAATAAAAGGCACGGTGATCCACAGGGTCTCAGCATCTCTTTAGCATTACGGTCCGTGCCAACCAGAAAGCAGATTTCTGAGAGCTCAGTGACAGCCAGCTTCATAGCAGGTAAGATAGAGTTAATTCCTTGCACACCTGAAAGACCTGTTCTGTTTTTAGATAAAAGTGATCAAACAGGTACCTAGGGATCTGAGGGTAAGGGTTAGCAAGCCCCCACTGACTACCTGTGTGGTGGAGTCACAGGATTGGCTCACCTCTCTAAGCTGTGCTCACTCCCTTCTCTGAACCCCAGTCCTCATCAGCAGAAAGGCAGATTCCGTGCACTGTGCCACTAAAATACAGAGAGAAAGTAAGGTATCGGGGCAGTTTGTATAACTGAGTTGCATTTCCAACGCGTGTGTCTTTCTTCTGTCTGGACTGTTTTCCCTTCCGTCACTGTGCTGCTAATGAAAGTAAGGAAACAGGTGAAGGGAGTTTGGGAGAGGAGAAAGGCCAGATGGGAGCATTCATTCATGGCACCCCTGTGACCTGGGACGTCAAATGTCTTACGTGTTTGTTCCATAGGACAGCTCCTCCTGGAGCAGGGTTACTTCCCTCTCCAGAAGCATGCACCTCCTCACAGGAGTCTGAGAGGCTGTCAGGACCAGGTTCAGACCCATGCCTGCACCTCCCACAGCCCTCCTTTGGAGCCTGTGTTTTCTGTCAGCCCAACCTTGCCGAGCTCAGAGTCTATAGATTCTCTTTCCTCCCCACACCATCTTCTGCCCCGCAGGACTCAGGACCCCAGCTCCACCTGGCACTTCTGCCTCCCAGGAATTCATACTCCATTTCCTGCACCTGTGTGACTAACCCTACCCTTCTACCCTTTACATGAACTTTCCCAGGTGTTTCCTCTGACTTCGGACATCGGATCTGTCCTTGGCATCCGCTGGAATAGCCCTCCTGAGTGCCTCAGTCAGCCTTTCCCCAGTGGGACAGCATCTCTGTCTCCCCGGCATGTGAGGGGACCTTGATATTATTCTGTTGCTATAAGAAGATCTCTCTTGTCTTTCCAGCTGGAGTTGACTCAGTCAGCCCTGTCAATGAGGAGATGCTGAGCTGGGGGAGGAGACACAGAGAGCAAACTGCTAAAGCCACCACAAGGCCTGACGCAGCACTGTTGGTGTAATTTTCTGTCCCACCAGTCTGCTGTCCTGCCAGCCATCTCCCAAACAACCACACAGAGACCTATTATTAGTTATGAATGCTCGGCCAATAGCTCAGGCTTGTTACTAACTAGCTTTTACAGCTTAAATTAACCCGTATTTATTAATTTGCATGCTGCCATGTGGTTCGTGACTTGTTACATCATCTTCTACATGTCCTGCTGCCTCTGTATATGGCTGGCAACTCTCAAAGCTCCTTGTGATGCAGCCATCCTTCTTCACAGCTGTGTTCTCTCAGCCTGGCTCTCCAGCCTAACCTCTTCCTGCCTAGCTATTGGCCAGGTGGCTCTTTATCGGGCCAATGAAAGCAATAGATCTTCACAGTGTAGAGCCAATGAGAGCAATAGATCTTCACAGTGTAGAGGAGGATTATTCCACAGCACAAAACAGCATAGCACACACGCCACATTTACTCTGCCTTGCAAAGCCCTTGGAAATTTTATGCTTTAGGAACAGACCGGTCTGTGCTGACTGAGACTCCCTCATATCTCCATTACAGTCCTTACTGCAGGGCATCAAGCCTACCCTAGCCCCTCTTCCTGGAGTCATCATCCATCCCCTGCATGCAATGCAATCTCTGACAGGCACTGGGAAATTCCTTTGATGGCGAGGCTCTTCCAAGCACCTCTGCTGTGTCCAGTACTTGAAGGGTCCTGCTTCTTTGGCTGAAAAGTGGTAGGAACACAGCTTGGAAACCAGAACTGGCTATTAGCATTAAAATTCACATTGGCATAGAATACTTAGCTAAAAAAAACCCAGGATGCTAGCTAGCCTGGATTCAGGGCTTGTTCTGTTCAGTCCCGGACAGAGAACTAAGTCTGAGCTGTCACCTCGTGCAGTGCAGTCTGCACCAAGAGGGCAGGCAGGGTAGATGAGCTGGGTGTCATGCACCGCAACCAGGCCCCAGCTCTAAACTGAGTTCCTGCAGAGGGACTGAAGTGGGGAACGCCTGTCCCATTTTTCTGACTCATATTGTGGTAGCCCTGATCGGAATGAAGATACACTCTAAAGAGACACTTGTGCCCCTCCCTGTGGCTGTCAGATTACTGATACGAAGGACCCAAGAAATTACTCTCTCCTCAGGAATCTCTTGATGGGGAGAAGGGAAGTCTGAGAGGCCTGGTGTCAGCCACAGAGAGAGCTTTCCTCCCAGGAAAGATTCCACACTGTTCCGACAACTTTTCAGGCCATTCCGCAAAACAGGCAGAGCCATGAGAGGTGGAACCACACCTTCAGGGCTGCTTAACTGTGCAGGCCTCTTCTGGTTAAACCCGGGCCCTCCCACTCCTCCGGGAAGGACCTTAAAGTTATACATTATAGTGTGCGTCTTCTTCACATCAAATCAATTTCCTGTGGTCAATGATTACTTCTTATTTTTAAAATATCCTATGGAGGACGATATCTAAGCCTGGATTGTCTACAACCAGGTTCTGACTCCAAATCTTTCCTGTTTGTTTTGCTTCTCCTACAGAAAGCAGTTAAGGCCCAGGGTGGGGAATCCAGACGTTAAAGAAAGGCCTGTCCCAGGCTCCTTCCTTCTGAGAACAGCCCTACCCCTATCCTTAGGTCGGTCTAGGGGTTCACCTGCTCACACTGATGGCCCACTAAGTGACAAAAACACACCTCAGTTCCTCCATCATTCTACAGCTCCTGGGGACACTTCTGCACCAAACGTGGTGGCCCACACCTACAGCAGCGCTCTGCTACAAGCTAAGGCAGGGCCCAGGCACAAAGCGCTCTTGGATAATGGAGAATTACACAAGGGATGTGGCTTGCTGTTATAATAGCTCTACTTATGGATGTGTGACAAGCGTGAGGTCATGCTTATCCAGTCACCAGAATGTGACCCCTGCTGGGGCATTTTCAGCTCCATGGTGACTCTGATGACTCTGGCTCCTTCCCAACTCCAGGCCTCGCTATCTTTTCCCCATCAACTCAGTTATTGTTTTTTAACATACATCAACTCACAGGGGGCTCATTTGAGCTTATAAAATCGCATTCCTCTGGAAATGCACACCCGAGATGGTTTGATTAGGACTGGGGAGTTGGTTAAGCTCTTTGGCATCCTGTGCAGCGGTGACCTCACTGCCCATGCTCTGTGTGGCTTCCTCACTCTTCCTGGCCCCTCTGACGCTGCTGCTCAGACAGAGGCTTCCCGTGGCTGTAGGTGATTCTCTCACCGCCTCAAGGGGATGCACGGGGTGTGCCCTGTCCCAGGTCATCTACTTCAAAACATCCAGATGAAGAGTTTAGTTTGTCTTATTACTATCGGTTTCTATTGCTGTGATGAGGCTCCATGACCAAAAAAACAAATGGGAGAGGGAAGGGTTTGTTTAGCTAACACTTCCACAATATATTCCATCGCCAAAGAAAGTCAGGACAGGAGCTGAAACGGGGCAGGAACCTGAAGTGAGGACAGGAACTGAAACAGGGCAGGGTCCTGGAGGCAGGAGCTGATGCAGAGGCCGGGGAGGGGTGCACCTTATAGCTGGCTCAGCCTGCTTTCTTATAGAACCCAGAACCACCAGCCCAGTGGTGGTCCAGCCAGAATGGGCTTTGCCCTCCCAGGACAGGCTTCGCTGTGCCTGCAATCGATGGAGGCATTCTCTCCACTGATGTGCCCTCTCGCTTATATAAAGTTGACATAGCCAGCACAACCCCACTAAGCAAAGGATTGCTCTTGTTCCTTAATGGATAAGGATTTAATACTCAGAATATGTAGGTAGCTTGGCCAGGGTTATGCAGCCAGTCTATGAAGGAGGGCAGCATGCCTGTCTCTAGTTTCCTCATAGGTGTGATCAGTGACACACGTCCACACACGGGACAATAATTAGAAACTAGTTTGGGCTATCCATGTACGTTCCAGATCATCTCGGACTGCTCCAGGTAAGCTGTAACATCAAAGCCCTTGTGAGCTGTATGTTGAACCTCTGTCGTCACTTCACAAGACAAGGCTGAACGATCCAGAGATCACTGCTCGTCCCTTCAGTGACACATGTGAACACAGACCTCCCTCAAAGTTCAGGAGCCTAGCTCACACTGCATTTCCTACAGACCCACACACAGTGCTATATACTCTACACACACACACACACACCACACACACACACACTGCACTCATCTACACATCTGTTCCACCCAAGCATGCACACACATGCACCTCATATGAGCAGAGACTCACATCAATGTGTCCCGCAGCTTCTTCGGCATCTGCTCCAGAACTGTAGCCCTTTCACAGAGTAAGGAGCCAACCCCGTCTCCACCTCCACAGTTGCTACCAGCCCCTGGAAGCAGATGAACATCCTACGCGCAAGGCAGTGAGTTTAGATCTGGTCCCCTGCCTGGCTTTCTGAGCCAAGGCATGGAGAAAATGTGTCTTTGTGGGAAGCCCAGTGCTAAAATATCACTTCTCATAACACACAATGTGCTTGGAGTGGAAAGGCCGGCATACCACTCGCAGGACATGTGAGCATGAAAACCTGAGTTCAGTCTGTAAGTGGTGGGACCCTGCCACCGCTACCAGCAACACACAATGCTTCTGAGGAAGCAAGGAGGGGGTGGCTACCTAGTCTTAGTGCCAACCCATGCTCCAGGGTGTCCCAGAACTTCACCTGGGATGAGAAGAGTCAGGGATGTGCTCCTACATTTTATGCATGCAACAAAGCCTAAGAGGCACCCGGGGCAGACACTTGGTGGCTGGCGGCACAGGGTTCCCGGCTACTGTCCTGACTATCTCAGCAGTGAGTTCTCTTGGAGGAACAGGATGCTTTGCCCAGCAGAGTAGCACCTGCCCCCTGGAAGGCAGCCGGCATGGCCACCAATGCCCTAAGTTCTCTCAGCTGCATCGTTAGCACTGGGGTGTTAGCTCTGGAAGATACAGGGGAGGGAGGGAATGGTCACATAAATGTCTCATGTGTGCTTTCATTTCTCAGAAGAAGCCCAATGTCTGTGTCACCAGTTCTAGTCCACTGCTGCTCATTGAACCCTGGCCCCGAGACCCCCAAAGTAACCCTGACTCCCCTAAACTGGTGCTTGCAAACCCAGTGACCTTTCTACGCATGGGGCTGGAAGAACTGCTCTAGAACCCCAGAGCAAACAGAAAAAGGTAGCCCAAGGTCCCCAAATGCCTCATAGCCACGGAAGAAGATTCAGAACAAGTTCAGCCTAGCACCGGGAAAAGCATTGGTATCGCCATTACCAATCTTCAGCCCCAGAATTTCTTCCACACTATGGAGCCCAGTCATCTAACATCCACAGCCTACAGTCGCAGCCCCCAAATGGTGGCATTCAGCCGTAGACCTAAGGTGTGCAGCCTGCAGATCCTGCAGAATGCGTGAGAAGCGGAAGAGAGGACTCCTGGGACCATTCTCTCACATAAGCTACCAGACTCCAGGGACCCTCCACACTCCTGGTCACGTCATGAACACACAAGCCTCAGTCCTGAGGACAGTGGCTCAGATGTGCCTGGGGCCATGGGGCGGGGCAGAACCCTGTCAGGAAACTTAACATTTGTCCGCAGATAACTGTTGCATCTACCTCGGCCAGCAAGGAAACACTGCCACGACTCTTCTTCAAGCAGTTTATTCAGGAACCTTGTACATCAGCTTCTGCCTCTCCCAGTCCCAATCGGGGAACGTTAAAGCCTCCAGACTGCCTCAACCAGGGGCTATGCCACGGGCTTAAATACTGACTCACAGCACAGTGGAAAACAATCAAGGGTCAAGTGTTCTCGGGCTTAGTTCCTCCCCAGCAGATGTGTGTTAGCAAATCAAGAAGAGTACCAAGAACTACTCTGGTGCAAGATGTTCCAGCCAACAGCTTCAGGCTTGCTCATGGCGGCTTGGGGTCCATGCAGCGCCCTACAGATAACCAAACAGAAAAATGTATAAATGAGCAACTGAGCAATATTCTGCACTAAGACTGGCTCCTCATCACCACTTAACCCTTCCCAGTACCTCTTCTGTTTTTTGAATTAAGCATGCATTGAATTGAACCCCTTACCACTGCGGTTTCTGAGGTTTTCAAAGTCTTGTTCGCCGACGTATACGTGACTAACCTTTTACTCTGTAATTACAGCTGCAAGTCCACTGGCTCAACTTGGTCAGTTCCCATCACGTCCACGTCCACAGAGAGTGTGAACCTTATCACTGGCTGTCAGATCCACTACTGCAGCCAAAGACACCCACTCTGTCTGTTTCTTCTATCTCTGTGTTGCTCTGCCCCGTCTCTATTTGCCTAACTCCACCGTCACATCTAGCTACCTTTCCATCCGCTGGACTGGTTAGAAATCTCACAGGGTGTAGTACTGGGGTCTCCGCTTCTCTGTAGCAGACCAGGACTTGCTTTGCTGTGTGCTGTCTGGTCTTTGCTCCTTCCTCTGCTTGGGATCAACATGGGAATGGAGCCCTACTGTGTTCATCAGTGTCCCTCATCCCTTGTTTCTCTGCCTTTTCTGAATCCTTTTGTGATTCTTACTGAAGTCACTGGAAGGTTCTGCTCCTATGTGACAAGGAAACCACCAGGGCCTTCAATGGAAGGAGGGCCCGTGTCAAAGCTTTGAACCTTGAACCTGCACACATACTAGGAAGACTTCCAGTCAAGGAACACCACTTCACTCAGTTCCAAGAAACAAAAATATCAGTTCTCTCTAGGTGAAATGCCCAACCCTCTTCCAGAAGGAACCCCACTAATTCCTCCTTTCAAAATAAAGGGAAAGAGATTCGCTTATAGAAACCTTTTTATAATTTATTTGCTGTTGTAAATCTTCAGTATAAAAATGAAGCTCTAGCTAAACGTAGGGTTTTCAGTGGTGAAAATTTGACCCAATGAACAAATAAATAAATATTTACAATCTTTGGCAAGAACAATGTTTCATTGACGTATATGAGAAGCTTTTGGTTTTTTTTTTAAACTACATAAATAATTTACAAAAATAATACGAAACATTGAACGTATTCACATCGTCCCCACCACCTTGTACCATTCGGCCAAATGCCCCAAGTGAAAGCCTAAATGTTTTTCACATCCCCACAGTCTGAAGTCTCATGTGGGCCTTGGGGATACAGTCCCACAGAAAGTTAAAAAGTGCAGGATAACAAAACACAAGGAAACTCTCCCTCAAAGACATTAACACAAATAACTGCGCCAAGACAAATCAGGGGAACTCAAAGTCATGGATTCTTTCGATCTGACTTAGAGATGCGACTGCCATTACCTCAAAAGGGATCCTGCTCCACCACTACCCCCCCATCAGAGGGACAAGCTCTCCTCCCACTGAACTCGTGTGGTGTGAAAGAGACATAACATGCCTCTTATGGTGTGACTGATGTCTGGGGGGAGGGTGGAGGTGTTTTCTTCAGGCTTAAAATAAAAAGAACCTATACACAGCAAATAGCGAATAGTTAAAAAAAAAAAGAATTGAATTAAAATCATTGCATTAAGGTCCCATTTTCTCATGACATAGGGTCTTGTATTTCAATCAGCAGGTATTTTAGTAAGTGTGTCTTTATATCACAATACCCTTGCCATATGGTTCTTTCTAGAAATTATTCTACGTATTTGTTACTTTGTATGCTTAAAATAAGTTATTAGTGAGTGGGGCTACATTCCAAATTTCATTTAATAAATATTAGCGAAACAGTTGCACTTGGAACCTTAATGAAATATGTTCCCAAATTAGGCAAGAGCAACTTTTGCATTATTCAGAAGCCTAGACTAGGAGCAGGGTATCAAAGTGCATTTGCCAACTTATCACCCAGTCTGTTTCCTAGTAACAGGAGCAGGAAAGGATGCCTCGGATGGAGATCCCAGCAGCCATTGAGCAGAGCTCCTTGACTTCCAGCCTAGGCTCTCTACAAGGCTGACCCAGGCAGCCATCTTAACAAGATGTGCTTGCCTCCGCCGAGTTTCTGTTCCGAAAGCTCTGAAAAGCCCACAGTCGGAGCCCTGAAAGTTTCCCTTTTGCAAGGACACACCGTCTTCGTCTTTGTCAAGTCAGCTGTAACTATGGGCCAAGAGAAGTAAGACATGCTTTTCATCTAAGTCTGCAATCATTGCCTATGTTCCGATTAGTCACTGGACAAGGGGCCACAGCCATGTGACTATCTTCTGGCCTCTTCCCTACTGCAGCCAAGTTTACCTGATCTTTTTTTGTAATCGACCTTACAGGATTTGTGTGTCATTGTAGAACAGCACAAATCCAAGAATAGTGGACAGCATTAAGCACTGAAAGTGGGTGAGCGGTATTTTTCATGCTTAATTTATGAGAATGACTTATACACAATATTCCCTTCAACTCCATATACACATAAATACTGCAAGTAATTACATTTTACATGTAAACGTCATTCTTTTTTTTAAACAAACAAGGAAAGGCAATGCAGCAACACGCTCTGTTTTCTCCACAGAGAGTCTCATAGCTCGTCAGACTTTTCCCAGTAGCAGGCTAGATGCTCATCTTGCAGCTCCCTTGATCATTTGTCATTTGAAGGCACTTGGACTTGGTGCTGATGAAGGAGGTGAAGATCCACTGAGTTAAGGTCAAGAAACAGGAAACGCCGAAAGAGAGAGAAGCTGAAAGTATCAAGATGGACAGATGACGTGTCTAGGAGGCAGTGTTTGTAGCACATTGATGGAACTGCAGCCTTGCTCTCTAGACATCTAGAAGAGAAGGAACAATGGGATTAGGAAGGAACAACCAGGGGTATTTTATTATGCCTCTTTGTATGTTCATCTCATACCTGTAGCCCAGACTGGCCTAGAACTCTCTATGTAGCTCTGACTGATCGCAAATGAAGCAATCCTTCAGGCTTGGGCTCTGAAGTCCTACTATTACATGTATCTGTTCTACTTATAACCTCAATCATCATCATGTTAATTTAAGATGTATTACATATAGTAGATGGGTATAACAGACTGACAGGTGACTGGTAGGTGTTTGGATGATGAGTAGATGAGAGATAAGAGGATGGATGGAGTGACAGAAGGATGGATGGGCGTTTGGATGGATAGATGGGTAAACAGGAGTTGGGAAAGATGGGTTCATAGATGGATAGATTAATGAGTGGGCACATGAAAAAAAGAAATCTTGTTAATGGGGTCCTATCATAAGAAAAAGACCTTCAGTGGAAGGAGAGAAAATAATGTTCTCGTCTTTGCTTCTCTTTGATTTGTGTATGATTCTCAAGGTGTGAGCATTGAGAAATAGTCCTGAGCTTTCCTGATTTCCTCTGAAGAAGGCATGCCATTAGACCAGACTGGAGCCGACTTTGCTTTAAGGTTTATACTCTGGTTCAGATAAACTTCTAGCAGTAAAATGAAGACATAGGCTCCTTTCTTCCCTCACTTCTTCCTTCCACCACCCTTCCCTCCTCCCTTCTCCTTTTCCTTCTTCCTTTCAATTTTTAGTAAAGATAGTAATCTAAATTGCCCCTAGAAACTCAGAAAGCGTGGAAACCGGAAGCTACAGGACTCAGTACAGGGGTAGATAGCCTGTGAACTACCAAAAAATATTTGTCCTACCAAAGACATTCAGATTCAATTTAAAACAAAGAAAACAGAAGGGGAACAGAGGGGAAATAGAGAAATAGAAGAAAGGAAGAAAGGAAGGAAGGAAGGAAGGAAGGAAGGAAGGAAGGAAGGAAGAACATAACTTGCCTAAACTATATCTTTGCTGCTGGATGGGCAGAAGCCCTCACTCATCGTTCATTTCCCTGGAATGAAGACTCTGTAGACAGAAAAGTGTCTGCCAACCCCTCCTGGTCCGTGGGGCCATTCCCTGATGAAAACATGCCCTTACCTCTGCATTCATACTTAAGGTCCGAGAAGTAGACCATTTCTTGGGAGAAGACAAACAGGCCCAGCCGTCCACCGGCATAGGTTTGGTCATAGATTGGTCCTGAATCAGCCATGACTTGCTTTCCTTCATGCACTAAGACTCTAAAACAGGTAAGTAAGCAAATGTTAAAAGAGGACTTCAACTCTGCAGCACATTCACCAGAGGACAGTGGCTGATCAAGACGAATCTACTCTCCCTGCTTTGTGCTAAAGATGAAAGCATGGCCTTGAATATGCTGACCAAGAGTTCTCTGCTCTGCCACTGAGCTACACCCAGTCCAAGCCAGAGGCATCTGTAGTCCTATTCTCTGCTCAGGGTTTTGGCAACTGGGTCTGGAAAGCCCATTGCTTCTCACAGGTAAAGCTGCTGCACCCTCGGTGTGCCTGACTATAACCAGTAGGTTGCCTTTAAGAGCCAAGGCAGTGTGTAGAGCGAAGGGTGTTTCCTGATTGCCTGTAGGGGATGGCTGCCTGTTTCACTTCCCCGATTAAGACTCCCTTAGCTTTCATTTTCCATGAAAATCCAGAGTGCCATTGTAAGAGCTGTCTGAGAGTGGGGACTATCCCACTGGCCCAAGTGGGAAGTGATGCCCCAGAATTCCCTAATGGAGCACATGGCAAATGGGGCCCCTTTGCAGAGACATCATACCCTGCACACCACCTTACAGCTCACCTGCCCAGACCCTCAAGGATTTGCAAAGACCAGACAACCAACAGGCATAAAGGCTCAGTGGTAGAACATTTGCTTATCACATATAAGATCCTAGACTCTAACCAGATGGGTGTGGAAGGGTTTTCACGCCACTCAACAAGTATCTTAAGACCTAGATTCTTTTCAAGATTTTTTTTTAAAGTAAGTGATGTATATATTAAGAATGCAAGATAGAAGAGGAAATAGTTCATATGGCACTGTTATCTGTTGATACTCTCTCATGGGAAGGAAGACAGAGAAGGCAGATTGTCTACCCAATGAAAAAAAGCAGTCTGTCTATCAAATGAGAAACAGGCTATCCAGCCATTGAAAAGCCATCTGGCCATCCAATGGTTATCCAATGGGAAGAGAGTGCTGAGGGACCTATCACTGGACAGAAGTGAACAACTGCCCTTACCTCATGTAGCCTGTCTTAGGCCTGTGAGTCAGGTGCCACCTGTAGGCTGTATAGTCTTTCCAGCCAATGTTTTTGGGGTCATGCCATAGCGTGCGCACCTGTGGAAAGCCGTCATTGTTGAAGGATGAGATGCATGCCTCTCTACCATTCTCCCCCCACCACACACACACACACACACACACACACACACACACACACACACACACACACACACACACACACACATACACATCACATACACACACATACACACCACACACACACACCATACACACACACACACACAGATCCCCCACTCACATACCATACCATACGACACAGACACACACACACACACACACACACACACATACACATCACATACACACACATACACATACACACCACACACACTCACACACACACACTCACACACACATACATACACATCACATACACACACATACACATACACACCACACACACACACCATACACACACACACAGATCCCCCACTCACATACCATACCAACGACACAGACACACACACACACACACACACACACATCACATACACACACATACACATACACACCACACACACACACCATACACACACACACACTGGACTGTACAAAGTAAGACCCCATTTGCTATACTACCTCTCTGGTATATTTTGCTTTTTATGCTATATTTTCAAACACTGTATATCATCTACATTACTATGGGGTACTACAATAAGCACCTAAATCCACTGCATAGTGTGTTACAGTTAATACCAAGAGCATGAACACTTGGCTCAGACAGTCATGGGTCTGAAATCAGGTCTTCCCTTCTTGTGTGTGAAACTACAAACAGGACACTGACCCTGGCAAGTACTGTCTCTGTAAGAGACTGGACATGTGTCTAAGCTTGTCAACTATGATGGCAAGAGCACTGGGCATTCTGTGTTTAATTAAGTAGGTATTCAATGCCAACTGCCAATTTCTACTTGATTAAAAATTAACCGAGGACATAATTTAAAATTAATGAGATTTTAAGGTCTGTCTGGAATATGTCATCAAATGCCCAGTCCCTCACCTGGCCTTCTGTGTTCCCTGTGTGCCACAGGGCATTCCTCAGATGTTCGCCGGTACCAGTCGTGGAGTTTACCACTTTGAGTGACACGCCAGAGTAGCCATAAGCCCGACTTGGCTTGTCTTCCCAGTAGGTCTGGGTAACTTGCTTCCACATCACCACATAGAAGCGGCTGCTTGACTGATAGCCAAATACGAAGCCAGCATAGTCATCATCCCGGTCAGTGTTGACATAGAATGTGCCACTGAAGTCCACAGACCCAAACTCATCAAAACCTGGATACAGAGGAAATACGTATGTTCTGAAGGTCCAGGGAAAAGCACCTTAGGGACCCACAGGGGCCCATGTCACAGAAACAAGAGTCTAAGGAGGATACAGAAGAAATACACATGGTCTGGAGGCTCAGGGAAAAGCACTTTAGGGACCCTCACAGAAATAAGGGTCTAAGGAGCTTAGATTGGGTCTGCCACATGCACGTTACCAAGATTATCAAACGTTACAGGACTTGTAACCCAACCAATAGTTCCGTTGGGCTCCAGAACACAGAGGTCCCACTGTGTCATGTACCATTTCAGATAGTCCATAATACGAACTGGCTTACTGAACATCAAGTAGACATGAGAGGCAAACCTGGGCTTTCTCCCAGAGTCCCTTACCAGGTTACGAAGGGAGACTTTTCTACACACCAAGGAAGAAAGGTAAGGCCACAAGAAAAATCACCCTGAATCCTATCCACATGGCCTCACTTGACCACTCAAAAGCATCACTTCACTTGGGATCACAGGCTCACCTACAGCAATGCCAGGGTCTGAGTTTGCTGTCTGCACCAACTCTTTGCCTTGGTGACGAATTACCCAGTTGGGGTCGATTTGTGTAGTTCCCTTGGGATCCAGAGGGACCATCTGGAAGTTCCTGAAGTCTGTCTCGGTGATGGCATTGTTCTCGGGACACACATCATCGATATCTGGGACGCTGTCGTTGTCAAAGTCATCTTTACAGATATCGCCTCGGCCATCGCCTGTGGATAAGGAAGAGGCAATCACAGATGGGGTGATTTGCACTTGTTTCTCCAGTGCATAAGCAGAGACCTCTGAGCCCCTAAGATCTGAGGCTGAGCACCTTGTAGATCACTATGGATGAGAGTCATCTGCCTCCCAAACATTCAGCTTGCAAAGCTGTAAAGTTTCTAGAAACACCCCAGCAAACCCTACAGCTGAAGATGATAGCACAGTAAGGTCCTAGCAATAGCTTTACCTGCCATACTCAGAGGTGGCTGAAAATGTCTCTCTAAGTTCATCTCTGACTATCAATCTTAGTAATCGGAGCCATCTCAATTTACTTGGCATTTAAATTTGAACCTTTCCAGCACACAAGATTTTCCCTAGGGAGATTGAGCCCAAAGTGGTTGGTCTGCAAAGGGGGTAGGTCAATGTGTGACCTTACAGCTGCCCCACCCTCGGCCACAGTGAGATGCCCCTAAGCAGAGGCAATGAGGTAAACAGGGCACTCTGCTGTAACCTCTTGTTTCACAAGGAAGAAAAGAAACCATATTTGATACCAAGATTGGTATCTTCATTCCCCCATTCTCCAAGCTAGTTTCCACTTCTATATCTGCCATCGCAGGCTCCCCTATCGTGTAACACACATAATTAGGTGTACAGGCATTTTCTTTTCTTGAGACAGGGAGGGCCTTGTAGGGATGACTTTGAACTTCTGGGGGGGGGGGTCACACTTCTACCTGCTGAGTTATAGGTACCCACCCCTATGCATTGTCTGTGTACTGCTCAGTTTCCTGCACATCAGGCAAGTGCTCTACTAACTAAGCCTAACCTCAGTAAGGGCACATTAAAAGTGTTAATAGTGTCAGCCTAGGTAAGCCAACCATTTCTCCTTCTTAGTCCCCTTCCAAGATGAGCCAAATCCCACCTCCCCCTGTCTGTGCCGCTGTCTGCATCAAGCTGGGAGCTTTCTGCTGAATGCCCTCTTTTCTGTGCAGGGAAGATGGAGAGCTGCCCCTGGGCCTCAGCCAGTCTTTTCACGTGCTTCTGAGTCACGCTGGCTCAACACCCCAGGACTCCTGGTCTCCATTTGTTCAGGGTAAGTGTCTTCCAAATGGTACTTGGATCATGCTGGCCTTTGGGAGGGAGTTATTGCCAGCCTATCAGCAAGAGCAGCTGTGTGCTTTGTTATTCTGGGTCATAGTCCTTGCTGGGGTGTGACTTCCTCCAGAGCTTGCACAGTTACAGGCCACAGATTCACAAAAGCCCTTCCATCTCGCACTTTCCCCATTTTAGTTACCAGATATAAAACAATACACACACCCCCATCCCGTCACCGTTGCATAAAGTGAACCCCCCCTTTTTTTTTCTTTCTTTCTAAGCAATTGCCAAAGGTTCTCAAAGACACACACACACAAACACACTTCTCCTCTACCGCTGGTGGAATAGTATAAACACACTGGAAGAAGCTGAAACCGCCAAGCAGGCTAGACAGAAAAGCAGCCATCCCTGCGGCCAGCAGCCTAAGATGGCCATCCTGCTGACTTTTGAGTTTTAAAGTGGCTTTCCTAACCAGAGAGGTTCTGCCTCTGTGGAGCCGCTCATGCAGTGTACATCGCACATACAAGCCGAGAGGGAGGCACCCACCATCTGAGTCTTCCTGGTCTGGGTTGTAGACAAGTCTGCAGTTGTCCCTGTCATCTGGAACACCATCATTGTCATCGTCGGAGTCACAAGCGTCACCCTTGCCGTCATTGTCATGGTCAGCCTGATTGGAGTTGGAGATGTAGGGGCAGTTGTCTTGGTTGTTCTGGTGGCCGTCATCATCTATGTCTTCGTTGTTGTCGCACTGGTCTCCAACGAGGTCATTGTCCATGTCCGTCTGGAGGGCAGAGCGGGAGGGAGGTGAACACCACGAATACGCCTTGAGGAAGCACATGAGAGCTGGGGTGCTAGCTTGGAGACTGGCCCCATTGTGTTACAGGCCAGTGCTGGGCGACAAGGCGTGACAATGCTGGTTCGATTACTGTCAACACAGAGCAGAAGCCTATAATCCAGACACCTGGGTTCAGGTTCTCCCAGCTTGTGCCCTGTCCCATAGGGGACTTACTGCGGTTAACTACCAGCCAACAATCACTGGCAACACTTTCCCCGCCATTTGCTGCGGTACACTCTGCAGACCTTATTTCTAGGTCACATCCTCCTTGCCCCTTCCAAAGACAAGCCTGGAAATCTGTCTGGTTCTGGGTTTGCCTAAGGGTAGCCATGGAGACAAATTCCCTCACTTCCTCACTTGGCCTGCTGCCTCCTAGAAACACAATGGATTCTCTAAGAGGTCGCAGCTGAGATTATAGAAAAATCTATGTTGTCATCTTGGCAAAGCAGATGAGAACCACACAGGAACATCTTGGTGGAGCCGTTTGAGCCGATTGTGGAACGCCCTGCTCTGAGACGCCGGGCATCCTCACAGGCTCATCTCAAGGCAGCAGCTGAGGATCACAGATCCCTGTTGGGAGACATTCCATCACCTGATCAGGGTTGTGCATCAGGGGGCAATTGTCACAGTGGTCACCCACGCCGTCGCCATCCGTGTCTCTCTGGTCAGTGTTGTAGACGTAGGGACAATTGTCTCTTTCGTTGAATACATCTGTTGGCGGGAGAAGCAAAGTGGTGACACATGGGGTTTGGGGAAAGCACAGCATTTTCCCATCCTACGATACAGACAAACCTTCACTAAGGAAATGGCAAGAATGTAAAGATTAATAGATTCATGGCAGAGTATATGAAATATTTACCATTGAAATTTGAATTCCCGGTGACAGCATGTCTCAAGAAAAAAAAAAATCCCAATTCTCTTAGCCTAAAATTTGTTGTTGTTTAGAATTCTCTGGGGTGGTGCCGCCCAATGTGAAGAGGGTGAATGTGGCATATCTCTGTGCTGACAGCACTGGCTGATCTCACTTAGACCTAAGAAAATATCTGTTAAGTCTACAGGAACACAGTAAACTGTGGGTGATGCTGCCTGTCCCCTCATCCACATACAGTAGGAGAGGAGCAATGGTGGAGATATATTGGCAAGGGTTTTAGCAATCTGAAAATAGGTAACAAAGTTCACTAATACTGGATAAATAATAATTTTAAAAAGATACAGAGGTCAAGTGAAGGGTCATAACTAGCAAATCAGAAAGAAGAGACCCTGGACACCATCCTTGCCTCAGCCCAAGGAAGAGAAGATTGCTGGGGAAGGGGTGAAGGGCCAATAGAAAGGACCCTTAAAATGACAGGGATAAGTGTAGTGATGTCTTGTGTATACTCTAACAAATAAAGCTTGCCTGAAGATCAAAGGGAGGAGCTAGCACCAGCTAACCATAGAGGTCTGGAGATCTGTACAGACAGACAGGAAGTGAGATGCCTGGGCAGAGAGAGGCATATAGGCAGGAGGAGACAGGAACTTGCTCTTTTCTGTCTGGGGATTTCATAGGGATAAAGGCTCTAGTGACTGCTGCTCTGCTTCTCTGACCTTTGAACCCCCAATATCTGACTCTGGGCTTTTACTATTGAGACCAATTAGAGCTCATGCTACACAGAAGAACCTGAGACCCCAGCCAGATCACAGATGCACCAGCCTACATCAGGATGGAATGAGGTACCTGCTGACAGCATCAAGCTCTGAGAAGGCAGAGTGGTCCAGCCTGTCCTGAGGATGAGGCTGGACACAGAAGCTCTACAAGAACACGTTCTTTGAGACGGGTCCAAAAGTCAGGGTAGAGTGAGTCAAAGTGGATGAGGGGGACTCCAGGCTGGGAAGGGGTGAGGAGAGGGGTCGAGGCTCACAGGGCACACAGAGCAGAGCAGTGAGTCTACAGTGACCCCGAGACAGGAGAGGCCACCGGGTCTCAGGGTCAAATGTCAACCTGCGGTGGCGTGACCTGAGAGCTCTCAGGGTACACCCATTTCACTCCACCCGCTGAGGGACCCGGATCCTGTAACAGAGGTGAGACAAACAGCTCTCCTCAAGCCTTTCTCAGAGCAGGCAAGGATACAGTTCTCGGATGATGGAGAGGGAGCTTTCGCTGCAGAAGGCACAGCGGAGGGAGCCAGCCGCAACAGCTGAGCAGCTAGCATCAAGGGAGGGAGATGCGTGAGATTGTGGTTTTCTAAGAATGGGCCAGAGGCTTGTAGGAGAAGGCCAGCTATTTAAGGGATCGACTTCATAAGATTAAAAGGTTGGGCTCCTCCAAAAAGTTGGGAATTGTGAGCGCAGTTGGCCCTGGCATACATGGAGGGTTGCTACTGAGATCCACGGAATGCCCAAACCCATTACAAAATGGTGCATATTTACAAACAATCTAGGTGCAGCCTCCTACATACTTAAAAGCCATCTCTATATTATAATTTTGTGTTGGTTAACGGCGAGGTAAAGGTCTAGCGGTTAGCAAGGCTAACTCTGTGGGCAAAAGTGCTTGCAACCTAAGCCTGGTGACCCAAGTTTGATCCTCAGAACCCAACAAAGAAACAAAACAGACAAACAAAACCCAGACGCTGTGGTGAGCGTCTGTAATCCCAGCACCTCTGAGGCAAGATGAGCGGAAGACACAGGACAATCACCTGGGTGGTCCCAGGTCGTCTGGAGTGCAATGAGACAGAAACCAGAGAGGTCCTGTCTCAAGAAGCTGGAAGGAGAGAGCCAACCCCTGAAAGTTGTCCTCTGACACCCACGTGCACGGGGCAGCACCCTCAGACATACGTAAATAAATGTAATTTAACGTCTGTATGTGCTTGTTAGGTGCAATCTCTCTTTTTTTTTTTTATTTTTTTTAACTCTCTATGTTAAGTTGATGTGTGGCTGTGGACCTGAGTGCACAAAGTGTGCCCACTCACTTACAATCCTGTCCTGAGGATTATAAAAGAAGCAGAGCCACTGACCATCGCCATCGATGTCCACAGAGCAAGCATCCCCTTCACCATTGTTGTCCGTGTCGATCTGTGCTGGGTTGTGCACATAAGGGCAATTATCGCAGCGGTCTCCGACCTCATCCTTGTCATAGTCTAGCTGACGGGGATTGAAGAGAAGCTGGCAATTGTCCTAGAAACACCAAAAAACGGGACTTCAGAAAGGACACAGAACGTGTACCAGATTGCCGCAAGAAAAAGGGTCATCCCTCCTCCATAGGCTCCTTTTCAACACTGTGTGGTGTTGCAGTTACGTACACAGCTGTCCTGTCCCATAAGGGTTAAGACTTCCTATTGCAAATTGGCTATTTCATCTGCTTCATAGGGAAGCCAAATGGGTGAGAGCATAGGTGAGTGGGTGGATGGATGGGTGGATGGATGGGTGGATGGGTGAGTGAGTGGATGGGTGGGTGGGTGGGTGGATGGGTGGGTGGGTGGGTGAGTGGGTGGTGGATGGGTGGGTGGATGGGTGGGTGGGTGGGTGGGTGAGTGGATGGGTAAGGACAGGAAAGGAGAGTGAGTGGATGGGTGGATGGATGGATGGGTGAGTGGATGGGTAAGGACAGGAAAGGAGAGTGAGTGGATGGGTGGATGGATGGATGGGTGAGTGGATGGGTGGGTGAGTGGGTGGGTGGGTGGGTGGGTGAGTGGGTGGGTGAGTGGGTGGGTGAGTGGGTGGGTGAGTGGATGCGTGAGTGGGTGTGTGAGTGGATGGATGGGTGGGTGGATGGATGGGTGAGTGGATGGGTGAGTGGAATGGTGGGTGGGTGGGTGGGTGGGTGGGTGGATGGATGGATGGATGGGTGGGTGGATGAGTGGATGGATGGGTGGATGGATGGATGGATGGATGGGTGGGTGGCTTTGGAGAGGAGAGGAGAGTGGATGAGTGGACGGGTGAGCAGAGAACACTGAACTCCCCATCAAGAACCGCCTCAGGGGCTGCAGGAGCCACACGTTAAACCTTCTGCTTGTAGCACTTGTCACTTGCCTCAAGCACAGCACACCGGAAGAAAGGGAAGCTAATAAGGTCTTCTTAAAGAAAGTGACATCACTGAACAGTTTCTGCATTGAACCACAGGGACCCCATGCACCAGCTAATCGACATTTGCAGTGACAACACTGTCTACTGGTGGCTTCTGGGGACTGTTGTGTCGGTAGAGCAGCCTTGGGGAGACCATTGGTTAAGAGTTCTGGTCTCTTCCAACTCCTCCATGTCTGAGAGCAGAGCCCATCCTACCTTCTCATCGCTCACACCGTCATTGTCATCATCCTCATCGCAAGCATCTCCAATTCCATCTTTATCGAAATCCTCTTGCCCGGAATTTGGCAGTTTGGGGCAGTTATCCTGTGATTTTGGAGAGGAATAACAACCATGAGAACATTCCAAAGTGACCTTCTTTTCTTTTCCAAAACACGGAAAAATAAAGCAAGACTTATGAAGCCAAGGATATAAATATGTGATACAAGTCCTCAGATAAAAGCAGAAGAACAGTGGTCAGAGCCAGCTGGCCCAGATGTGTGCTGTGCTTCTAAGTCCTGCCCTGGGAATTAAGCCACTGCTGCACTCCAGAGTAGACAAGAGGAGCCCTGTTCTGAGCCCAGGATCCCCAGGAAGGGGAGAACGAGGAGCATGAGGGGTTCCTGTCCCAGGAGAGAGGGAGCAGCACATGCTTTAGTCCGGTTCCTTCCCACAGCTGCAATGAACTAAAAGCCTCGGTATTCATGCAAGCTCGGCCCTCACCGGCCTGCAGGTCTCAAAGGAGGAAACCTTCTCATGGGCATGCATGGTGTAAGCGTTGCAATCCCTGCACTTAACAGACGCTTAGGAGGAGGCAGGGCCAGCTCCACCCTGCTCTAGTCCGTCCACCGTGCTGAGATCCAAACCTGAGCCACAGGGACCCAACCGAGGACTAAAGAGTAGAGCAGGGTAAGTGCAGTTTGGGTTTCAACCATATGATGCCTTTTCGTGTGCGTGTGTGTGTGCGTGTGTGTGTTTACACATGTGCATCTGCACATATACATAGTGTGTGTGTATGCATGTGTGTGTATATATACACATGTGCATGTGTGCATATACATAGTGTGTGTATGCATGTGTGTGTGTGCATGTGTGCATATACATAGTGTGTGTGTATGCATGTGTGTGTGCATGTGTGCATATACATAGTGTGTGTATGCATGTGTGTGTATATATACACGTGTGCATGTGTGCATATACATAGTGTGTGTATGCATGTGTGTGTGTATATATACACGTGTGCATGTGTGCATATACATAGTGTGTGTATGCATGTGTGTGTGTATATATACACGTGTGCATGTGTGCATATACATAGTGTGTGTGTATGCATGTGTGTGTGTGCATGTGTGCATATACATAGTGTGTGTATGCATGTGTGTGTATGTGTATACACTTGTGCATGTGTGCATATACACAGTGTGTATGTGTATGCATGTGTGTGTGCGTGTGTGTACACGTGTGCATGTGCGCATATACATAGTGTGTGTGTATGATGCATGTGTGCGTGTGTGTGTACATGTGTGCATGTGCACATATACATAGTGTGTGTGTATGCATGTGTGTGTGCGTGTGTGTACACGTGTGCATGTGCGCATATACATAGTGTGTGTGTGTGTATGCATGTGTGTGTATATATACACGTGTGCATGTGTGCATATACATAGTGTGTGTATGCATGTGTGTGTGCATGTGTGCATATACATAGTGTGTGTATGCATGCATGTGTGTGTGTGACACATGTGCGTCTGTGCATATACATAGTGTGTGTGTACACGTGTGCGTCTGTGTATATACATAGTGTGTGTGTATGCATGTGTGTGTTTATGTCCTTTTCATGTGCGTGCGTGTGTGTACATGTGTGCATGTGTGCATATACATAGTGTACCTGTGTGCATGTGCGCATATACATAGTGTGTGTGTGTGTATGCATGCATGTTGTGTGTGTGTGCACATATATAGTGTGTATCTGTGTCTGTGACAGGTCCTTTTGAAACTTAATACTTGTGAAGTTCCAGAGGCCCAACCCGTATTAACATCCCATGTAGTGGATCAAATGCTGACTCCCCAAACATGTCTGCACCCCGTGGCACTTGTCTGTCTTTGTTTTTTGTTTGTCTTCTTGCTTGTTTTGTTTTTCGAGACAGGGTTTCTCTGTGGCTTTGGAGCCATCCTGTCCTCGAACTAGCTCTTGTAGACCAGGCTGGACTCCAGCTCACAGAGATTCCCCCTGCCTCTGCTTCCGGAGTGCTGGAATTAAAGGGGTGAGCCACCAACACCTGGCTACTCGTACATCTTTGTAAAGAAAAACATTCGATGGGATCCCAGCAGGGCAGTTTGTCTGGGTCATTTCAGCCTCCAACACTCTGGGGACAGGCATGGAGTCAGCCCGTCAGTGCTGATGGGCCCAGGAACCAGAAACAAGCACCATTGAGTGTGGGCTGGTTTTCATAACCACCCCTGCAATGCAAAGAAAATGAAGGGAGAGGCCACCCACGTTCAGTGTTTGAGGTGGACACCTGTGCACTCTACAATCAGACCCAACCTCTCTTTGTGCATGCCTGAAGTTTAGGAAAATGTGCAGCTCTAATACAGTCCAGCCTCAAAGTAGGAAGTTCACATGGAGTGTAGGAGTGAACATGACAACTTGGAGTTCCTTGCTATTAGGTCATTGCTCCCAAACTGGCCCAATCTTTCCTGGCAGCAACTCACCAAAAAGGAACCGAGGGGCAGACTTCTACAAGGACCAAAGAGGATTGAGGGGAAGAACCTACACTGATTGAGAGCAATGGGGAGCAAAATCCTTCACGGGTGAAGAGGCATTACGGCATGGACCCCCGACACTGACTGAAGGACGCAGCCCTGGCTCTTGGCCCGGGACCAATGTGAGTCTCACCTTGATGCAGTGATAGGTGGCATTGGTGGCACACACCAGGTTGCTGTTGGGCCAGCCGTCCAGGTCTGAGTCCTCGCCACAGATGAGCCCGTCCCCGGCATAGCCAGTCTGGCACTCACACTTGTACATGGGGTCACTGAAGTGGCCCAAGTAGATGCACTCTGCATGCTTGTGGCAGTTGTGGGTCTTGTCCTTGCACGGATTTTCCGGCTCGCACACCTACAGGATCGAGTGCAGACAGGACGTACTAGGAAAGGAGGTGGCCACGGGAGCCCCTGAGACTGCCGAGAGGCTCATTGTGAGGGGACGTGCTGGCTTCCCAACGTGCTAATTTGGATCTCTCAGGAAACAGTGATTATTTTTGACGGTTATCTGAGCCAGTTAAATACCATTTCTGAGCTCACCAAGTGACACAACCCGCCATGACTTTGTTGTGGTCCCCAAGCTGTGGGTTAGAGTCTATAACCCCTCCTAGTGAGTGGTGGTTTCTCTCTCTCCCTCCCTCCCCCCCTTCCTGCCATGCATTGACAACACGGAGACCTGACCTAGATGTCTGCCTGGTCTTTATCTAGGACTTCCAGTCTCCCAAATTGTGATAAATAAGTGCCGGTCCTTTATCTCCATCCTGCCTCAGGTATTATGCTATTGCATCCCAGAACTGACCAAGGTGTCACTGCTGCCCAGGTAGAGGTTCACAGGCCCTTTGCATGAAAACAAGGGTTCCCCAGGTCAGTAGGAGAGGCCCCAGATGAACAGTACCTGAGAGGGTTCCATAAGGGAAACTCTGTCTCCACCCCTCTCTCAACTCTTTCTCTACTCTACCCCATCTCCACTTGCCTAGAATCGTCTGACATTTTTAAGACGTTAGAAACACGGGCAAGCTCAACACCACTTACTTGCTTCTCTGTCCTAGCAGCCTCCAGGCCAACCCCAAAGGGCTGGCTCCCCTTGTAGCGAGGGGGACAAGGCAGGCAGTGGAAGCCAGGGTTGGTGTTGACACAGCGGGAGGCTTTGTTGGTTGAGAAGCAGATATCTGTGACCACGGCACACTGTGTGGACAAACAGGAGTGAGCCTCTCTCCTCATCTCCACAGGACATCCTGCTGCCCAGGGAGGAGGTACCAACCTCATCTAGGTCCTCACAGTGGGTGCCATTGCCCAGGAAGCCCACTGGGCAGGAGCCACAGGACCAGGACCCATCAGGGAAGCTGTTGCACTTGGCTCCAGGAAAGCAGGGGTTGGATAAACACCCATCTGCATAGGGGATGGGGGACAGGGGCTATGACCAGATGCCACACATATGCACATGTGGGCACACACACACACACACACGCACACACACACACACACACACACACACACACACACACACACGTGTATGCCCTGTTACCCGCCAGTGGGATAGCTCCTTTCACACCCACACTCGCACACACACGCATGCACACACGTACACATGCACGTACGCACATGCACACACACACCCACACACATGCATGCACATGCCCTATTACTCACCGATAGGGCAGCTTCTCTTGTTACACATTTGATGTTCCTTCACGTCCCCCACACAATCCTTCCCTCCATACTGAGGCTCCGGGCTGTTGCAAACACGTGTCCGTTCACGGATCCCTCCAGCACAGGTGACTGTACAGGCTGACCAAGGGGACCAGGGGCTCCAACGGCCATCAACTGGAGAGAACACCAGGAAAGATGCCTGAGAGGGGGTGGGGAGCTGGATCTATTGTTGGCACTGGCAAGAGCAGCGCGAAGATGAAGTTGACATCCTGGTTGTTCCAATCAATGCAGTTAAAGAAAATGGTGTTCAAGTGAAGGGGGAGGGCTGGCCAGCTGAGTTTCCACAGCCACGATTAAGGGAGTGATACTGATTGCTTTGCCGCTGAGAGAAAATCCTTACAGTCTTTTATAGCCGGAAGCCTAAGTTTCCTTACCAGAGTAGACCCATCTCCCGTCTGAAACACTTTATGGAACTGATTCTTATTGCACTGGGCAGAGAGGTGGTGAAGATCTGGGTGGATAACCTGCTGAGGAAGCAACCCCCCTGCATCCACACACTGCAGAAGCCCAGCCCCATCTGGGGAGGTCCTGGTATCCTAAGCTGTGAGTCCCATAAGCTACAACTTGTCGTGACTAGGATAGCCCTGTCCTGAGACCTGCTGCTCAGCAGGTTTTCTGCTCCAGGTCTAAGTCCACAGTTCTGGCTTATTTTTCTGTAAATGACCACCTCTGTCCACTTGATCAGTCTGTGTGAGGTACAAAGATAGCAGGTTAACTAGGAGGTCAGGGAGGGGATCCAGTGATGGACACTGATCTCGGAGCAAGAACAACCACGCCCTCACAGCTCAAGCCGTGCATGAGACTGGATTAGGCTCCAGTAGGCCCCGGTGGCCAGCACCTGTCATAGAGTGACGTCCCACTCAGGCATGACATCCCCACTGCCAGCATCACCTGCTTACCCGGGCATGGTGGACCCTGGCAGGCCTTGGTCTCCCGGCCGCTCCCCTTACAGCTCTTGCCGCCCATTTGGGGTACTGGAGAGTTGCAGAGACGTATGCGAGTGACGTTGCCAACCCCACAAGTCACGGAGCATGAAGACCAGGGTGACCAATGACTCCAGCCACCATTCTGCCGGACTGCCATAAGAAGCACAGAGAGATCGGTTTCTCGGGCTGCGACCCTGGGCCAGGCCGTCCCCAAATCTGTCTTCCAAGTTAATCCCTGTTCTCACTGAAGAGGACAGCAAATGGCACCACCTTCACCCAGAAGAAAGCTTCTCCATTGGTTAAAAAAACCTCCCCTGAGGCCATCGCCTCCAGACGCCAGCAAATAGCCATTGCTGGCATGGCCACACAGAGAGCCACCCACCCCTCCCTGGAGTACGGCGGGGTGCACTCACTTCTGGTGTCACATTTGCCCAGGCTGCATGCCCTTGTCTGAATGGAGGGGCCCAGGCAGATGTTGCTGGTGACATCACAAGACCGGCCTCTCTGCTGGGTCCCAGAGCCACAGGTGACAGAACACTCAGTCCACTCTGCCCACGGAGACCAGTCCTCGTCATTGTCTGAAGCTAACCAAGAAAGTACACACACACACACACATGAGGTTGGGCTCTCCCTCTTCACACGCCCTAGGGAAGTCAGGCACTGTAGCCCCGTGGGGACTGCTTTGCAGGCATCTTAACAGGGAGGGGTTGGCAGGAGGGAAGTTCTGTGGGCAGAGCCCACCACCTGAACAAGGGTTGGTGTTCCTTCAAAGGGAAGAGCAGAGCACGGGGAAGAGAATGGAGTGATAGAGAGCGATCTAGCTGTGTTTAGAAAAGCTGATCCACAGAATGGAGGAGATACCTCTAAGAGAGAATGTATACAGGCAGCATTTTCAAGGTAACCAAGAGGTCATTTCTACATAGCTTCTGTTGACTCATATAAAGTAACAACATGTCAACCACTGGCTGAAATTGCAATTTTCTTGAATAATTTTTTCCCCCACAGACACACATGGTATGGTGTCCCACCGCTGGGGCTTGAGTTAAAGGTACTGTACACAGTAGGTCTCCTACTACAGATCTCTTAGTAGGGATCTCTCAGTAGGGATCCTTTCAGACGATGAAAGAAGAAAAAAGAGCAGCTGTAAGGACAACACAGTACAGACAGGCAGGACACCAAGGCTGCCTGCTGTACTCCAGACCTCACTGATATGGGGGTGCAGGCTCAGGCACCCAGTACTGTGGTAGTAGCCTCGCTCTGTTGAACAAGTAGCTGGGATTCTGGATACACACCAGAAGGACAGACCAGGATAAAAATCTGAGCAGAGGCATCCAGAGCACTCGGGGATGGTGACGGCGTCAGAGGAGCTGCCCACCAGTGCAGGGAAGGCTCATCCAGAGCATTGGCACCAACAGGATCCACAGACCATAGGGCATTCTGAGTGCAGCATGGAGCCAAGTCTAGAAAGGGCAGCTCGGGCACTTCCAGAATTCACCAAAGCCTCCGGGACTCCTTCACACCAGCCCAGCTCCATCTCTACAGAGTCAGACCTCACAGAACTGGCTCCAACACACTCCAATTCTGTGTCGCTTGAGTAACTACCTCCGGGTTCCGTGTTTATTTACTGCACCGTGGGTTTCACGGCAACTGCGCAGCCTTCACTCAGCCCAGGTCGAGCTGCAGCTCCTACTCATGCTGGCTACTGACACAGGGGCCTTGTTCTTGGCATGGGTAGTAGGGACTTTGGTCCCTGAAGGATCACTAGGGGCCCCCTTGTCTGGGACGAGCCAGAACGGGACAGCTGCAGGCACTTAATTTCTAGAGCTCTCCATAGCTCCCTGGCCCCTGGCTAGTGGCTGAAGTAAGGCCCTAGCCACCTCCCTCCCCTCTGCTCTGCCTCCCCTGCCTGCCTCTAGGAATCTGAGCCTCACCCTCCTCCAGTCAAACCATAGAACAAATAAACAGATGCAACCACTGGGGCTCACAGCATCCTCACCGTGGGAGACTTACTTACAGTGGGAACAGGACGGACAGCACTCGCCTTCCACAAAAGTCGGGTTGGCGCAAGTGGCCGGTGAGCAAGAGATTTGATGACACACTGTTTTAAATTTCTGAAAAGAAGGAACAGAAAAATAATTGGAAAACAGTTATCTAAGGCAACAGGCATTGCTTACGGGAGCTGGATGAAGAAAGATTGTCAAGAGGGCTAGGTATTTTTTCTGCCTACAAATCCCACTTGAAATGTAGGGTTTGAGCAGGCTCTTTGAGCACGGACACTCTACCCTCCCATCAGGAATAGAGAGATGATAGCATCAGCTTCTGAGCCCTCTGGGTGGAAAAGAAGGAGAAAGAGGAAGACAGAATATTCCCAGATCCCCCGATATCAGAGGTCAACACACCAACAGCGAACAATGAGAAGAAGCAAAAGCACTTAGGTTGTCCTGGTGATGACTAGACTGCCCAGACATTTCTGTGAGCACCGAGGCCCTGTCAGAGGTGAACGGGATCAAATACTCTCTAGCAGAGAGCCAGTATGGCTGCATTCCCACTATCTCTCTGCACAGGACAATGCTGAACAAGCCGCTTCTTCATGCATAGCACCAAGAGGTCAATTAAAGTTACATCTATGTTTGCTTCCATGTCTGAAGCTCTCTTACATTAAGCCTTCCGTGCAGCTAAATACCTTTTATACATATGTGCTGAGCAGGTCATTGTCAGTCATTGGGATCTACGTGTGTCAGTTTGAGAATGCCGGCCCTGTGTGGGCAGCAGGACTCAGCCTCTGGAACTCACCTTGCAGGTGCACGTGGTACAGCTGTCTACAACCCAGGTTTCATTTTCTGCAAAGATTCGGCCCTCTTGCACACAGGCTGACATGTTCCTTGTCTTCAGAGGGCCTCCAATGAGCTCCAAAAGGAACTGGTTATCATTGGACTGGAAACAGAGGTGAGAATTGGGATAAGGATTCAATGCCCCCACACCTCCATGGAGGAGCTGAGGTCAAGCCCCAAACCCCTGCAAAACCACCTGAACTTCTGCAACAAAGACCTCATCACAGAACCCGGCTACACACACTGCCCGTCACCAAGGCCTCCATACCTCTTCCCTGCTCACAGCTGATACCCAGCGCACAGACATGCATAAGTACTAACCCCGTCAGCCCCTGGGCTGGCCATGCCTCAAAAGACACCACTGTGCAAAGTGGGCAGAGGTCAAGGGATCGGGGAGAGGCCAATGTATGGATTCACTCTCTCTTCCTTTTGTTCAGCAGATGGGACATGAGAGATGTGTAATGAGGCCATAGGAAGGAAAAGCCACAATACTGGCCATCTGGCCATTATACTGTGTGTGTGTGTGTGTGTGTGTGTGTGTGTGTGTGTGTGTGTGTGTGTGTGTGTGTAAAAGAGTGAACACCAGATGAACCTGCACAAAATGCCCCTAAACATCTACATATTTGCCTTGGCTGCTTCAGAACTCTGTAGGTCTCCCCCCAAGGTACAATATCTGAACATGGGGTAAAACAAGCCTTGAGGATCAGATGAGTGTCCATCCATCCGGAACCTTCAACAACAAACACACCGCCTCTGTGGCTTTGTACAGCCTCAGGGGTTCACGCACGTTTCCTTGACCTCTGACCTCATGTGGAGCAATAATGGAATATATATTACAGTTGCAGAGAAGCTGCCAGGCCCCACGCTCAAACCCACTCTCTTCTGAGCTCCACTGTGGCCAGCTAGGACCACCATTGTGCACTGGGCCTCAGCAATCTCCGGAATAGCAGTGAATTAAGTGGTGCCACCCAGGGACCCCTAGTAAGGGGCAAACTGAAGCAGGAGAAACCTCTGCCCAAAAGACAGCCCTGCAGAGTCCTCTGCACAGGCCTTAGCGTGAGACTTCCCCCCCACCCCCAGCGATAGCGGAGCCTCCCAGGAAGTGTTTGCGTGGAGCTCTCCCCGCCCCTCTCTCTGCTTCCCACAATTCCATGGGCATCCCAGGGCGCTGCAGCCAGGAGAGACTGCATCTGTCATCTCCCCTGTCAAAGGCCACAAAACACCCACTCTGGAGTGTGCGACCCTGCCCCCTGCTTCCACACACTAGAAATCGTAAGGTTGAGACATTCATTCATTCCTCAAGCCTGTGGACTATGCCTGTCAGCACTCAGCCCTGCACATAAAATGTCTTCCTCTGCATGGATGTCTTCTGCTGTCTGGGAGGTGCATCTCCCAGAAGCACAGGTTTATCTTGGAGAACGTGTGTCTCCTGACTGTGTCATTATTTGCAATACTTCCTTGCATCTCTCCATCTTTCCTCTCACTAACTTTGTGGTAGAACAGTGTCCTGAGGGGCCTGGCCTGGATAGCCTCTTTATGTGGCTTTCTAATCAGAGTTTCCCCAAAGACACTGACCTAGGAGTCCTCCGAGGCCTGGCTGGCTGGAGGACTAGTAAGAGGACTTATTCTTGAGACTTCCCTGACAGACTACCATCAGTCCCCATTCCCTTCGCTCACCAACTCTGCCCTCGGCCAGGCACTCACCACTCTCTCCAGGTTCTTGCTCAGCTGGTTCACCATGACATGCAACCCAGACAGCTCATTCATCATGCTGCTCAGCTCCTCGCAGGAGTGTGTGCACACTTCCTGTGTCTTCTCCACACCCTGGCCCACCAGGTCTGTGGTGATGTGAGGGCTCAGGTGGAGTGTCTCTGTATGCTCACTGATGGTGTTGACTTCCGCTAAGGGAGAGAGAGCATGGTCAATGCAGTTACAGCCCCGGAGGCATCACCTCTGCAGCTACAAACCGGAACCCATGAAACCCTTTGCTTTCTTGGGGCGGCCACATGCTAAATCGCATCTATCCAACACAAGGACATTTGGTGTCCACTGCGTGACAAGAGGAACCTGTCCTGCTTTGTATGACTATATGGTTCCCCAGCAGGGCAGAGGTCCAGCCTAGGGACAGAGAAAGGCAAAGCAGAGCAATGGGCGACAAGTAATTTGTAATGCAGGGTCATATATAACACACACCACTAAAACTGAGTTGAGGGATAGAGCCTCGTCCTCATGCTTAACCCCAAGTCTGTTCCTCTAACACAGTCTGAATACTAGCCCCTCCCCATTACACTTCCTATGCCCAGGGTTAACCTGCATGCCCATTATGGGGACTTCCTTTTGGAATGAAAACAAACTCGGGTATCTTCATGCCAGAAACCTACACCTCTGGTAAACACTGTTTTCTCTCCACACAGTATGCCCCAGTGCCCCCTGGCTCCTAAGCCCCGGCTCAATCACACGGAGTCTGCCTGGACCATACATTCATAGACTCCTCAATTCTCAAGTTGCTTTGAGACAAGTCCGAAAACAGAGTCACCTCCAGCTAATCCAGAGTGAAGGGCTCCAGAGACGAGGACACTCCAGGGAACGAAGAAGTAGGGGTGGCGGGCTTCACTCCACAAACGAGTGCTTATTACTTGGGCGCAAAACCGTGCCACACTCCACATGGCTTCCGGAAGCCCTTATACCCACCCAGTGTACCACTAAACCACAGAAGCTGTGCTAACGTAAGTACTTGCGTAACTAAGCAGACAGGGACACCCTTAAATAGATTTTGGGTAGATTTTATTCAGCACTTGTTTTCATTTATGGTTTTAAAAAAATCTTTAGCTTATCTAAGATATTTATTTATTTTTTTATATCTTAGAATTAAGCAAAACAAACCAATTTGTGCCTCTGCTCACTCCTGCCTCTGCCATGGATGGGGTTGAGTTTGGATGGCTTAGCCTTGAAACAGAGACATTCTTCTCACAAGAATCCATACCATGAGACCAGGCTCATGAGGTCACCTTCCCAATGACTGTGATCTTCAAGTCTGAGGTGACCAGAGTAGGATAATGGGAGTCTCGGCCAGGCCCAAGCTCTGAGTGGAGAACTCACAGTGGGTGCTGGCACGTGGACAGAAGTGCATAAACCCAGTTACTCCGTTCTAACTCCCCATCTTAAGAGAACAGGTTTGGACTTCCGTGCAAGCCTATTTTATTGAGAAGTGTTCGGAACTTCTGGAAATTCTTAAGCGTTTGCTTTTAATAGCTCTGTATGTTTCTGACTTGTAACTCGGAGCCTAAAAGGTCCTGTTGAAGGAACTTACATGTTAGAAGAATGTGTTTAGAAGCCATGAGAGGTGTGAATGGTCTTGGCCATGGACTAAGCTATCTCCCCAGGAAACCCCTCCCCTCGAATTGGATTGTTATTCTTAAAAATCCATTCAGAATCAATCCTTGACCATTTGCCATTGTCAGGGACTAAGAAGTCTAAGCTGGCTAGGATACGTAACCACTGGAGCCAAATCCACAGCAGGGCACACACACACACAGAAACCCACAAGGAAAGAGCAAACACTCCTGGGTCGGAGATTACCCACCTCCCTGACTGTATTGACAGCCTTTCTTGCTTAGAATATCTTCTATAGAATCTGCAAACAGGAGATGGACATTCTGCAGCAAGCCCTGGAGGGAGACAGAGGACAGATCGTTAGCTAAACCGCGAGTTACATGGAGACCGAGGACACTTTAGAGATGCAGAAGAGAAGATTCCGATAGCATGGAGTGAGACATCTTTGCTTCATCCCTAGGTCTGAAGTTCCTTTATAAAAGTTCCCCTATTCCTGCTGCTTTGGAAGTGTTACTACACACACACACACACACACACACACACACGCACACATGCACACAGGCACGCACGCATGCATGCACGCAAAGATTTAGCATAAAGAATTCTAACTAGGAATAAATTGACCTTAGAGAAGAATGAAGGAGGTCTAGGGAGATAGGAGAATTTTGTCCCCTATACGACCCCAGGTAGTCATACTGGCTACTTCCTCACATGGACCTGGAATACCATGCCCTTGTTTGCAATTCAAATCTCAGAAACATCTACTGGTTCAGATAAGGAAGCCCCTGAGTCGCAGCAGGAGGAGGGAGCCAGTGATATAACGAGAACGGGCCAGACAGTCTCGGCAGCACCTGACAAAGCATGCACATTTCGGCCTTTACTGAAATAACTAAGCTTTGACAAGCATCCGTTTCCACGAATAAGTGCATGCCTCCAACAGAGCAATGTTCAGATGTCCCCTAATCTGTGGTGAGAGAGGGATGCATATACTCATCATCACCATATGCTGAAAATCCAGTCATCACACTCTACCTAGAGGATATGCCTCTGGGTGTCCTCTGTGGTAATGGCTTGCCCTGCCTGGCACTGAGATGGAGGACCAGATCGCAATATCGATGGACCACAGAGAGTCAAAACACAGAGCCTCTGTATGATTCCACTGTCAGGGAAAAGATTAATAACCCCCAAGAAAGCCATTTTCACGGGGGAGGGCATCTGTGTGGCCCCAGCACTGCAGGTTCTACATTCTGTTTCAGAAGGATCCAAACGTCTTTAGCCACAGCGAGGGGACGGGGAGGTGTACACTCACAAAGCTTTTCTTTGAGGGACTCAGTTCTGCCTTAGTGCCCCAGTTGCTTCTTTCCCAGAGCAAGGGCTAGGATGTGGGGTTCCTGGGAACATGGGGGTTCAGGGTTCCCACCTCAGCAGTCGACTCGGACGCCCACGTGCAACACAGCTCTGCTTCTCATAGCATAGGGATGTGCATTCTGTGCATGCTGATTTGATTGCTTCTTATGAATATGCACCGTCGCTACTGTGTGCACAGGTGCCATGTGTGCAGAGGCATGATGCACATGTGTGCACACGTGTGTGTGCAACTTCTTATGTGTCCTTTGTGTGCGTATGTATGTATGTATGTATGTATGTAATTCCACATGTCAGTTATGTGTTTTGTGATCACAAGTGCGAGTGTGTGTTGTGTGCACACATGGTGTGTAAACATGGTGTGCACGCTCCTGCCTGCTTGTGCAATGAGTGTGAATGTGTGTTGTGTTCACATACTGTGTGAGCAAGTGTGTTATACAAGGGTACACTTGTACCTGGGGATGTGTGGTGTGAATGTGCCTGTGTGACGAGTTCACACTCTTGAGTGTACACACGTGTGTGCATATCATGTAGGCACAGGGGCCGCACGAGGGAGCGCGTGTGGTATGTATGAATGCACATGTGGTATACGCGGGTGTGTAGAGTCAGCACACGTGTAGCCCTACGTGCTTCCCTAAGGAAACACCTTTCCAACACAGGAGCTACACTGAGTCTGCCCCATGCTGTGGGCCCCCAGCAAAGCTCTGTCATACGCTGTCCGGGCGCAGACATACCCTGAAGTGGCTCTCCCGGGATGCGCCTTTGGCCACATACATCCTGCTTCTGTCTGCTTCCAGCTGCTCATAGAATGGTTCTTCCAAGGTGACACTGTCAATGAGATCGCAGCCCACGTACAGGCTGTAGGTGTCGCTGGCCACCTGTACAGTTACATTTCTCCACTGGGAGTCAGCCAGGCCCACATCCTCCAGGGAGTTGGTATGCTGGGTGCCTTCTACCCAGTAGTTGAGGTCCAAGGTATCCCCGGGGCCATTGGACACAATCTCAAACTGCCTCTGGGAGGTGCCGGGGCCTTCCAGCACCAGGAGCGTGCCCCGAGACTTGCGGTCCTGCTTCAGCTGGGCTGTGAGGAAGAAACCCTCCTTTCTCCTTGCAAGCTTGACAATCCTGCTGAGGTCGTCTGTGCTCACTGGGGGGATGTAGTCAAAACGCACAAAACGGTAAGCGGGAACCCCAGGGTCGGGCCCTCGGAACTGCTTCGCACCGATGGTCTTCCGGTTAATGTTGCTGATGCTGAAAAGGTCAAATGAAGCGTCTTCACCCTGGTCACCGGCTGCGAAAGGGAACCACAGGGTGGCAGTTACCCACAGGCTCAATGTAAGGCTGTCTGGAATGCAGACTGGAGCATCGCTAGCTCACAAGTGACAACATGCAGAGCTTATCTCCCACCCTGGCTGGGCCACGGCAGGCTCCTTGCAATGCTGTAGGCTGGCTTTCTCGGTGGCTACGTACAGAAACTGTCCTTTCTGTGCTGCCCTCATAGACACCAGCACTGTGGCAGCTGCCCAAATCTCACTGCAGACCAGGCCTCTGACCCCTGTTGTTCTTTACCCCAGAGCACAGCCACCCCTCCATCGTGTGATTGGGGAAGAGGAGGACCGTTAAAAGCAGACCTTTGACTTCTAACTGTGGGATGCGGGAGTCCGCTAAATCCTACGTTGCATTCTTGGAATGATATCCTGCCTCAAACATGAGGTGTAGACATATTTCCACTTCTACAGAAATACCTTCAGTGGACAATAACTAGTCTGCCCTGTGGGTCAGGATCTGAGACAAATGGTGTACCTCATGACTATCAGTGAGTGGTCTGAAGTCACTGTCCGGCTGCCAATGACAAAAGTCACCGGGCCTCATCAAGACTAGAACGGGTTCCATAATCCGAAAGAATACGCTGACTAGAAAGTTAAAACCAAGCATAGCTTCTCATCAGGTGCCCAGGAACTGAAAACAAAATGAACTACTGCTTACAAGGGCACAGGTATTATCCCTTTTAATGAAGATATCGGAACTAACACAATTTAAATAATTAGAATCTGTGACTATTGCTACTAAAAATGGCAGCCCAAGTTTTATAAATTGTAAGTTGTTTCATAAATTATAACGCAAAAGGCCAAGCTATGTGAAACAAGTACCTCATTACTAGTTTGATGGGGGGGTTGTTCTTCTGTGTATATATTCCTCTTATTGGTTGATAATTGGCCAATAGAGTCGAGGCAGGAAGATAGGCGGGGCTAGGAGATGCGGAGAATTCTGGGAAAGGTAGGTAGAGAGGCGCCAGAGGAAATGCCACGTAGCTACCAAAAGAGTAACAGGTCCGGGCATTCTCCGGCAAGCCAAGAGCACACCACGTGGAAATACATAGATTTATAGAAATGGGTTCATAATTAAGACAGAGCTAGCCAATAAGAAGCCCTAGCCATCGGCAAACAGTTTAATAATCAATAGAAGTCTTTGTGTGCTTATTTGGGGCAAGGCGGCTGAGGGGCCAGGCTGGAAAGAACCTCTAGTAACAGTAGTTAGTGGTAGTACACTCATGTCTATTCCTAATGTCTCCAAAAGACAATCTCTCCACACAGACTCAAAAGCTGATGGGATTTTTTTTTTAAATTTATAAGCATATTGAGAAAGTTTCACACGCGAGATGTAGGGTACAAGGTGCTTGCTGGTCTCTTGCCTGCAGCTAAGCCACACTGCAAATGCAGACAAGAGTTATGTCCATACTCACCATAAGCTCTTGGACCCAAGCCCAGAGCCAGCAGGGCCAGTGCCCAAAGCATCCTGTCTGCACCCGTGTCACTTGGGAAAAAACCAGTCTCGTGCGTGATGAGCACACAGCTGCAGGCTGAACGTCACTGGGAAGTTTGCCTCCACGACCTTTGGAGGGGGAAAAAAATAAAATCGTTTTCACACAAAAATCAGAAGCAAATGTATCCGTGGGAAGCAAAACTCTAGACTAGAAAGATCCTTTCCAACCAGGTCCTTCTAACTGCTGTGAGCATTTATCTCAATACACTCTGACATGGAGACAAGGGGGTTCTAAACACTCTTGCTGTGTGGTCACCATGACAACTTGGGGTTCCTGTGGCTGAGACTATGCCCCCTGCTCTTTGGAGGAGTAAATGGGGTTGGGGGCATGCCAGAGCATTGTCTCCTGGAGGAACTGTGCTATAGACCAATTGCCAAGACTTAAGTCCAGGAGAGCTGGACCCAGGCAAATATGCTATGCACTGAGAAGAATCTGGACAGATGTTCAGGGAAAACCAGCTGTGCATACCTTAATTAGGCACAATACTAATTGCAGTTCAAAGTTAGGACTAAACGATGCATCTTCTTAGGACAAGCAGAAGCTTTTGCTCAGTGAGGATTTCACCCCTCTTCTCTGGTCTCCTGCAGGCCTGTTTTTTCGTTCTCAGAGATTCTAAGTTGGCTCACTGGACTCTGGATCAGAAGTCAGGAGGCCTGGCTTGAAGCCCGGCTCCTCTGCTCCTGCTCTGTTAACTCCTTGTGAGCTTCCCTGTGCCCAGGACTCAGCCTCCCATCCGTCGTCGGAGAGGAAGGCGTCTGGGGTGATGGCCCAGGCTGTTCCATGCCTTACCCTGCTCTGTGGAAGCTGACCCACACACTGTAGTCCATCACCTCTGTTAGATGAATAAAACGTCTTAGCTTCTCATTGACAAGGACACCTAACCAGTCCCTGTCTCCAGAGCACTTAGACAAGCTGGAAGCAGTGCCCTCCACAGAGGGAGAGTTTCCTCTCCAGGGGAAGGCAATGAGGCAGGATCCTCAGTCTTCTAGTCTGGTCCTGATCCCCACAACACTGCTCAATGCTCATCTAAGCAAGACAAGCCTTGTCAGGTACTAAGAACAGAACTGAGACTACTGAGAAAGTTGAGAATCTCAATTTAGTCCAGATCTGAGGGTTGCAGCCTGTCCTACCTACCCTTGAATCCCAAGTCAGGCGTGTGCCTCGGGACACCTGCCCTTGAACCCCCCCATGCCCAAATTTCACCAGCAAAGGCGAGCTCCATTCCAAAACGACATTTTGCAAGCGGAGTACATGAAACTGTGTTTTGGTAAAAATATCAACCAGGAATGCCACAAACAATCAATCAGCAGTCTCATCTTGCCGCCTAACCCAAACCAAGACAGAACCAAGGAGTGAAGAGCATCTGTCTGGTACTGAACAAGCCTCCTGGCAGCCACTGTAATTGCATCCCAGCTCCATGGGCACCAGGCTCAAAAGTGCACACACTAGTCCCCTGACCACAAGTCCACACTGAAGGCTCATGGGTAGATGCTCATGAAGGTTTTCTGCAACATGGTATTATCACAACTTGTATGGGTCTTACACACGTTCATCTCACAGGGATCAAACAGAAAGTGCATGTGTTGGGTGCATCCGATGCCCCTTCAACACCTATTGCTCTGCCCTCCTCCTCCCCCCCCTTCCCTCCCCACCAGACTACTCTCTGCCCTAGCACACCAGCTGCAACATAAATGCTCTCCCTTCAATGCCCCCAGCCCACCCCACTGTACATTATAATGACAGCAACACTTTGTTCGGCTGCTAATAATATTTAGACTTCGGGTCACTCTAAACCCTCTGATTATTTTCACATTTTCGAGGGATCCTTAGGCATTCCTTTCTCTGCTTCCCGCTCCACAACAAACTTCAGTGCAGAAACTTCTTATTTTGAAGTTGAAAATGTCAGTGCTCCCCCCCTGCCCCCCAGCATCCTAGGAATAAAGTTTGCCAGACCCCCATCTCACTGAGATCCTGCTGTGGGAAATCCTGTGGCCAAGACAGCAGTGACTGTTCCTGGCGGGTCTCTAATTGTGCAGGGCAAACCTGGGGAGAGAGAGCCACTCTGCTGAGTGCGGGAGGGCACAGCTGCACTTTCCCCCCTCCAGCCTCCTACAAACCACAAGCCTATTCCAAAAAATCGCAGCCCAATAAAACGTCTTAGAAATAAAATGGTACCTTGTGTGCTTGAAAATGAATGATGACCGATGTCAGTATTCTAAGTCTGTCCTGAGGAGGGACCTGGCCAGGGAGGCTGCAGACAGCAGAAGATTTCACTGCCTCTAGGCAGTGACCAGCTCCTTTATACGCCCTTTCCCCCAAGAGGCCTGTCAATCAGACACACGCGGAGGCACGTTTAATTCATTCTTTTGAAGGAGTGTCATAATTCCTCCTCTGCTCTCACCATTTGCTCAGAGTACCTGCTGTCCCAGTCCAAATCCAGCCCCTCTGGGCTGATGCCCCTCCTACGAGTCCACCCAGGCTTTCCAGACAGGGGACTGGGGAAGGAGGAGTCAGACAAGAGGGGCAGGCAGGGACTCACTTTTCCTGTCTTCTCTCAGGAAATAAAATGCTATAAATAAAACCAGCGGGATTGGCCGGGACTCCCCATTTTTGCTGAGGAGGGGGAAAAAAGCCAATTCTATGTTTAAATGTGTTTCAAATTACCCAATGTGGTACTGGCCTTTCCAAACCAAGTGAGTGACAACCAGAAAGACAGGGGAGAGGCAGCCAGTTCATCGCTGTGCTGAGAAGTTACTCTATGCAGAGAATTGATTTCTGGCATATGCAGAAAGGAGTCACTATAAAAGAGAGGAGCCTACCCATTTTATCTCTGACCCTGGGGAGAAGCCCTGCTTCTGGAAGAACATAGTTTAATCTAAACCCACTTTCTCTGTTCAATCAGGGCCCTGCAACCCTATGTGACCAAGTCTCCCTGAGAGAACTTAGTCCTCAGCCAAGTCTTGTCGGGACAGCTAGCTTTCCCCAGAGTGGGAATCCTGTAGCCAGAAACAGTCTTCATAGTTAATAAGATAGTGTGGGAGCAGGTCAGGGACTCAGTGAAAATATAGGGACAGGAGCTGATGCCCCTCATACACACACACACACACACACACACACACACACACACACACACACACACATGCAATTTATACCAACCAAGCCAGAGGGGACAGATCATGAGTACAGGAAAAGTAAGGCAGGCCAGTGCCTGGGTGGGTGATAGCTAGATTGAAGGCATGGTTTAAATGAATTCACCAGACCCAAGATAAGTGATAAATAGGTGTTAATTAGAAAAGGACTTACACAGATAAGAGTAAATAACCTCCGAGGTCTTCCTACTAAAAAAGAATCAGGTTCTGCTCTTTCGATGCTCTCAGAAAACCAAGAGAGCGGGAGCCAGCCCCTCCTCTACCTTACACAGGTCACATCTGCACCTGAAATCACCCCCAAAGGATGTGGCCATGACTACAAGTTCACTGGCAAGGCAAGATGCAACCACACTAAACGGGAGGAGGGTCATCACGCAAGGAAGAAAGTCAACACGGACGATGGAGGCAGGTGGATCTCTACGTTTGAGGCCAGTCTGGTCTACAGAACTAGTTCCAGGACAGCCAAGGCTACACAGAGAAAACCTGTCTTGAAAAACAAACAAAAAAGAAAAAAAAAGGAGGAGGAGAGGAGGAGGAGGAGGAGGAGGAGGAGGAGGAGGAGAACAAGAAGAAGAAGATCTGGACCAGCAACATAACATAACTCAGGAATAAAAGTGCTTGCTACGAAGCCTCGCAACCTAAATTGGATCCTTTGAGCCCACCCAGTGAAAGAAAACTGACTCCCACAAGCTGTCCTCTGACTTCTACTCACATGCCATGACACATGCAGCAAACACATACCTCAAATAAACAAACCAATTGATCAAATATAATGAAAATCTAAAAACTGAATGCTTCTAGCTCACAAGCAGGAAAGATCAGCCTCTCACAGCACATGCCTTTCTTCTTTGGAGGGAGATGTATTGCTTCAAATCACTTAGCTGGTGACCAAAGTCTTAATTGTAACTAAAATAGTCAGATTCAAATTTACATTTGGATCCAAATCCGAAAGGAAAATGTCACCAAGGTCCCTGAAGGGGTTTCAGTGCCTCACTGCCCCACTACTGTTCATAGATCCACACCCTCTATGGTAGGTGGTCAAGCAGAGGGGATAGGGTGTGGGAAGGGTACACACAGTCTGCAGCCTACTCAGCCTGCAGGGCTCCAAGCTGCTGCTGATGTACAGAATCCCCACATAAAGAAAATCAAGAAGGGTTGGTGGGAGAGGTGACAAGAGTTGACAGTGTATAGTGGGTGGGTGGAACACTTGGAAGGCTGGGAATAACCCCCCACCCCCACAGGGACATGGGAGTAGTGGAATCAGGGTTGAAATTAGTGCCTAGGGTAGGGAGATTGCTGAGGGGTGATGGTTGAGTCCAGCTGTGACCACATAACTATCCCAGGCAGGAAGTTATGGGGCTAGTGACATTGGCCCTCATGGCCCGGCCGACTATAGCACAAAGGATACCCTCCCAAATATGTTTCTTCTCAGTGTCCTAGGAAGGGGTGTGATGTCCCAGCAGAGCCAGTAGAAAGATGACGGAACAGCTGAGGGTTCTCAAGTGCGTGAAGACTTCCAAGAAATGCACAGGGTGAGGAAGGGACATGTCACAGAGAGGAGTTGACAGAGAAGGCCTGAGGGATTGTGTCCACCAGAATCCATGGATGTTAATTTCCTGGGACCAGGGTCTGCATATAGAAGGAAACTAAGATGAGATCATGTTGAAGGAGACCAGCTCTCATCAACTCCTTCTGCCCTCATTAGAAGAGAAAGACGTCAACCCAGTGAAAGCATGACACTGATGAGAGGGACCTGGCCACCCGTGCATGGCAGCAGCATGAGTTGAGTGCTGTAAATCTCAGCTGAATGCTGCCAGGGTGTTGGTTCTGTACCAAGCTTGCCTTCAGTCTTTGCTACGAACACGCCATGCTTTCTGTGAGTAACTGTAACTGCCCAAGGTGGCCATTGATAGGCCTTCCCCTCTACCTGGCAGCTTTGGGAAGAGAACTGTCAGTTAAGCAGCCTCTTTCCTGACACCAAGACATACTGCCTACACAGCAAGTTGGTGGCATTGTACACTTCACACTCTTGTCCTAAGGATCCTCTGGCAGTCTCAGAGGATCAGCCCAAATCATGGCTGAAGACATGCTCCAGCCATGGTCACGCCAGAAATACTACAGTAATGAACCCTAGATGACCCTGCAGCTATATTCATCTAGGCCAGAGGAAAGAAGTTTCCCTGGTGGCCCAACAGAAGGGCTGTGATTGGTACAACACTTATCTTTCATTTTCATGGAGAGCTGCGCTGTGACTGACCCAAATACCCTTGTCACACCCCTTTCTGTCTACACAAGCAGGTTCGCTTTTCAAGCCAACTGGAGGACACCCTTCAATGTCACTCCTGGGACTGAAGCATTGGGCCTGATAAAATTATTCTTCCAACAGCCTTGCCTATGCTTACTTCTGACTCTGTCACAAGGAGAGCAGCCTGCTCTGATACAACTCAAAGAAGGGGTCACAGAGAAATGGCAACAACAACTATAGGGCAGCAAGAAGGACCTCAGAAGAGTTCCAGAGAGTGGCTGGGGCCACAGCGTGTGTGACCAGAGATGTCAGAGAACAGTGCAGGGATAAAGAGGATTGCAAAGAAACCTGGAGCCCCACTCCTGGAAGGATCGCAAGGGTCCTGGCATCCTTGACATCCAAGACTTAAGGACTGTGACACTCAATGCCATTCGGAAGTATTGATCACAACAGAGAATGCTTCGTTAGATGGTTCTAATTGCTTCTCCTATAGCAGCTGCAAGGAACCAAAGATTGGAGCCTAGGGCAGTAAGACTCCAACCTGAGTATTAGAAGCTCTGTGTCTCTGAGCCTCAAGAAGCAGAACCTCAAGTCCATCCTCTTCTGGTCAGAGCCTGGACCAGTCGAAGGAACCCGACTTCAGACTCCTCTCATTTAACCCTCACCTGGCAAACAGACCCCTCTCAATATAGACATATCGCCTCACAGATGCCATGCCGCGGTCCTACAGATACCGTTTAAAAGCCAGCCCTGTAAGCGCCACACAACCAGCAAATGGGAATTCCCACCACAGAGGACACTGACCTACACTGTCTCTCAGTTCAGCTTGAGACGGAGAAGCAGCGTAGCCAATGATGATGACTTAATGCAGGCGAGAAGAGGCAGAGAACAGGGCAGTGAGTGGGGGGGGAGTTGGAGAAAGGACCCCACACACCCCTGCGGTAAGAACTTCCTCAAGCAGGACAAAGGCTTATAGCGATGGCAAGACAGATAGAAGCCCTTGGTCATGAAGCAAGAGGTCCTGGCCAGCTGACAAGATGAGCTAATCTAATCACACAAACTCTGCCCCAGAGCGGAAGGTCATTGTGATCCCCACAGATGACAAATTCTGTCGGATCAGTGCTTTCAGAACGCGGGCATCAGACGCCCACATGTGGCTGAGCTGTGTGGTCCACGGAAGGAAGAGTCGAGGGAAGCATTTCAAGCTCATCTTTTGAGAGTAGCAGCGGGGACACCCTGCACATGACAACAGAGCAAAGCAGGAGCTGGTAAGAAACAGCAGATAGAGCTCTGGGCGTCTCTCCACCCATCACCCCACCCCAGATCCTGAGACCGGGCAGAGTATTCTCAGGGGGACAAACCGACCCAGTGATCAGCTGAGTTCAGTTCTGAGCTGAATGTCCATGTAGCCTAGAGCATGAAGTTACACGTATGGGTCGGGTAAGGGGGCCTACTTTTCACCCGGAGCCCACGGTGCTTAAAGAGGGGCAGGCAGCCGACCTCGGCAGCATGGCATCAGACGCCTTCACCGGGGAGAACAAAGCTTCCATGTGCCCAAGCACACCATCCATGTTTCCCAGCACGAGCAGGAGCTAGCACAAGGTGGGAGCTACTGTGGGTAGAGTGGGCCAAGCATTAGGACTCATGGGGAAACCAAAATTGAGGATTTGGGTTCCCAGGTCACATTTCCAGAGAGTGGTTCTGGATCTACAAATAAGAGGAAGGCCAAGCTTAGACTTGGAGTGTTGGGAGTGTGCTTGAGGAGCAAGGACAAAAGGCGGTAATAGGAGATTCCAGGAGAGTGGCCCTAGGGTCACCCATTCACCCACTGGAGCAGGGGCTCTCGGGAAGCTGAGGTGCAGAGCCCAAGCACCATAGCAGCGAAGGACAGATGTGTTTCTCACTGTGTGTTACGGATTATGAGGGGCTGAGCTTCTTGGTGGTATCACCTGTTACATCTGTGCCAGTGGTACCGGCTGATGCTTGAAGCCATCTTATAGGGTTAGAATATGTCCTGGCCTGCTTTGAGCATATGACTTGGCCACCAGCTGATTATCCCAAGGCCTTCCTTGAAGTAGACAAGGTCACACGGAGAAGCAGAAGGGGAAAGGACAAACGGAGTTTGTGTACATTACAAAGTCTGATGAGAAGTTGCTTCCTATAATCAGGGACAGATCAGTATCTTCTCAACACCAAACCCTCCCTAATGGAGTTTTCTAGCTACTGGATCAAAATTAAGTTAGACTGAGATTTTCAAGTCTGAAGACAGGAAATACGATCTACATGGGTAGGAAAAACGAGAGGGAACAGTTTCACATAGATTCAAAAACCCCACCTTCTGTCAGGGCATCCCAGACAGGAAGTGCAGAGGAAGCTTGGGTGACATCTACATGATCATGATGGCATGACTGTGCATGGCGACATCTGCCACTCTGGGAAGGTGTTCTCAGACACAGTATGGTGGAGGAAGAAAAAGGACAGGCAGGACAGTAAGGGACAGTAAGATAACGTGTGCAGGAGTCCAGTGACAGGGCCCAAGAATTCCTCTGCTGTCAAAGACTGCAAAATGACAGGAGCTAGAACCAGTGTCTCACCTAGTGTGATGGATGGTACAGGCTCTAATCTCGGCAGTCTGGAGATGGAAACGGAGAGATTATGGACTTGATGCCAATCTAGGCACCTTAGTGAGATCATATCCCAGAAAAGACAAAAAAATGTAAGATGCATGCATAGGGAGGCTGACAGATAAGCCCCTTCCATTTGTCACAGCACCCTAAGGCCCCATTTACAGGACAAATCTGATACCCGCCAGGGACTATGATTAAAATAGCTTAGGGGATTTTGGACACAAGACACTGGTAGATGTGAGCCCCCAAAAATCAAGGACAGAGTGGTACACTCGTATCTGGAGGCTCGGTACCTTGGAATAGTATCTCTTTTGTGTTAGATGTTGTAGAACCTCAATTACTTCTAATAAACAATTGAACAAAAAGATTTATAAATGAATACGCAGAATGGCCTCTTGTTTCTGAATGAGCATTGAGTCACTAAAGTGTGGACAGTGCCAAAGGGAGAGAGATTTACTGCCCAGCACTTGGCCTAAGGACCCCAAGGGTCCCAGGCCAAAAGGGCCATGTCAGTGGGCGCCAGAGATAATGAGTGTTGCCTTCCTTCCTATGCAATGAGGGGGTGTCAAGAGCCTGAGACAATCCCCATCTGCTGACACAGAGTCTTGGGGATGTCCCCACAGGTCCTGGCACTCAAAGGTCTGTGGACAATAACTCCAAAAGCTGCTGGGCTGCAAAGTCACAGCCCCAGACATCTGTTTCCTCTTAGTGTGTCCTTGGCTTAGTGAGTAAGCAGCAGGCTCCCGTCCCTCCTCTGGGAGGAAGTTACGGGAACCGCTTCCCCTCTAACAAGCAGCAAAAAGACCAGTAATCCAGCGTGAGCACCCCAAGGTTAGCATCAAAAGGAAGAAAACTCCCCAGGAGGCTCCAGGGTGGGATCAGGCCAAGGCTGTCTTTTCCTCTCCCTATGAATCAAGTTCCACAACATTCTCTGTTTACATCAGAGTAAAGGAGACCCCCCTCCTGGACCAGGGGAGCAGTATTACATGGTATGAGACGAGAAGACAGCCCTGGCCAGCCAGTAAGCCAGCTTGTCATGCTCTGACACCAACCTTGGCCCTTGCTTCCAGAGCAACGGGTACACCAAGAAGCCACTGCCAGGGAGGCGAGGAAGACTATACCTATGAGTGGCTAGGTACTCATACCAAAGCAAGATCACAGCACTTTGCCCCCAGCCCAAGTCAGCATGGGCCATTGTCTGTGGACCTGGCTGGCTCTGTGCAGGTTCCAGCCAAGGGAACTATATAGAAATTGTGCGGTTGCTGTAGTGACCATTGGAGCCAACTCAAGATTTCCCAGTGTGTAAAGAGGTGAGTAAGGCATGGGGCTGGGACATGGGTGCTGGTCCTCCGGTGAGGTGTGTTGAGTCAGGAAACTCGGTGTTATCCTTAGACACACTACACTTCTTTCTTTACAAATAACTATCTGAAACTAAAGAGGGAGGGGGAGAAGGGAGGAGGGAAAGGGTGAGAGTGCAGAGTTCTCTGGTTGCAGTGTCAGGAAACATGATGGAGAAATGGGCAGGGTGATAGATCTGACCAGGCACAGGCAGGGTAACCTTGGCACCCAGGCACACACAGGACGTCTCTCTGGCAAGGTCACATCGAAGGCCGTGTGGACCTCAACCATCCTGCAGGATATAGCCACCACTCTGCTGTCTTCATGCTTTCACACGGCCTTGCCCTGCCTGTGGTTTAAACATCACCTCCAGACACTAATCACCTGTTTAGCTTTGGGCTCATCTGTCCAAATGCAAAAATCCTATCCACAGCAGCTTTCTGCACATGACCACAGGCTGCTGCAACACGCAACAAGCTTGACACCCTGCGGCCCAGTGAGAGCACAGATCCCGACCCATCGCAAGTGCTGGGGGACCAGCCAATCGGCCATCTTCCCCTGAAACCTCTACTTAAAAGGTGACACTTAGGGACATAGGGGCACTTAGAATGGGGCTACTTTTTGGCCATCTCCTATATCAAGCACACTGTCTGACCACTTATTAGACAAAACATTTCATTTTTATTATTTTATGGACTTTATTATACATATTTGTGAATAAATATAAATATTACATCTTATATAAGCTAAGAAAGTCAAGCCCAAGCCTCCTTGGACTGACACCTGCTAACCTGATCCACACAGACCAACCTGGGACAACCTAAGCCCATCCCAGGGTACTCTGGATCCCAATGGATTATATAGAATGCCAATGGATTATACAGAATGCATACGAAGCGTCACAGGGAACCTTAGTGGTATCGAGTGAGTCTTACGACAAATGCTACAGTGCTTCTCCAAGGCAGATAGATGCGCATGCCCCCCGTTGTGAGAATCTTTTTGAGTGTCCTTTCTCCTAGTCCCAGAGTAGGCGCTTAGCCACAATAACTAATGTGCAAAGATGCCTGAGGAGCTAACAGGCACTGTCCCTCAGGTCTTCTGAGTCACCATGAAGGGAATACAAAGTAAAGAGTGGAAATCTGAAGACAGGTTCTTGGAAACTTGAACTCCCTAAAGTTCTGAGATGACTGTCAAATCACTGACTCCTTAAAACCCTTCATTGGCCTGCGTTGACTGAGCAAGGGGCCAGGTTTCACGTCCACCCAAATGTATTATATACTTCATGCATATTCACTGCCACATCCTTTCCTGTCTGTCCCTGTGTGTGTGGGGGGGTGTGGGTGTGTGTGTGTGTGGGTGGGTGGGTGTGTGTGTTTAATCTAGGCTCCCCCTACAAAGAAAAATATGGTATTGAAATCTCTGCCTCTGGCCGAAAGATTTCACCTAATATGATCGTCTCAGTTCTAGTCACAGTACTGAAAACCAGAAGTCAAAATCTAGCATCTACAAGCTCAAAATCCAAAATCCACTTTTATCTGTGAACTGAGGATCCCAGAGACCCAAGCAAGACATGTAGGAAACAGCCTGGGTCCTTTGCTAAGACCTAGCTCTTCTCTGTCAACAACTGCATGGTTTCTTGACTGTTGGCTCTCCCAACACTAACCACCATTCTTGAGTCATGCCACTTTGTGACAACGACCATACCAGTGGTGGTCGTACCTGGGGCCACAGCCGGGCAGGAGCAAGGAGAGGAAACTGGGGCAGGGAAGACGGAGGTTGGAGATGTGGCCCTGGTGGCGGAGACAGCACGTAGGAACTCAGAGAAGCACAGTTCTTGGGAATCAGATCCTGTAGTGAGCTGGTGAAGTGCACGAAGAAGGTAGGGTAGCAAGGAAGGCTGGGCATGACTTAGTGACGTCAGCCATGTGCTGGGGGAGGCCTGGAGCAGCGTTATACCTGTGCAAAAGAGTGATGACAAGAGGAGGTGTGAGTGGAGGGGGCAAACACAGAAGGCTCTCGAGCTCAAAAGACAACATAAAAGTGGGATCCCGTAGAATCCCACACAAGCAGAGTGGCCCCAGGAAAGGGAGGCAGAGAGGCTGTGGGACCACAGCTGCCACCCTACTTGATCAGGACAAACTCTAGCATGGAATTGGGCTGGACTCTGGATCACTTGTATGTCTAGAGGGCTTCTAGAGTTGGGACAAGACAAGCAAGCGAGAGCATGAAAAGTAAGAAAGGTAGAGAGCAACATGGACATGGGATATTTCAGCAGTTGGGCCTTTCACTTGGAATTACGGGAACGTCCTTTATTCCCGGAAGACAGAACTGGTGCGGCTGTAGTGATATCTTGTTTGTACTTTAACAAACAGAGTTTGCCTGAAGATCAGAAGGCAGAGCTAGCCACTGGTTAACCATAGAGGTCTGGAGGTCCGTACAGACAGACAGGAAGTGAGATGGCTGGGTGGATGGGTGGAGAGAGGAAGTGATAAGGTAGGAGGAGACAGGAGCTCAGTTTCTTTTCAGCTGGGGCGTTGAGGAGGTAAGGTGGCTGTGGCTTGCTCCTTGGTCTCTCTGATCTTTCACCATTTTCCCCTGTATCTGACTCTGGGTTTTCGTTATTAAGATCTATCAGAACTCACTCGTGTTATATGCAGCCTGAGCTGCATAACATAAGGGAGTTACCACCCACTGCAAACACTTCTGCTACTGTCCCTGGGTGGGGGTGTGTGTGGCCCCACCATCTCTGCTCTGAGCAAAACCATCCCAACTCATTCTCAGAGTGTAGTTTGCCCAGGAAACTAGAGCTCAGCTGCCCAGAACTGAAACAGTGTCTGGTATTTTCCTAGTGTGTTTGGTTTTCCAAATCCTGCCAGCTGTCATTTCCTGACACCATGGAAAGGGGACTCCAGGGTGTCTACACCAGCGCTGAGCATGGGGACACGGACTGAGCATAACCAGATTCTGTTGCTGTCACTGCACACAACACGGTGCTGTAAGATGTCCCTTGCTTGCTAGGCCTCAGTGTGCTATTCTGAGTGGTGATGTCCCTGTGCAGGGTACATCTGGGGCTGAATCACTCACCACATCGTCCCGAGAGAATGTGCACATGGCATCCAGGGTTTCACAAACAGATTCATGTGACTGACGTTTGCACAATGTTTTTGTGATTAGGCAGGAATTTGCGCATGGAGACCAAGTGGAAGGCCCCAGCCAATGGCCTCCACATTCTGCTCGCTTGCTGAGTGCATGGGCACACGCCACCTTGTCACTGTGGGGCCCACGAGTCAGGCGAGAAGGCAGAATTCCAGCGACTATTAAATTCCCCAGTCATTGCCACAGATGCGAGCTTGATTCCCCCACCCGTGTAACCTTTAACAAAACATAACCACGGAAGAGGTCTTTCTTCTCAGACTCATCGGGTTCAATAAGACCAAGTTTTACCAGATGTGATGAGCCATACAAACTCATAAGGACATCGTGGGTACCGTGTTCTCACCTCAACTCCGGATTCTTTTGAAAAGTGCTTGGCTAATTGAATACATAGTTAGGTCTCTCAAGAAAGACAGAAACAATTAGGTGTGTGGGTGTATTAGGAGGTGGAAGTGTGTTTAGGGATGGACTGATCATAAAAAAAAAAAATAAAATAAAATCAGGCTGTGTGATTAAAGAGATTGACAGGTCCTGGGATCTCATTCGGTGAGCAGGAGAGCCAGGAGAGATGTGTAGCTCTCTCCCCAGATGTCCCCAAAGCCACTTAACCTTTTGTGTGTTCACTCGGTCAGGACACAGGATAGGGCTCACTACACTGGGGAAAGCGTCCACGTCCATAGAGCTGAATGTCCACTTACTGAATGAACCACTCTCGGACTCACCCAGAGTCTTTGGTGAGTATCTGGGCACCCCCCACCATGGCCAGTAAAACTGGCATAAGAAATAAACCATCACACCACGTGGGCAAAGATTAAACCCAACGAAGGAGGAAGCATGGTGGTTACTGCGTTTTGTGGATGCACAGTGGACACAGGTCAGACAGATGCCGTGCAAACAGCGCCCACATCTGGGGCAGACCACTCTGCATAGTGTCACCTTGAGACCTCCATGGACGTGAGAGAGCAAAATGAGCTCATCTTACGGCCCATTTAAACATAGCCCTTTGGTCCTGGAGGTACTCCTTGTCATATTCATCCAGTTACCATCTTTATAGGAATTGGAATATGGAAAACAAGTGTTTTTTTCTTTAAATGACCATAGCTTTACAGAGTGTTCTCTTTAATGAACTCAGAAGATGAGAACAAATACCATAGGGAGATCAGAGAAGCTCGTAGATCCCATTGGATTAAGTGTCACTGCCTAGCATCACCTAGAACCCAAGCCTGCAGAGAGCTCCAGATCCCCAGACTCCCAGGGGGACGTCAGTCTGTTTATCTCCATGACTGCAGGACAAGGACACAGAGCACAGCTGCACCAGTACAGAAACATCAGAAGCCTAGAGTGAGCCTGGAAGTCTAAGGCCGCCATGCCACCTCCTCTCTGCATTCCCAAATCAGACACAGACTCTGTGAGCCACAGCCATGAGGCAGAGTGATAGGTTTCGGGAAGAAGGATGATCTAGGCATGGCTACACTCCCTGGTTCCTGTGTCAGTGAGAATAGTATGTTTATGCACTGAGTGTTGTGGCGTGTAACAGACCACCAGTGTAACCGAGCCATCCACGGCTTCACTGTCGGGGCCCTTCCTGCATTTCCAACAATGGGGCTAAGCAAAATCTAGGCAGAGAAACTGTCTGGAGCAAGCACAAGGAGAGGCTCATCTACTCATGAGCTGGGAGTTACAGTCACAGAGGACTCCAGAATAAGTAGCTGAAATCAGAAAAGAAGTTAAAATTTGGAGACTTGTAGATGTGAAAGCAAGGAAGTTGGAAGCAAAAGCCGTGACTCAGCTCCTCGGTCAAACAAGACATATCATGTGCTCAAAGATGGGCACCTTTCCTCTTTCCAAACCAGGCCCATCCTGCTATTCCAAAGCCTCCAGAGCTTCATCAACCACGAGCCAAAGCTGCCTGTAAACTTAGGCAACAAAGCAGGGAATCGGAAGCCGACTCTGAAGGCCTGTCAGTGCCTACCCACACACACCTGCCTGGAGCTTGCTGACACCTGAGTGCTCTGTTGGGCCTTTCTCATTTATTTTGCATTTGCTGTGATGATAGATAGCCGCTCTTTTATCAGATGTTCCTCTTATGTTCACAGGTACCCACCCCACACCCAAGGCTAGGGCAGAGCCAGCCCTAACTAGACTCTTCCCAAGAAGCTATGTGGAAGTCAGTGGGCCATATGCCCAACCCTGGAGTCCAGAGTTGGCCAGGAAAAGATGTCTAGAAGCGGGATTGCAGCCTTGCACCCACTAGTGAGAGCTATTTCTTCTCCCACAGAAGCTGTCTGGGAGGCTATCAATTTTCTGTCATAAACAGGAGAAACAGAAAGGGTTCTTTCCAGTCCAGAGAAAACTCAAGAGCACTGGGCAACCAATAACACAGTAGTCTATATGAAATATATGGAAGAGCTGGATCATATGAGGTCACGATGCTTCAGATTCTGGGCATCAAAAACAAAGGGTGTGAGAGGAGAGCTGCTGAGCTGAGCCCCCTCCTCCCTGACACTGACCCAGGAAGACTACCCAGCTGTGGTGGAGCCCAAGGTGATGGAGCCCAAGGTGATGGCACCAAGGTGATGGAGCCCAAGGTGATGGAGCTCAAGGTGATGGCGCCAAGGTGATGGAGCCCAAGGTGATGGAGCCCAAGGTGATGGCACCCAAGGTGATGGCACCAAGGTGATGGAGCCCAAGGTTATGGAGCACAAGGTGATGGAGCCCAAGATGATGGCACCAATATGATGGTGCCCAAGATTATGGTGCTCAAGGTGATGGAGCCCAAGGTGATAGAGCCCAAGGTGCTCTGTGCTGAGTCAACACATAGAAGCTCCTGGAGAGGAGGAGGTGAGAATGCTCAGGACAAAGTTGTGAAGAGAAACACTCCGGGTGCAGAAACACCCTTCCCCAAGCCCTTAGACTTGTCCTCACCAGAGCATCAATGTAGAAAGTGATACTGCAGAGATACCCAGGGCTTAGGTGACAACCGGATACCCACTTTTCCCACCAACCTGACTACAACCTGTGCTTCTTTAAATGAAGACTTGGAAAATTCTGGTCTCTGTCACTAAGTGATTTGGTTCCAAACTATGTTGTGCTCCCTAAATCTTAAAAGGGAAGAAAAGAAAACATTTAGCTATTTTAGTAGTTTTACTGGACCCAAAGCTACAATAGGAATATTGTAGGAGTTGGGGTACTTGGCATTTCTGGGTGTGGTGACCCACACCTTTAATCATAGCACTCAGGAGGTAGAGGCAGGCAAATCTCTATGAGTTCAAGGCGGCCTAGTCTACAAAACAAATTCCAGGACAGCCAAAGGTACATAGTGAAACTTGTCTCAAAAAACCAAAAACAAACAAAAGGATATCAAATCTGATGAGAAACATGTGCCCCTTCTGTGGATTTCTGAAAAGGACCATCAATCAGTTCATGGCAGTGAATCTATGCACTTGGACACATCCTCCCACAGACATTGAGAGTGCTCCAGAGCAGAGGCTATGATCCTCCCCAAGGCAGCCATCAAACCTGTCGAAACAATGCTGATGAAAGATTTGAGTTGAAATTCAATACCAAGTTCAAGCCCGACGTAGCTTTTATTTTTCTTTCCCTAATGTTTATTTCAATCACCCTTCTCTGTACTTGTAGGTTTGGGCGGGGCCTTGAAGTAAAGTGGCCAAGATGCTGAGGAGAGGGAAAAGATCTGCCTCTTCCTGGCTTCAGAGAATAACAGAAGGCACGGGTGGACGTCAAGATCTACGCCTAGCTCATGTGCTTCCTTCCACGTAGGGCAAACCATCCAGATCTGCTTCTGTGGCTGCCCACGAGCCAGCCCCCTCAGTGCACGGTGGCAGACTACACAGAATCAAGCACTGCTCTTATTTTAGTGATTATTTTTCAGAAGGTCTGTTACCACCAGAAGTCAAGTGTCAGCTTTAATCTTTCACTCTAAGCGAGAATATTGGGGGCTGGACACCCAGGCCAGATTCCAACACTAGCAAACTCCACCTTTTCAGGCCCCCTCAGGGACAGAGGCATGAGGAAGCCAACTCCAAAACCAACCAGAAGTTTTCTCTCATAAATAGAAGGGAAAACAAGACAGGACAAGGCTTAAACTTTATGACTCTCCCCACGGCTGCATTTTAGGGCACCATCGGGAATTCCATGAAGTCAAGTAGCTGCGCATCTGGAGATCCCAGCAAGGCGGAGACATCAGGCTTCCACGTCGGAACACTCTAAGTACTGAAATGAGAATACAAGGAGCTCAGAGTCCCTCCTCACAGAAGACACCTGTCCTTGAGAGTCAGGCAAACAGAGCCCTAGAGAACATGAACATTAAATAGCAGCCCCGTAGCTGACAGGAGGAATGGCAGAGAAGTATTCATACCCAGGTCCACGTCATTCATGGGCGTGCAACTCATTCACCTTTCTGCCCCTCTGATCCCAACGCCTGGACATTCACCTCAGAGAGACATGGGCAAAAGTATCCTCAAAGGCAAGCCACCTTTAGAGTTTAATCTTGGAGAAGGCATTGGCTAAACATTACAACATCCTGTAAGCTAAGGACATTAGACTTGTTCCTCTCACCCATCATCTACTGTCAACATTGTGATAAAGAGTTCGGTGAGCACAAAGAGACTCTCTTGTTTACCTGGGACAGACAGAGCCAGGCCTGTATTTATAACAGGTGATTACTTTGTTTGCTTTGAAGACCAATTGACAGAGGCCCACCCAACATGTCTGAAACGGAATAGCTCCTTTTCCCTCTCATTGTGTAGGCTCCTGCTCTGAAGTGTCCTTCCCCTGGGCTGTTCTGCTCGGTTGGCCCAGCCCTGCATAGACTCAACTTCAAAATATGGCTCTTGGTCCAGGATGGCTGTAAGCACTGCCAGAAACCAACAGGAGGATGTGTGGGAGCAGAGGACAAGTCCCCCTCCTTACGAGGACTTTCTGGAAGGCAACACCATGTGTTAACTTACGTCTCAGAATCAGACTCCCTTAGCAACATGATAAGTGCCTGTGGAGGTAGCCGGGAGATGCTGCTCTCTCTTAGACCCTTCATCCACTGGGACAGTTTCTATAGTCACAAAGTCAGAAGATCTCAACACTAATTTCCTTGTCTTCATGACTGCGGAATTCAGTCTGAGATCTCCTTAACAGAGGTCAACTACCTTGGGACAACAGGAAACCATGCCCTCATCTCCCCCAGATTCTCTGCCCTGTGAATCCCATATAGTCTCTTCCCCTACCCTCTAATCCAAAGTATGGCCTCTGCTCAGTGGCAAGCAGCCTCTTTGGTGCTGTGGAATGCCCTCTACCTCCCGTTTACAACAAGCCACATTGCATCCAGCACCCACATAGACATGAAGAATCAATCACCTATCTACCCAGAGGCCCTGTATCCTGCCACCACATCAAGCCTCTTTTGTAATGTAAGGTGACAGTCACAAGTTCCAGAGATCATAATGCAATGGACATATCTCCAACCAGAAACACAGAATGGATTTGCCCACGATACCATCTACATTCCAGAAGAAAGAAAGCTATTGTTTCTAGGACCATCATGGAGGGAAAATGTTATAAACCTCCAGCTTTCTATATCCCCCTGTTTAGGTCCTGTAGACCCATGTCAAGGCCCCATGGAGTCTCAAAGTCCCCTGCCCGGGTCTCCGAGACCTCAGTTGCTCATGGTGTGGTCAGAGTTCTGTAGTAGGCGTCCTCTTTGGGATGTGCACACCATGAGCAGAGGACAGATGGAGATGGCCAGGGACAGATGGAGGTCATGCTTATGCACACTTAAGAGCTGCCTCTCCTGATGTTACCTGCCTCCTGCATTCTCGGTTGCAGAGCAGAAGCCTGGAAGACTCTGTCACGTCTCTGACAGCGTCCTTCCTGTGGGCCATCAGGCTTCCATTTTTCCCTGCTCCCCTCCCTCACTGCCCCACCCTACAGATAATTTTATCGACCATGGTGGCCATTTTCCAATCCACACACCAGCATGAGAGACATAAGTGAGGACTAGCTTGAGTCTCTCCCCGGCAAGACATCTTGAGAGCCAGTAACTGGCGTGCATCCCAACTTTCTCTGAGTGCCAAGGGTTTAAAAACAAACACATTTATTTCAGGTTAATTTGCTTATGAGCTCTGCTTCCCAGGTTTTCCTTGGTCTTTAGGGTACTTACTATCCAACCACAGAAAAATTAAGAATCCTGTGACTGCAGCCAAACGCAATCTTGCATGTTTTCTAAACGTGCTTGTTTGTTTGTTTGGTTTTTTGTTTGTTTGTTTGTTTGTGATCAAAGGACACCAGAAACAGCAGCTCCTGTTCTCTGGAGATCTTATATACAGCCAGGCAGAGCCCAGTTACCTTTTACCCACACATGTGTCCACTCCAAGGAACATGGCCCCAAACACAAGGCCATCAGAGGAAATATGCATTTGGTTTCTCCACTATCCAGGGCATGGCACGGGATCTGGGGTCCCTATTTTGAATCAGATAGGCCTGCTGTTCAATAATTGATTGGGCTGTTTATTTATTTAGCCCCCAAATTGGAAATACACACTAGACTTGAGGCATTACTCATCAGGCTGCCTTTAAGAGCAAACTACAGTGTTGAAGCCACCTGTGAGAACATGTACAGCAGAGACCCCTGGTAAGGGCACACACAGAGTGAAGACTACTTCTGGAAGGCGCCAGTTAGTGAGGAAGGGGTGGCAGACTCTCCAGCGCCCGTTTGACACACATGACATGTGCATCTGACTCATGTGTTAATTATTCGAAAGTGATTATTGTTTCACTTCCAGATACTAGCACTAAAGGAACACCAAAGTGAAATGTAACATCTAGGCAAGGTAGCTCATACCCACAGTCCAAGCACTTCAGAGCAGAGGCTTAGACAGGAGGACTGCCATATCATGGGGCCAGCCTTGGCTATAGTGAGATCCTCTGGAAAACAAAAAAGAAAAGAAAAGAAAAAGAAAAACACAAATTTCACAACTCGTGGGTCCACGAGTCAGAGACCCAGCAAGGCAGGATGACCACAGAGGAAAAGAGAGGGCCGCCACAGAAGTACACAGCCCACAGGGAAGTCAAAACCCTACCCTTCTGCTGTCTCCAACAGAGTTCCTGCCCTGCCCCCATTCAAGAATTGAGTGGGCAATGAGGAACTCTTTGTCAGCTCAAGCCTAACAAACTTTAAACAAAGCAAAAGAACAAGAGAGGCGTAAAAAGGGTTTTCACAGTGTAGATTGTTGGCTCCTGGGTCTCTCCTGGGAGACATGGCTCCTCTATTCTGTCTTCAAGACTTCTGCGTATTACCTCTACAGCTGTTTCTGTCGGTGATCAGCCCACAGAAGCCTCACTCTCAGGTGCAGCCCCCTCTGCATTTAGGTTTTTTCTCTGAGCCTAATTTGCCTGCTTGCTTTTGCTCCAAGTCCTATACCCATTGATGCCACTGCTCTCTCTCTCTCTCTCTCTCTCTCTCTCTCTCTCTCTCTCTCTCTCTCTCTCTCTCTCTCTCTCACACACACACACACACACACACACACACACACACACACACCACCTTCCCTTTTCTTCATTTGGACAGTTTACCTCAAAAAGCCTGCATAAAAACAGCCTGCTAGGTGTCCCATAATTACACTGTGTCATGAAGCACAGTCATGGGTGAGACAGCCTTCTATTAGCGCATTAATATTTATGGAGACGCCAGCACTGGACCCTTTCCATGGTGAGCAGCACAGTTAACTCTGGAAATGGCTTCCGACAGTCCCGGCTTTCCTAGGTTTCGGTCACCGGGCATTGCCCGGTGATATACAACACCGTGTGGACCGTGAGCTCACCCAGGGCCCCAGGGACTGTGGGAGCCACTAGGCCATTGTGCAATTGCCTAGGAGATGATGAGCTCCCCGCTTGGGAAATGGGGGTGGCTCTCCCTACGCAAGGTGACTCATCCGTCCTTTCATCTTCTGGACAGCAGCGTTTTGTCTGTAGCTGCCTCAAAATATTCTCTCCATTTCATCATAGCTAATATTTTATAGGCTTGTGTTCTTCAACAAATAATTAAAACCACCCATATCCTCTCTGGGGTGGGAGCAGCCTGGGGAAGATATAATGGGATGTTTCCGGCCATTACACATGGCTATTGTATATGCTCAAATCTTTTACATTACTCATCTGACATCTGAGTGTGACATTTAAACTGTTAAAGGGGGGAGGGAATTATTACCAAATGATTCTAAAAAGAAACAATTGGAACATTCAAAGGAGTTGCTCATACAAACATTCTACAGATAGAACCAAATCAGATGGTTCTAATTCATCCTCTCCAGGGCAGCTGTTAGAAATAGGTGGCTGGGGTCAGATTCTTGCAGCAAAGCACACACTCTGGTCCCGCGAATTTTTATGAAGCCTAAACAGTTTCTGTACTCACTAAGGTAGAGTTTCCGACAGAAAGGGAAGATCCCCATAATCCCACACGTTTACGAACATTTCTCCAATGCAGACATATTTCATAATGACCCAGAAATACGTGATTATAAGACCAGTTCCTCAACCAAAAACAAATACGAAGGTGAATACACTTGACAGTCCAGCTGTCCTCGCCCGTTACTTTTGAATTCTCCACACTGAAAGAATAACTTGGAGGGGCAAAGATCAGAATTATACTTGGCATAATTTTGAGTGAGGCGTGTTGCGATATAATTTATATGTGCTGAAGATTCCCAAAGTTCAGTTGCACATATTCTGTGTCACTTTCTGCTTTCCGGAACTTGGTATACACTGAGTTATATACACTGAGAACTTTTGTTAGTTTGAACATCAAATCTCTTCCATGCATAGTTAAAAATGAACAGCGCATATTAACATGTATAATTTGACAAATACTAAGCATTCCAACTGTGAAGCCATCTCTAAGATTATGGTCAAACCCATCACCTCCCGTCTTAAGTAGCTCTCCCTTTGGCCCTTGCCATGGGTCCTTAGAAAAAGATCCGTCTACTTCCTGCCACTACAGATTAGCTCATTATTCTACAGTCCCGTGTGAATGAAATCATGACCGCACCATACTTTTTCTGGCTTTGCTCTCGGCACAGAAGACTGGGTTCACCCATGCCGCACCGTGGCACATTGGCCTTGAGGCTTTTACCACCATGCGACATCCGTCATGTGGGCATTCCACGGTTTTACCCTTTCACCTTTCAACAACAACAAAAAAAAAAAGTCACATCTTTTTCAATTCCTGCCTGCCGATGATCAAGCTTCTGCTAGTGTTCTCATACAAATCTTTGCCAAGGCACATGCTTGCATCTCCCTTGGGAAAATAGTAAGTGGTGGAAACAACCCGTCATTGGGCGGGCTTGTTTAACTATCTCAAGAAACTCTCGGGCTGTTTCCAAGCAGCTGTTCCTTCCACATGTCCGTTAAGTGTGGATGAGTGATCTGTCACCACACCTTGTGGTCAGTACTCACCGAGGCCATCATGTGCAGCCCTGTCTCAGAGGGCATGTCCCTGGGGTTAGTGACACTCTTGTCACCTATCCATCTTGCTTGGTGAAGTGTCTCTTAGGTGTCTACCCTTAATTAGTCTACTTGTTTTTTACTGTTCAATTTTGGACATATTCTCTATACGTGGGTACAAGCTTTTGCTTAGATAGGGTATGCAAATATGTTCCGCCTGAGTGCCACTTATCATTTAGAACGTGGAAAACAAGATGCTTTAAACCTAATTAGAAACAAACCTTTGGTTAATTCTTTCCGAGCAGATAGCATGGTCACGAAGCCTGCAGAGGCAAGTGTTCTGCATGTAACCTGGAGACGGGCTCTGGAAGCCTCGGGAGCCACGACCTAGCAGGACAAGGCCATGTTAACTTTGATGGATTTCTGGAAGCAGAGCATCAGCCAGCTGAGACGAGACCCTTGGGATATAGGCCTTGGGAGGGGCTCACACTTCCATGGTTTTACCTCCCAGAAGCCAAGCAGCTTCTCACATTAAAAGCCAAGAAAATTTCTGGCAAAGAGAGAAGAGAGTTAACTCCTTTGAAACACACAGGGGAACTCCGCAGAAGAGGTCTCCTGTCCCAGGAAAGACTGGACTGAGCCTGTTTCCACCAAGAAGTACAGGCCTGGCCCAGACCCCAGGTCCACCACAGCTAGGCACACTTGCCCAGCAACCCACCAAAACTAAGAAAAGCTTCCTTCTGCCATAATTACACCCATCCAGGGGTCCAACAGGGACCCAGAACAAAGCCAGCTCATCTCAGCCTAGAGTCCTAAGACTCAAACTCTTCCTGGATAAAGTTCATGGGAAACTAGACACCAGGGCGATCCAAAGGATGAACCTGAGTACCTAGAATCTCCAGTTTTAGGAGATACTAATACATCCCAGCTTGCCACAAGATGGCCCACTGAAGTCTCCTGATTCTTTTCCTATTATGAAATCCATTGTGAATGGCTTTAAATAATCAAACTAAAAGTTACAAGGCACACCAACACCAAGACGTGATGTGTGCCAGACAGCTGCAAGCAAACCTTGGAATCATCAGATAATTACTTCGAAATGTCCTTGATGAATAGTGGAAGGGAATAAGAGAAAAAACAGAAAAACCAAGAAAAGAAAGATGTCCAAGAAGAGCCAGACATTTTAGCAAAGTTTAAAAAAAAAAAATCCCAGGAGTTCACCAGGAGACTGGGCTTGACTTGCTATGGGAAGGAATTTGATATGAAATTATGAAAGTAAATGAAATAAAGACAGAAAAGAATGTTGAAAGCGTCCAGACAATTTATAAAGTCTGCGATATGTTTAATCAGTGCGCTATAAGAAGTAAAGCAGAAAAAATGGAACAGAATGAATGAAGTAAAAATTACCCAAGAATCTACCGAGTTATAATGGCAACAACCAGACACAGGTAAAAACAAATGAAAAAGACATGAAGATGACTAACACTAACTCATAGGAATATCATAACCCAAGCAGAAAAGCTCAGAAGAAATCAGAGCAACTTATCTGTGGGAACAAGACCAGTAAAGCCAGAGCCAAATCTGACCCTGAACCGGAGCAGAAAACCAACCAATCCCTGAGCTCAGGGACTGAAATCTGACCAATCCCCACCCTGCAAATCTCCCTGGAAAAAAACTCCGCCCCTAAGAAGCTCTATGTACAACCCTGTGTCTGTTCAGCTTTGTGACTGTTCAGCCTGCCTGGCTGTCCTCTGCCACCCCGGCAGAGGTCTCGTCCCTCTCAATAAATCTCTTGAGTGAGGTTTGGGTGAGACCTTCCTTCGCAGGAAAGGAGCAGAGGAGAGAAGGGAGGAGAGAAGTAACAATTTTTCACGGGAGCCAGAGCAGAGCTGAATGAGCTAGCAGGGCTGTAACACTTTCACTGGGGAAACACTTTCACTCCCAGCCAAGTGGAGCTATTACACTTTGGGGGTGGGGGGTGGGGGGAGCCAAGTGGAACTGTAACAACTTCCCCAGGGAAGCTCTCCCCTGCCTCAGCAGAGCTGACACACTGGGGAAGCCTTTTCCTGAAGCAGCAGGGCTGTAAGCTAATTAACTTACTGTGCCAGAATACCTTTCCATCCGAGCTGTAACACTCAGTATTCTGTAGCTCCCGAGTGCCAGAGTCCCTGTCCATCCCATCAAATCTGTCGCTGTAATGCTTACACTCACCCCATGTTTACAATATACCCTGATGCACTGTTGGTAATTCTTATGCAGGCAATCATAACTACCATAACACTAGCATATTTTGTGTATATAGAAATGCCATCGCTTAGAAAATTAGGCTTACATATTGCATAAATGCATATGACTATGTAATGATTAAGTATAACTCCCAACAAATCCGTGTTAATTCTGTTGTGATTATATCTTCTTTCTTTCCTAGGCTCATAATTATGGCAGATTCAAAGAATGACTGTTTATTTCCCTCATCTCATTCATTATACCTTTCATTTATTTTTTTCCCGTACTATCACACTGTCTAGAAGTCTAGTATGATGTTGAAAGAAAGAATTGTATAGACTTCTGATTCATGATTTGCATGTGGTGAAATGTATAAACCCTAAGCATACAATTTCTCACATAGGGTACACATGTAACCAATGAAAACCAAGATCTGTAATGTCATGACCCCCGAAGACCCAGGCATATTCAAATATTCCAAAAGAGAGTCAGTAGTTATATGTACACCGCAGCACCTCAGATTAGAAAGGTGCACACTTCATTACGGCGTGCATGCTGGCACCTGTCCCCTGACTCCCAGCATGGCGCTTTTCAGGCTCAGAAGTTTGTTGCTTTGCGTTATTAAAAAGGAATTCATTAAATCCATGTTGCACACTTTATCAGTCCTTCTACTGAAGAAAAATGTTAGTGCCATTCCATTAAATTTTATTACAAATTAAACCGATGATGAATATTTTTATACTTGTCAGCTTGCAGACAATATGCATATACCTAACGAGAGTACTTATTGTCTCTGTTCCCATGGGGTGTATTGTATAGAATTCCTGTGCAGTGGGAGAATGCTTGCTTAATTCCATACAGGACTTATGAACTGTTTGCAATGTGATCATACAAGTCCATACTCTTGCCAGAAGTATCTGATTTCCCCAGTGCTGCAGGGCTCTACTGTCTTAGCTAGTATCCTGTGTGCACACCGACACCTGGGTGACTACGATTTGCATTTATCTCGAATCAAGTTCCCTGGGGCACTTGCATTTGCTTTGGTGCAGTGTCTGTTGGAATCATCATTAATTCAAACACCTGGTTCATTTCAGGGATAATCTCTTTAATTGCCTTTCCTGTTACGACCAGATTGCACCTGCTTTTTTTGCACACTGAACAAATGTTGAATTATTTCATGGACGTGGCTTATTTAGCTTGCAGTGTATCTTGGAAGTGTTGCAGTCTTCTAGAGGGTACTGTTTTGATTCAGCAGAGCATCTCCTGATTGAATTCAGAGCTCAAGTTCTTCCCAGCCTATGGTGAGAAATGATCAACATTTCTCAGGTCTGTGAGATCAGCCTCACTCAGCACACTTGCTAGAGGTCAGACCAAGCAGGTGAGGGGTCCCACGCCCTGTCAGCAGGGTTTTCTCACCTGCTCCCTCTTCTAGATCTCTACCTTGCCTTGCAGACTACAGCACACCCCATCAGGAAAACAGTGGTCTGCTTCTCGTTTTATCATGCCATATACACTAAAGATATTTTGACCTTTAAATATGAAGCTTAAGTTTAGCTTTAAAGCAGGAGACTAGACATTATGTACGGTTCCATCTTAAACCCTTTTGGTTAGCGATGGAGAAACTGACTTCTGACCATTTTATATTTTTGGATTGTTAGCCTACCCACTAGAGCAGCCAATGACTCCTGTAATATCGCCTTGCAGTAGCCTAAAATCCATAGGATTTATCTGTTAAGTAGTATTCAATGCTTTCCTTAGTTATAAAGTTTTTAATTGGATAAATAGCCTCATTACATCTTGAAAATTAATAATAAATCTTTATGTTCAAATACACTATTTTAGTGTTCAGTCTCTTTTTATCAGTGTTTTCTTATAACAACGATTAAATTAGAACCCAAATGAGATCCACATATTGTGATTGACCGGAAGACCTTTATTTTAAAAAGGTTTACTTATTTTCTTTTATTTTATGTACAATAATGTTTTACCTGCAGATGTGTCTATATATTGCCTCCACAGGAACTAGAAGCGGTTCAGGGTTGTCTACTTGCTCTGTTGAGTGGAATTCCTGTTTAGGCCTGGTATTTCCTCGCTATTCTTTCATTGTGATTCGGAGGTATATAAATTACTTTTGATTGTACACGTGCTCAAACTTAAGAGGTTTTCTTGACCTTGGGACACGGGCTGCTAATTTGAATGTCTCCATCAAATCCATCTGTGGCGATATATTATTAAAGCTTGCCTGAGGGCACAGAAAGCAAAGTCAGCCACAAGCTATAGAGGTCTGTTGCAGTAGGTTCCTCCCTCCCTTCCTCCATCTTCTTTTGCTCTCTTTTATTCCCTTCTACTTATCAATTCACTCATTTTGGCTGCTTTATTCTATTACCATCAGAGGTAGGCAGTGTCGATACACACCTTTAATCCCAGGACTCAGGATTAAGAGGCAGAGGGATCTCTGTTAGTACAAGACCACACTGACTACAAGAAATTGATCCAATCCTAAAAGAAAGAACCCACTCAAAGGTGATCTCAGCACCTGGGGTCACACAGCTTTAACCCCAGCACTAGGGAGGTGGAGACAGGAGTAAAAGGTGGGAGGAGACAGGAACTGAGATCTTTTGCCTCTCTCTGTGGAGACAGGATTGCCATTTCAGCCCGGTAGAGGTGAAGTCTACTGGCTTGGCTGCTTTGCTTCTCTGACCTTCTGGATGTTTGAACAGTGTTGAGACTTTTAAGACTATGGTAACTTTTGACATTGGGCTGAGTGTATTTTGCATCATGAGGACAGCCATCGGGTAATGGTGGCTCGAAGCAGACTGTTGTGGTTAGGATGTGAAATGCCCTTACGAGGCTCACATGACTCAACATTGGTTCTCATTTGGTGACACAGTTTCGAGACTTTGGGGGGCCTTTGAGACTATGGTCTCGTTAGTAGGAATGGGTGGCAGGGTATG